>PVLA01001352.1:0-369431 GCA_004027455.1 Hydrochoerus hydrochaeris | reverse complement strand
CGCTCAGCGCCCCAGCATCCCTTTGCTGCGCGCCGCCGCGCTTCCTCCTGGGTTTGGGACCCCTAGCCTCGCCCCCGAAACATGACTCGCGATTTCAAACCTGGAGATCTCATCTTCGCCAAGATGAAAGGTTATCCTCATTGGCCAGCTCGAGTAAGTGATTTGTAGCTTTTGCACTCAGCAGTGCTACCTTCGTTCTCAGAGGCCTTCATATCATTTATTTTAATTTCTGTGGTCTTTTCTCTCACCGGGTGATCTTTGGTACAGTGTGTAACCTGAGTTTTCATTTTAGTTTTTGTGTGTAATCGCTTATGTAATTGTAAAAATACAGGTATTCCTGCTATCTTTGAATTTCCTTGTGGGTCATTTTTTGACTGTCTTTGACAGGTGTTCTTCATTAGAAATACTTAGACGGCATTCCAATTAATATTCCATTGTGGGAAAAATAATACTGTACAAATTTTATGTTAAAGAAAATTAGTGAAATATTGATAATTTAGAGAGAAAAGTATATGTGATTAAATTCGAGTTATAGGGTTTTGAAAGTACACATGATGCTCAGTTGATGAGACCTTCTTGGTTTGTCTGTTTAATAAAAGGTTAAGGACTGGATACCCTTGAAATTTTCCAGTAAGAATACCAAGGAAGGTCTAGAAAATTTATTTCCATGATTATACTCCTATCATTTGCCTTACGGCCTTTTTCCTTTTTGTTTCCTATAGGTGAAAGGAGGAATGGACCAGATACTGGGTTTCACATCTAGTGTTAAGGCGAGATCATTAAGAACCTAGGATGTTTTATGACATTTAGAATTTGAGACTAAATATCTGAGCTGCGTTTTCAGAGAAGAGGTTTTGTTAGTTTATGGGGGGACCTAGGTTCTGAGACCCTGATGCATAGGACCTAAAGAATGTTGAGATCCCGTGGATTAGGTAAAGTCAAGATCCTTGAGTAACTCTGTGATCTAAAGTTGTAATTTTAAAAAATCTCTATTTCTAATTTACTCTTATTACAAAAGCTATAGCTTAAAAATAAATTCTGTAGTTGTAGTTAATGTCAGCTAGGAAGAGGAATAGGAAAGTACCCATTAGATAACAGAATAATGGGGTGATGAGCTGAGAGTCCTACTCAAATAAAAAATGATCACTGTTCTTGATTCTCCCATGCAGTGCTTCATATACTCAGTTTTCATATTTGCTTCTACAGCTTGCTTTTCCCTAGTTTATTATGTTAGCTTTTTCAGGGGAGTCTGGCTTAAACACCCTAGTCATAACCCTTTTCTATATATTTGGTATTCTAACTTGTTTTTTAGAAAAATCTTTTAATTCTTACTTTGTATATGTTCTGACTTCCAAACACATTATGGACTTCGTGGAGGCAGTGGCCTTAAACTGGATATTTTTTATATCTCCATGGTCCTTAGTTACATAATCATGCAGTTATAAAACACTTTTTCACATTAAAAAAAAAAAGTATAGTGACCTGGGCAAGTTTAAAGTTTCTCTAAGGTAGTTTTTCTTGAGATTTTTTTTTTTTTTTGAAGTGTCATAAAATCTGAGGTTATCTGATAAATCTATATTCAGATTTCTATGCTCCAAAGTAGTAGGAGCCAAATGGAATTACTTAGAAAATTTTCTACTCCCACACCATCCTTCTCAGTCCCTTCAGTATGTTAGGTGACTAAGAGTATTATTAAAAGTAAAAATAAAGTAGTTTTAGGAGGGCCAGAGTATTTTCTTTAACAAGTTGTGCTGCTAATGAGTTCATTTAGATTGGAGTGGGAACTTCTTTTCTCCCTCGTTTTTGTCTTAGAAGCAGTTTGATTTGGTTTTGTGTCTAAGAATTGCATATTTTTTGCCTGAGTTCTTTTTGGTTTAAAAATTCTAAATCTTTGCTATAAAGTATGTAGAGTATTTTAAGATCTCAGCTGTGTAGGTCACACCTCTTGTTCCAGTTTTGGTTTTAACATTTTTTATCTTCATGTCCCCAATTTGATGGTTTATTTTTTATGTATTTGTTTATTTTTATTATTTACAACAGTCTTTGTGTATTTCAGGCTAGTCTTGAACTCACTGTGTAGCCCAGGCTTGCCTTGAACAATCCTCCTGTCCAAGCCTCACAATTATGGACATGCACCACCACATACATCCTCAGATTTGATTGATTTTTAAGTTTTGTACATTTTTGTAGACCTTTACTGGTAATCTTTTTTTTTTTTTAAACTCAACGTTTTAAAATGTTGCCTAACATTTATGACACTTTATAAGTGATAAGCATTTGAACAAACTCTTAAAGCTGTTTGCTAGCAGAACCAAGTTGATAGAAAATATCCCTTATTTTAAAGGCTAAGGCTTTTGCAATTCTTGGGGCCTTCCTACATGGTTGAAATGATGAGTATAATTTTCATTATATAGGTGGAGAAATTAAGTTCCCTTGGGTTGTGATGCATTAAGTGAAACCTGTGTTTCCCTGCAGATGACCTTTAGTCATTCTTATGGATGATCTTTTTTTCTATAATGTTCACAGGATATAGTAGGTTCTCTGCTGGTCAGCTCGTTAGAGTCAATTAATTTTTGAATTAAAATGGTCTTTGAGATTATGAAATTGAAAGTAGAAATGATACTCAATTCTGGCTAGGTGGTACTGCTTGATAACTTGAACAAGAGGGATAAGAGAAAGTTACAAATATCACGGAAATATTAGGTATAATAAATACACTTATAATTTGGAGGCTGAGGCAGGAGAATCCTTGAGAGTCAGAGGCCAGCCTGGGCTACATAGTAGCCAGTGTGAATGGCCAGTATAAATGAACTACATGGCAAGACCTTGTTTCAGTGACCACCCCTGCCCCACAAAAAGAAAGGATTGAAAGAGAACCAAAAGAATAGGTGACCCCCCCCCCCATGTGGTTAGCCATATAGGATATTGTAGTTGTATGTTTTAAACTGGGAACTACTGCCTTAAACTTTTGGCAGTGTCTGCTTTTACATTACCTTTATTTGCTTAGTCATTTTGTAGAAACAGCATTTAAAATTGTGGAACAGATTGAGACTCCTGTTGTGAAATGTGTAAGAGCAAACATATTTAAGAATTCAGAATTTTGAGGTTTTTAGAAAGTTGATTGTGATATGTTTTCTGTATATTTTACTGTTGCTAAGGCCTGGGGTAACACATAATGTAACAACATGTCTGCAGAGAAACTATAGTAGAAACATTAGATGGGTAAAATAAATAACAGAATTAGCCTTATTATTAGTCTAGGTTTTGTCACCAAATGAGTTTTGGAAAAAAATCTTGTTTATATAAAATTTGAGGTTTTTAAATTGAGAATATAGTATTATGGATCTGTAAAATGGGTCTGTTTTACATAAGATCCTTTTGGATGTCTTGTTCTTAGTTTATTCATGTGTGTTGAGGTATGTATGGTTTAAAAATTTCTACTACTATTTCGAATCTTTTTTTTTAGGTAGATGAAGTTCCTGATGGAGCGGTAAAGCCACCCACAAACAAACTGCCCATCTTCTTTTTTGGAACTCATGAGACGTAAGTCCTGTTAGCTGTAGAGACAAATGAGTTAATTTTGCAGGATCATTATGTGTAAAATGAAAACTTCAAAATCATCTTTGTACTTGGAATAGTCTTCAGCTCTTTTTTTGACAGGGGTCAGGGAGGAGCCTCTTATTTTTAAGGTACAGATTAAAACCACTTGAGATTCAATTTGTACTAGATGTTTCCAGGAAATGTTTAATTTTGTACTGGAATAGATGTTTCCAGTTTTAATCATAAAAGTAAGTTATGCTTTCAGCAATCACAAATGAATGTTGGATGCAGTGTGAAAGGGAATTTTTAAGAAGGCATTCAGTATTCCCATTTAGTGAAATAACTGGTTTTCATTAGTACCAGGTGCTCCATTTTATTTAGGCTTTGTGAGATTAGCGCTGCAGACTGTTGTGGAGAAGATGAGAAGAGGATATCCGGGCAGTTCTTGCTGTGTTTTTATTGTCATTAGAGCCACTCTGTTCTGTTTTGCTGCTCCTGGTGGAGACATGGGCAGAGAACTGATTTGGTGAAGCCAATAAATTAAAAAATTATAGCTAAAAGTTAAACTGTACATGGGATTATTCTAGGGGCTGTCTCAGTACTTCCCAAAGACTTAACATTTCTATATACATATAACTTAATAACCTTATAAGTGCTGTATAATCTAACTGATTTGAGATTTACAATAATTTTTTTTCCTGAGCATTGGGTTTGAAACTCAGGTCCTTGCTGCAAATGCAAGGCAGATGCTCTACCATTGAGCCATGCCCTGTGTATCCAAATGGTATTTGGAGTGTATAGTGTCAGATGTATCAACACCAGCATAACAAAAGAACTTCAGTTTTGAAGGAAAGTCTTAGTTCCCTTCAGACCTCATTCTGTGAGACACGGGGCCTGTCTGTTTTAGCAAGTCATTTAGATAATTCCAATGCATGCAAAGGTTGGAAATAACTTAGGTTAATGTGAGCATTTGGTAGGATTTTTCAGTTTTTATAAGTTCAAGAATTCTTTAATTATGATTTTGTTGTTTGAAAAAGATTTTGTGCTTTTATTGGTATAGATGTAGTCCATACTTAGTCTGTTCGTTCCTCATGCTGAGGAACTTGAACTAGAGCCTCATATATGCTAAGCAAACACTGTACTACTGAGCTGCACCCCCAGCCTTTGGCTGCTATTTTAAATTTAGAAGAATCATGACCATCCTTTCCCTAGTGTTGTAAAGAATTTTCATATTGTAGATATCTGTGTATTTTATATATATGTATATGTATTATATATATATAGTTTTTTTTTTGTGTGTGTGTGTGTGTGTGTGCGCTGGAGTTCAAACCTGGGGCCTTGCTTATGGTTACACAAGTGCTTTCCCACTGGGCTGTATCAACAGCTCAGTAACTGCAGTTTAAATCAAACTGTAGTACATCAGATAAATAAAATTACTACATTATTTGGGTAATAGCTATTATGGTGATCAATGAAGATGAATTAACTAATAGTCAAAAATAGGATATAGAGAAGTAAGTATATTTTACTTTAAAATTAAGTTAGCGATACTAAATTTTCTTTTCAAAATTCACTTATGTTTTGATTCTTAATGTTCTCACCAACACCATTTATCTTCAGAAGGGCGGTACTGTCGTATGTACCTATTGGTCTGGTGACTTAACTTTTTTGTACTTTAGAAACTAGGTACCCAATAACCTTTTCCCTCCCAAAAGTTATGAGGGTAATTATTATTTGAACTTTTTGACTTGGACTCTTCATCGCTGTAAATTTATTCTAATAGGCAGGAGTTAGGACAGGTAGAATGCAAAGTAGTTTGCAAATTGTAGTAATTCATAACTATTTAAAGATTGATTATTATGTATTTAGGGCAGAAGCCTTTTATGATGACATTCTTTTATCTTTTTTCTTTTTTTTAATTTATTTTTTTGAGACAAGGTCTCAATATGTACTTCAGGCTGGCTTTGAACTCACTATGTAGCCCAAGCCTCCTACAGTCAGCCTCTGGAACACTAGGATTACAGGCACGAGCCACTATGCCTGGCTGTCACTGCATCCTTTCTCTAATCTAGCAGTGTGTTATTTTAGCATTTCTGTGCTTTTTGTAATAAATTTGTCCAGCAGTTAAGTTTGAAATACTAGATGACTCTTAGGTATACTAACTGTGTATATGTACTAGTTCTCTTAAACCTAACAGGCTCAGAACTGATTCACAGTATTAAGAATGAACGTGATTTTTTTTAATAGAGCCAAAAGTCTTTGTATGATCCTTGATTTCTAGTTTTTTTTTCCTCCCACCTCTAATTAGCCAGTAGTTTTTGTTCTTTTACTTTAAAATGCATCCCTATCTTCCCACTGTTCTCTGTTAGAACTCAAGTCCATTCCATAATTGCTCTTGGCTCTAATTAGTGTCCTTACCTTATCTTGGTCTCAGTTTCTCTATAATCAAAGTGATTTTTATATCCCATACAGAGTATGTCATTTTCCTGTCTAAACACTTTCAGTGACTCCCTATCAACATTACCAGCAAATAAAAACTATCCACTATCTACAAATGCTGTTCATAAGACTGTATTTGAACTAGCTTTTGCTTACGTCACCTATAGCATCACATTTTTTCACTACTTTTTTGTTTTATAGAGAGATCTGATCTTGTCTCAGTGCTTTTTGCTTGTTTTCCCTTTTCTGTAATGGTTATGCCTTGAGATATTTGAAGTTGTTTAGTAGCTCAATTCCATTTTTTAAAATGTGTATTTTCTCCTTTGCAATGATGATAGAAAAGGTATTTTTTTTCTTCCACAGTTGAAGAGCTAGGGCAGCAGAGGTTTTGTCTATCTTGTCATTTAAAAGTTTCTGGCACATACTTTCTGTTAACTATTTGATGATTGTAAGCTCTTTGGACTATAGTCATTTGTTGGTTATGAATTTGCTGTTAGCTAATACTTACATAGTGCTTAATACAAATAGATCAGAAGTCTGTCTGTTATTTGCAGTTAATATGACCTTGGGCAGGTTATGTTATACCCTTTTCTTCCAAACCTGCACCAGAATTTTGGGGTGGGAACAAGATATTACATGAAAACTGTTTAGACTAGTACTAGTCATGTGTTAAATACTAAATAATAAATGTATCAGCTATTAAAAATACAGCTTTTTGGGAAATGGGAAGAAAATACTCAAATGAGAAGGGGAACAATGGGGAGGGAGGAGAAAAGGAAATCAAGGACAAGAAAAAAAACAAAAGGAAAAAGTAGAAACAGCTTTTGTAATAAAGCTCTTTTAATAGGGGAGGAGGGTTGAGGGAGGGGAGTAAAAGAAGGAAGATATATATATCATGTACAGGTACAAATTCCTGTGATGACTTATTATATATATCTAAAATGTACCTATAAAGTAAAACATGAAAAGAGTACAGCTTTGACAAGCTTTTTCTTTTTTTTTTTTTTTCTTCTAGTTCTGGGGATCAAACTCATGACCTCACACTTGGCAGTCAGGTGCTTATGCCACTGAGCTAAATCCCCGGCCCAAGCTTTTATTTCATTTTGGGACCAATACTTGCAGGGATTTACAAACTAATGGCAGCATTTCATATTTTTCCAAGATTCCTTCTTGTCATTAAATTGAAGTGCAGATTGATTTAAGTTTTGTTAGCTAATTATTTTTGCTACTTGAGGAACTACTTTCACCTGTTTCTCTGAAGTCTGAAAAATTCAGATAAAATGGTATTTGTTACTTTTATCTCCTTACTACTCTTGTCTTACTATAAAGAAGTCGGGTTCTTAGGTTTAAGAATCTTAAAAATATGTATGATAGGCTAATACAAACCTGCCTAATATGTTTTTTAAGTGTGAAAATGAATGAGGTGGTGGTGACTAGAAAGTAATAGAAGAAAGAATAGGATAGAATATTTTCTTCAATGCTAGTTAGCTCTTCTGTAAAACCATACAACTTCTGTACTACCGCATAACTGTATGTGCTGCTATTTGAGGTTTAAGTGCAAAATGTATAGAATATGGCATTATTTTGTTCAAAGAGTACATTGTAGTGTCTGCTGCTTTAACAGCAGGTGACTGGGCCTGCACGAGTTAAACCTTCTGGTCTTCAGTTTTCTCATCTGTAGAATAAGGGTTTTGGTGATTCCTGTGTTTCTTTTCAGCACTAGAATTTACTGCTTGAATTTTTTTTGTTTGTTTGTGTTTTTTGGTTTTTTGAGACAAAGCCTTGCTATGTAGTGCGGGTTGGCCTTGAATTTGGTGATTTTGCTGCCCTAACCTGGGCAATATATGCTGGGAATATATGACTGTGCCACCATGCCTGCCAATTTCTTTATTGGAATTTTTAAAAGACAACATGAAAGCAAAGCTCTATGCAACAGATTCAATTTTTACTGTTTTTTAGAAATAATTCCTAAACCTCTTTTAACATTGTATTGTATTTTCTTTGGGCTTTGCATATATATATATATATATATATATATATTTGCTATTGTAATTAAATGCTGCTTTTATTTTGCATATGAAGCATTTCTGTATGTGATTTTAAAATACAGTGTTTTGGAGAGCAAGTCAGGGCCACAGGAGTAAAGTGTATCCTGTGGGAACTAGTTAATGCTGTCTTATAACTGATCTGAGCCCTCTTTACTAGACCAGTAGGATTGTATCCCCAGAGAAAATTCTCTTTAGATTGTTTTTGAGTTTTATTAGGCACTCATCAGTCTTGAGCATATCTTTTGACCTAGTTTTTCTTACAACTGATTATGAAGATATGTGAAAAGATTGAGCAGTGTGTTTATTTTAGTAGCATTATCTTATAATAAAAAATTTTGACTAATTTTTATGTAGCCATTCAGTGGAATATGTGTTAAATAATTGTAAAGATGGAGAGATGTGCATTTTGACTATATGTATGAGTATGGAAATTACATGCTTTTATATATAAGTAGACTTAAAAATGGCTGTAACTGATAAAATTATGGGTCATTTTTTGTCTTTATAGGAATTTCTTTGAAAAAATTTTAGAATTGAACTGTCTTACTGAGATAGAATTTCGCTACATTTAAAAGTATGCAAATCAATAGCTTTTAATGTACCTAGAGAATAGGGAGGAGGTGTTTAAAGTATTTTTTATCACCCTAAAAAAACCTGGTACCTACTAGCACTTTCCATTTCTTCTCAGTCCTTGCTTCTGCCTTGGCCTACCTGTAAAATTAATCCCCTGTTCTGGACAGTTCTTACAAGTAGAAAGGTACAACATGAAATCTTTTAGTGACTAGTTTTTTTTTTTTTTTTTTTCCCCCTTAGCATATTTTCAAGATTCATCCATGTTGTACATAGCATGTGGTAGTCCTTCCATTCCTTTTTATTGCCAAATATTCTGAAGTTTTAATACTGTGTTGTATTCATTCATTACCTGAAAAATATTTCAATGTTTCTGCTGCTGCTGCTTTTTTTTCTTTTGGCCTTCACAGTGAGCTGTATCCCTAGTTTTTTTAAAAAAAATTTTTGAGATGGGGTCTTGCCAAGTTGCTGGGTTTGAACTCATTCTTCTGGCTCACTGTCTTATAATATTGAGATTACAGACATGTGGGCCACTGTACCTAGTTATGTTTTTCTACATTTGACTCTTAGGAATAATGCTGCAGTGAACATTTGTAAGCAAGTTTGGTCATTTTTTTTTTCCTTGCTGGGGGGTTGAACCCACAACCTTATGCATGGTAAGCAAGTACTCTGCCACTAAGCTGCACCCTCATCCCTTGTGTGCAAGGTTTTGTGTGGGCATGTTTTCATTTCTTTGGAGTGAATTTCCTGAGTCAGATGCTAACTGTATTTATTTAATTTTTGTATGAGAAACTGCCAGATTGTTTCCAGATTAGCTGTACCATTTTATATACCTACCAGCAGTGTGTGAGGGTTGTAATTTCTGCACATTGTCTTTTTTATTTCATCTTGTTGGTGGTGAAGTGGTGTCTTATGGTGGTTTTGATTTATATTTTTCCTGACTAGCTAATGTTGTTGAGCATCTTTTCATAATGAAAGAACTCATTTCTAGACTGTTACTTAATTTTTGACACATTAAGATGTGAATTTATAATTTTCAGGACTATAATGAATAGTAAAATAATGGAAAATAGAATTTAGTAAGTTTGAATTTGATAGGATGAACAACTGGAATTATTTTGTGTATGTGTAGTACTGGGGCTTGAACCCAGCACATTCACACTGAGCTACATCCCTGACCTTTTTTAATTTTTATTTTGAAACAGAGTCTTCTAAGTTGTCCACATTGGGTTCAAAGTTGGGATCCTCTTGCCTCAGCTTCCCAGAGTGCTGACTGTGTGCCACTATGCCAGGCTCATGACTAGGTTTCTAAAAATGTTCCTCAACTACATATGGTGATACACTGTGGGCACTCTGAGAGGCTGAGATGAGGATTTTAAGTTTTAAGACCATCCTGGGCTCCTTAGCAAGACGCTGTCTCAAAAAGTTAAAAGAGCACTGAGGATGTATCTCAGTGCAAAGTCACAGAAACCTCCCCAGTCCCTGCCAAAAAAGTATAAAGATAAACAAAATGTAAATAAGATGATGTCAGTAAGACCACAAGAGTTGAGTGTGTTCTTTCACTGGATAGAATTCTATAGACTTGTAAATTGTATTAATAGCCTACTATTCACACAAACAAAACTAAGTAATGATATTATGCATTATGCAGTCATTCATAAAGTAGTAAGGAAAATATTAGTCTGATAAAAGTGAAACAAAATCAAAGCATGAAGAAAGGATATAGCAGACATTTAGTTTTGTACAGTTCTAGTATGCACAAATTTCAGTTACTATGGTTAACAACCTTTTCTCAACAATATGGTTGAAATTTTACTTGCCTTAATAGTTAACTAATTTACAAGCTACAGAATTTGCTGCTAACTTTTCAATCCACAACTTATGATAAAAAACTAAGATGAATATTACTTTGAAAGTTTCCTGGTAATTGGTTGTGATGCATTTGTTTCTCAACACAGATAGACTGCAGAGTATGTAATTGGCCTTTGTCTTGAATGGTAGATCTGTGTGACTTTTTAGCAAAACAAAACAGAAGAGGGAATTGACTAGCAAAGATGAAAGAGTGACAGACAGTTGTAATGCTGGTAAATTGAACTGAATGTAAATGCAATAGTCGAATAGCTAACTGTTATATCTAGGTGTGCCCCCAAAGCCTTATGTGCTCATAAGTGGGTCTTTTAGTAATTGGCTAGATCATTGCTATTTGATAACTGGATCATTCCACTGATAGCACAGTTGTGGGTAGTGGGATTTATGAAGATGGAAGCCCCTCCGTGAGTGTGGGTGACACTAACCAGTGGACTTGTAGGCTGGATGAAATGTAAAGAGACAGAGGCTGCTAGCTGCCTCCTACTTGCCACACCATGAACTGTTTGCCCTCTGCCATACCACCTTGCCTTGGAACCAGCCAACTATGGACTGAAACCTCTGCAAACTGTAGGCTAAAATGAACTTTTCCTCCTTGAACTTGAGGGTATTGATTGGGTATTTTGTCCCAGTAGCAATAAAGTAACTAAGACACCAACCTCATGAATGTAGACGTGTATATTTGGGAAGAAGCAGATGTCCAACCAGAGAAACTTAGGAAATTGTAAATCAAGCTTATTAACATACGTGAGGATAGTGGAAAGGATGATGTCCCAGAGGAAATGACATCAACAGAAATGTTAAAGATTTTTATAGCATTGAAACACAAAAGATCAAATATTAGAAGCTGATCCACATTTAGGAATATGACTCACCAAAATATGGAAGTCCTAAGTTTTGAGAAGGATTGTTCAGCCGTTCTTGATACAAGTATTTAAACAAAGAAATAGCACACTTAGTAATCTCAGGATTCCTAATGTTTTATGTTATAGTGTACCAAGTAAGTATTGGTTTTCCTATTTAATTTTTTTACATGTTTATAATTGTCAGTTATAGTGTTCAGTGTTTTGACAATTCTTAATTTAAAATGTCATGGAACAGTTGTAATTTTTCCCAATGATTTCATTGTGTGCTCATTTTTGTGGTTTCACACTGTCATGCAAAGTAAAGACTGGAGATAAAAAAAATGATCCTTGTAAAAATAATCATTTTAAATCCTTAAGTATCATGGTAGGTCAAAGTTCTCTTCTGAGTAGCTTTTAGGGTTAGTCATAGTTAAAAACACCTCACATTTGAGGTTTTTAAACATTTTTCTATAAGCATTTGTAAGGTCTTCCCTACTTTATGCAGTTCCTAGTGCCACCAATTTTGAGCCCTTTGGGATTTGAACTCTAAACAAGAGTGTTGATGCTTTCTTTCTCTCTTCTTCTCTCCCCTCCCCTCTCCCCCTGCCCCGCCCCCCATCTCCTCTTTCTACCAGGGATTGAACTCATGACCACATGCTTACAAGGCAAGCGCTTATGCCACCAAGCTAAATCCCTGGCCCAAAAGTGCTGATTATCTACATTGTTGGTTTAGGATCTGATTTTTTCAGTCTTGTTTTCCTTTTCCAAATTTTTGTCTTTTGTCTTGTTTTACCTTGAGTCTTTGCTATTTTATGGTATTTCAGGAGGGGGAATTTGTTGAATTGGTTATGGGCAGGGGTCCAATGACAGCTAGTGAAAGGCTGAATGCCTTGATCAAAATATAATTTTAGTTTTGCTAAAACTAATTAAGCTAGTTAAGCTAATTCTTCATAAATAAGTGAAGTTATTGGTGTGCCTTAACTCTTATATAGTAATATATATTGTTTTGAGATTGGGATATGTAGTTAAAATACATAAATACATTGAATATTCTCAAATTTCAGAATTTAATAATACTGATATTGGTATTTGATTATATTTAGAGCTGCACAAGTCTCTTTAAATTTTATTTTAAAGTCCTATAAAATATTCTAACTTCATTGTTAACTATAATCATTAGATCTACTGAATTTTAGCAGGTAAGAAATTTGTGATATATATCTATAATTTTTGGTTTTAGCATATTTTATATGAAATATCAGTTTAGTATTCCTGTTTCTTTGGAAAGTTCACATATACAAACTATCATACCAAAAAATACATAGCTTGTATATCTTTATAGTGTATCTTAATAGTGTTTACTTTCTGAAGAATTTAGGTAGGAGAAACATAAGGTGTCTCTCTTGAATGTATCTAAATACTCAAAAACAGCTGTATATTACTTGTGGGTTATGTACTTGTGAATTTGTATGCTCACTAAAATTTATCTAATCTGAAAGTCATTAATTGTAGCATCTTTGAGGTTATTCACAGACATGCAGAAGGCAGCAAAAATTTAAACATGCAATACAGACATTCTTAATTGAGATTGGATGAGGGGGGCGAGGGATGTAGTTTAGCAGTACAGCACCTGCCTGGCAAGTGCGAGGTCCTGCATTCAATTCCCAGTAACCTCCCACCCCCCAAATCGAGGGAATTCTTTATTTGGTGTTGTTGCCTTCTTTGTCATTTAGCTTTTGTTTTGTTTTTGTTTTTTGAGACAGGCTCTTGCTATATAGTTCAGGCTGGCCTTGAATTCACTGTATATCCCAGACTTGCCTTGAATTTGTGACAGTCCTCCACCTCAGCCTTCTGAGTGCTGAGATTACAGGTGTATGCCACCACACCTGAATTTTGCTTTTTTAGACGATCTCTGTACACAGTGCTAAAAGGGTTTCTAAGTGTGGGAACACTATGATTTTACCTTGTAAAGTACGCATTAGATAAGCTGCTGGCAAGGAGTTCAGTGTTAATGATTTACTTGTATAGATTTTTAAAAGCATCTTTTAAACTGAAACATAAAACAGATTTTTTTTTCCTGTTTTTGAGACTGGGTCTCACTGTGCAGTTTAGGCTGTATTGAGCCCAGGCTGGTCTCAGATTTGCAACAATCCTCTTGCCTCAGCCACTTGAGAACTGAGATTACAGGCATGTGCCACCACGCCCAGCACAGTATTATAGTATAGGACTGTTTTAGTATTGATTCAGTGTTTAGTGACTTTTACCATTTTTAATTTTTTAGCAGTATCAGGCCATATCCCTTGTCCTTTTTTTGAGACAGGGTTTCACTAAATTGGGTGGAACTTAAACTTTCAGTCTTTTCTCAAGAATGTTCAATTTTTCCTCAGACAAATGAGGAAAATATCAGACCACTCCCAGCCCATTTAAAGGCCCAATCCAAAAATGGGCATCTGAAATGAATAAGACACTTCTCAGATGGAGAGGTACAAATAGTAAATATATGAGAAATGTTCAATATCACTGGTCAGTCAAGAACTGCAAATTAAAACAAGTTGAGATTGTATCTCCAGAAAGAAATCAACCAACAATGAGTGCTGGTGACAATGGAGAAAAAGAAACCTTTCTCCATTGTTGATGGGAATGTAAATTGATACAGCCAACATGGAAATCAGTATGGAAATTCCACAACTAAAACTAGGGGTTTCTTTTGACCCAGCTATTTACCTTCTAGGTGCCTTCCCAAAGGAGTTAGAAGTATCACACCACAGTGATATATGCATACCCATATTTATAGCAGCACAATTGAGAGCTAAATCTTAAAAACAGTGTGGATGCTCATCAACAAATGAATGAAGAAAATGTGCTGTCTATGTACAATAGAGTCTGCCATAGAGAAGACTAAATTTGGATTATTTGTAGGAAAATGGATGCACCTTGAGACCATAATCTTAAGTGAAATGAATTGATACACAGTATTTAAATAGTACATTCTTTTGTGTGAGAAATCCAAAGGGTCAGTGAAGAGCATAATGGAAGATAGATACTTGGAATAGGAAGAATATGTTCAGATGTGAAGGGGAACATGGGAGAGAAAAGGAAGAGAAGGAATGGAAAAGGAAAAACAGAATGGAAGGGAAAAAAATGGAAATAGCTTGTGTAAATAGGAGGAAGAAGATTTGAAGGGCGGGCAGGGGAATGGGAAACAAGAATTAAAGATGTGTTACGTACAAGTACAATCTCCTATAGTGAATTTGATCAATATGTATGGCAAATATTTATTAATAAAAAAAAAGTGAAAAAATACTCGAATGCAAAAAAAATTTTTTCAGTCCTGCCTCAGCCTCCCAAGTGCTGGGAGTTGTGAGTGCAACTACACCTGATATCTCAGGGACTTGAGTAAAGCAGTCAGGAGCAACAAATACTGACCATATTTGAATGAATATAGTGGTTAGAACATCTCTTTCCCTCATTGAATAAACTGGAGTTTATAGTTAAAACATGAATATGTATTTAGGTAATATGTCTTTTGTGTAAGATATTCAAAGTATGTTAAAATTACATGTAGAACACAAATGTTTAATGGTATTATGTCAAACATTTTTCTATTTATAAGAATTTTAATACACTAACAAAGTTTTTAATTAACATAACTTAATATTTATGGGATACAGTGTAATACTTTACAGATATGCATTAAGTAAATCAAAGTAAGTAGCATATATGTTCATCATACCTTTGGTGAGACCAGTTAGGTTCCTTCCTAGCTCACTTTACAGCACAGGCTGTTCTCGAACTTGCAATGATCCTTCTGCCCCAGCCTCCTGAGTCTTCCTAGCTATTTTGAAATGTACATTACATTACTATGTTTTAGCCATTTCATTAGTGTTAAATGCACTGTATTTTTGTGCATTTTTAAAAAATTATCCTAGAACACTTGTTATAGTAGCACTTTATCAGCGTTCTCATACCCTTGTGAAATTGCCCTCAATTAGTGAAATGAAATCACTGGAATTTAAAACGCTGCTTTGTCTGCCCTTTGATATATTCAGAATGCATCATAGAATAGTTCTGTTAAACTGCTTTGTACTCACAACCTCCCCTTCTGTTTCAGAGCTTTTTTAGGACCAAAGGATATATTTCCTTACTCAGAAAATAAGGAAAAGTATGGCAAACCAAATAAACGAAAAGGTTTTAATGAAGGCTTATGGGAAATAGACAACAATCCAAAAGTGAAATTTTCAAGCCAACAGGTGAGTTGTTTATTTATTAGTTCAGATCAGTTTTTTGGAAAACAATCATTGCTCTAGCTTATAAGAAAATAAACACTAATGTAAAAGTCTTGTGAATGTCAGATTAAATTGTGTACTCATAAGGTTAAACCTTTTACCTTTTATGTGTAGATGAATTGTTGAAGTTATTCATTGCAAGTTGGTATAGTGGCACATGCCTGTAATCCCAGAACTTGGAACTGTGACAGGAGCATCATGAGTATGAGCCCAGCTTCAGCAGTTGAATAATATAGTAACACCTGGTCTCAAAGAATACAAAAGGGTCTGGGATATAGATCATAGGGGAGGTTCTGGGTTCAGTTTCTAGCAACACATGCACATACACATGCAAGTACACTTACTAATTGTATGGGTAAAGAGATCTTAGAAAACAACAGTATTCCATTTCTCTTGATTAAAAGTTTATTTAATTCATTGTTGAACTTATAACCTTACTGTTCTCTTAAATTTTTGATTTAGAAGGCATGTGATTTTATTTTCAGTTTCTAACTCCATGCTAGAGTTCTAATCCTTATTATAATATAAACGTCATACAGGTTAAATTAAATGTGTGACGAAAGTATTTATAGCTCCCTGCAAATTACATTTAAATTTATATCAAAAGGTTATTACTTTATATTGATAGTAAATTTTCACGATGTGATTTGCTTTTATCCAGTTTGTATGATTTTTCTCATATAACAGCAGGTATTCTTAATATTTTTGGTCCTGGTATTGACTTTTTTTTTTTTTTTTGAGGTACTAGAGATTGAACCCAGGCCTTATGCATGCTAGACATGTGCTCTATCACTGAGCTACTCTTCAGCCCTTTTAAAATGTTTTACTTTGAGACAGGGTCTTGTTAAGTTGCCTAGGCTGGCCTTGAACTTTACATCCTCCTGTTTCAGACTCCTGTGTAGTTGGGACTACATGCAGACTTGTGCCACTGTACCTGGCTGGCTGGTCTTGTTGTTATTTTAAAAATGCTTTTCTATATTTCCAGTTGTACTCTTTGACTATATTGCAGATCTCTTATCCCCCTGACCCCCTTTTTTGGCAGTATTGGGAATTGAATGCCATGCCATATGCACATAGGTCAAAAAAATATTACCCTGCTGACTACATATCCCCAGGCCTGTCTTTTCTTCTCTCTTTTTCCTTGTTTTCTTTCTTTCTTCTTTCCTTCCTTTCTTACCCTCTCTCTCGTCTCGTCTCGTCTCGTCTCGTCTCGTCTCGTCTCGTCTCGTCTCGTCTCGTCTCGTCTCGTCTCGTCTCGTCTCGTCTCGTCTCGTCTCGTCTCGTCTCTTCTCTTCTCTTCTCTTCTCTTCTCTTCTCTTCTCTTCTCTTCTCTTCTCTTCTCTTCTCTTCTCTTCTCTTCTCTTCTCTTCTCTTCTCTTTCTTACTGGTGTGCTGGGAATCAAACATAAGGCCTCAACAGATACTAGGCAAGCACGCTAACACTGAACTACATCCTTAGTCCTTCATGGTCTTTTCTTCCAGACTGCACATTTTGGCTACTCCATCATTTGTTTCCACTTTTCACTTGATGTCTAGGTAATTTTGTCATAGAAATCTAAATTTCTATTTCACACTGAAATTTTTGGTAGGTTACATGGATAAAACCAAGTAACTTCCTATTTTACCAAAAGGTAACCAATTGTGTTGGTCAGATGCAGTGTGGTTCTAACACAGTGGCATATTCCTAGGATTGGGGGATAACAAAAATATTTGGCTGTCATGAGTTTTAAAAATTTCTGTAGTGCTATAATTTTCAAGCATTGGTAATATCTTTGTGGGTTTTAACATTCCCTTACCGAAGAATCTGTGCACAGGGCTAGGGACATAACTAGTTCAGTCATAGCACTCATCTAGCATTTATGAGGATCTGAGTTTGATTTACCAGCCCTCAAAATCTCAAGGCTGGGTATGGTGGTGCACACCTATAATCCCTAGCACTCAGGAGGCTGAGGTAAGGATGATTCCTGTTGAAGGACTGACTCAGTTATAGTGTGAATTCAAGGCTAGCCTGAACTGCATAGTGAAAGAAACCCTGTCTCAAAAAGACCAAAAAAAAAAAAAAAAAGTTTCTGAGTGTTGTAACATGATGAATTTTCTGATGATCGTCACCGAACCTGTAGTAGCCTTGAACTTGACATCCTCCTGCTTCTGACTCCTGTATAGTTGGGACTACATGCAGGTTTGTGCCACTGTACCTGGCTGGTCTTGTTGTTATTTTAAAAATGCTTTTCTATATTTCCAGTTGTACTCTTCAACTATATCACAGAACTCTTATCTATAGTAGTAAGCTATTTCTTTTATTAACATTTTATTTGTTTTGCAGTATCGGGTTGACTCAGGGCCTTCACACTGAGCTGTATCCTCTATTTCCCACTCCTAAAAAAAGTTTTTATTTTGAAACAGGGTCCTACTAAGTTGCTTTCAGGCTGGGCTTGAACTTTCAGTCTCCTGTCTTAGCCTCCTAGAGTACAGGGATTACAGGTGTGCACCACTGTGTGTGGTGGCAAAACGATTTTTAAACTATGTATGTTAAAATGCTGAGGCTAAAGCAGGAGGGTTTAATGTTTTTGGTCCTGGTATTGACCTTTTTTTTTTTTTCTTTTTCTTTTTTTGAGGTACTAGAGATTGAACCTAGGCCTTATGCATGCTAGACATGTGCTCTATCTCTGCTGCAAGCTTAGGACCATAGTGAGCTACATAGTGAATTCAAGGCCAGCTTGAACTGCATAGTGAGATCCTGTCTCAAACCCCCTCCCCCCAAGTAAATCTTATGGGAATCAGGGTGCTTTTCTAACTTTCTTGCAATCAGGCTATTGAGTTTTCCTCAGTGCAACATTTTAAAATTGAAGATCCTTACTCTGTGAAATTAATAATAAAGTATTGCTTATAGGCATCAACTAAACAGTCAAATGCATCATCTGATATTGAAGTTGAAGAAAAAGAAACTAGTGTTTCAAAGGAAGACAGTGATCATGAAGAAAAAGCAAGTAATGAGGTATGTTAAATTTCTCTCACATTTTCCATTTGGTTGCTAGGAAAGAATTGTAAAATGAGTTGACCATGGCAAAGTAGGAAATGATTTTTGAAGTTCTTGAAAAATGAGTGAGAACACACAAGAGATTTATTTTCTTGTATTAAATATAATATTGTAAAATAGTTTTTGCATCCTTAATATATATGGATATTTAAAATTTCTTTAGTGGTATTAGAGATTAAAACCACATTAGGCTGCAGTGTACCACTAGGGTTACATCTGTAGCCTTTTTTAAAAATTTTATTTTACATAGTCTTCAGTTGCTCAGACTGGTTTTGAATTTAGAATCCTCTACTTTTAGCTCACTGAGTATTTGGGCTTATAGGTGTGTACTGCCATACTTACCTGGGATGTTTTTATTTGCACTTAATGCACAGCATGAGATCTACCTCTAGAGTGGTTCACAGTTTGCTAGGAATATTTTTTATAGAGGAATATTGTGGGATAGATGTTATGGAAAGCATTAGAATGATTTTTGTTTTTAAACCTAGGTTGATTTCTGCATCTTTGTGATTATCTCATTTAGCCTTTCTAGGCTTCATGAAATGATTATTGGATGATCTCTAAAATCTCAGTCAGCTTTTAAAATTTACAATCCTAGGGCAAGAGATTTAGCTTAGCGGCATAGTGCCTGCCTGGCAAGAGCAAGGTTGTGAGTTCTACCCTGATACCAAAAACAAAACAAAAGAACAAAAAAATTCACAACCCTAACATTTAGAATTCTACTGTAGAAGTGGTTTCATAAATTTAAGACAAGTTCTGGTGTATTGGAAAATGTGATATTTTATATTTGAGCTGATGGTGGAAATACATTTTTTTCCCCTGAAGAAGAGACAGGGTATTACTTCCACTTTATAGCGTTAAGGTTTTGTGGATTTGTTGCTGTTTTAGTGCTACAGATTGAACTCAGGGCCTTTCATAATACTGTGCTAAGACTGTTAATGTTTATAATTTTAAGGGTCAGAGAAGCAAAACAAACTTTCCAAGCACTTTTAATGAAATGTGTTGGTGATTTTTTTTTTTTAGTTTAAGAAAGCTTCTTTCGTTCTTGGCATAACTTATTCAGTTTCATCTGTGTGTGGGTGTTTTATTTTTTATTTTTTTCCCCTCCTTAGGATATGACTAAAGCAGTTGACATAACCACTCCAAAAGCTGCCAGAAGAGGGAGAAAGAGAAAGGTAATTTCATTGATCAACCATAGGAATCTTCAGAAAAAAATTTTTAGTTTATTTGCATATAAAAAGAGGTGATAAAACCTTACAACAACTTTTTTAAGGTTAGGTTATATGTTGCTTACTTGGCAGAGCAGTTTCTTGATATAGTTAAAGAATGCTTAAGAGTTGAATCATAAAATGTAAAAAGCTATTGCTCGTTTACTAGTTTTCATTTATTTTAATGACTTTGTAAAATGGATAGTGAGATATACGAAGTTACAGTGTTACTGAAAGGACTAAAGTGTCAGCCATTGTGATGTTTACTGTTATGTCACGATATGTGTGTGAAATGAGAGTGAAAATACAGGGCCCAGTATCTGATAGGCTTTTAATGTGTTTCTTCTTCTCTTTAAGTTTTGTTCATACCTTTTCTGACCTATTTCTGTCTTAGACTATTATATGCCAAAGATATAAAGAAAATCAAGAGTTGAGTCTCTTTTGAGGAAGTATGGAAGCACATAATTATAGTGGCTCTTTATATATATTTGGTGAGGGATTTGATAAATTTGGTAAGATCTTAAAAGACACGCAGAATTTTACCCAGGTGTGGTGGCACATACCTGTAATACTAGCTCTCCGGGGAGGCTGAAGCAGGAGGATTGCTGTGAGTTCGAGACCAGCCTGGACTACATAATGAGTTCAAGACCAGCCTGACCCACATAGCAAAACCAAAGAAACCAAAGATAAGGCAGAATTTTGTTAGGCATCCAGGCAGAGGGAGGATTACTAAGGCAATTCAAATAATATATACAGGTACATAGGGAAAATTTATATTACAAACACTTTTGGTTGCAGTGTTGTATTTTATCTTATTTATTTATTTAATTTTTTTTGGTATAGGGGATAGAACTTATGACCTTATGCTTGCCAGACAGGCACTTATGCCACTGAGCTAAATCCTTGGCCTAGTGTTCTGTTTAAGTATAGTACTTTTTCTACAATTTTGGAAAAGATGGCCTAGGTTCGATGTTGGTGTAGGGAAGCTGGCTACAATCTTGTCAAATGATGTATAGTTTGCAAACAAAAAAGTTTGCCAAACACTCGTGTTTGTGAACCATGATGTCACCGTGTGATTTTAGAAGCTAGAGGGAAATGGGTATAAAACCCTAATGTTATTCTGAAGAACTGGAACTTAAAAGAGGTGATGGGAAACCACTGAGTCATTTTAGATACCTTCTTTGGTAAGGCAGTGTGATAATTGGAATTGGATTGGATCAGCGAGACTAGTTCACTGAAAACCTCATTCAGAATACTACCTTTACTCACCTAGGCGTGAAACTGAAAAGTGAGTAAGGAAGGAGGTTGTTGTTAGTGAATTCACATTTTTATCAAGACAGCCAGTATAGGTACTTTGTATCATTATTCATTGCTTTATGTATCTTGCAATACCAAACATGTTTTACAAATGGAAGATTTGGCAACTTGAATAAATCTGCATTGAACAAATCTTTCAGCACTATTTTCCAGCAGCATGTAATGCATTTTATGTCAGATTTTGGTAATTATCACACTATTCCAGACTTTATTATTATATTTGTCAGGGAGATTGTGATGAGTGGTTTTTGATGTTGTTATTGGTAAGGCACCCTAAAACTGCACATATATGACATTGAACTTAATTAATACTGTGGGTGTTCCAACAGCTCATTCCCTGTCTCTTTCTCTTGTCTTGGGTCTCTGTTCTGTGAGACACAGTGTTGAAATTAGGCTAGTTAATAAGATTACAGTGGTGTGTAGATGTTTAAGTGGAAGGCAAAAGTCACCTTCTCATTTTACATCAGAAGCTAAAAGTGATTAAGATTAGTAAGGAAGTCATGTCAAAAGCTGAGACCAAAAAAAAAAAAAGCTGAGATAGGTTGACCCTAGGGCTCTTGGACTAGTATGCAAGTTGTAAATGAAAGGAAAAAGAACTTTGAGGAAATTAAAAGTGCTACTCTACTAAATGTAGCAATAAGGCAGCAAAACAGACTTGATTGCTGATAATAGAAGAAGTTTTATTGGCCTAGATAGAAGATAAAGCCATTCTGTTGACAGCACTGCCATAAGCTCAAGTCTAATCCAGAAGAAAACCCTATCTGTTAATTCTCTGAAGGCTAAGGGAGATGAGGAAGTGAGCCACAGAACAGAGAGACACCAGCAAAAATTAGTTCATCAGGTTTAAGGAAAGAAACTGTTGCTATACCTTAAAAAGTTCAAGGTGAAAGCAGTACTGCTAATGCAGAAACTGTTGCTAATTATCCATAAGATCTAGCTAAATAATTAATGAAGGAGGTTACACTAAACAGCTAGCTTTCAGTGTAGCAGAAACAGCTTACATTGGAAGAAGATCTTCAGAATGGGAGCATCTTCCCATTCTGAAGCTCTTAGGGCCCTTAAATATTACACTAAATAGGCCTTTCCTGTAATAATGGAACAGAAGGCATGGACAACAGCATAACTGATGATAGCATGATGTACTGAATATTTTAAGCCAACTATTGAGTCCTGCTCAGAAAGGTTCTTTTTAAAATACTACTATGCCTTGACAGTGCACCTCATCACCTAAGGGTTCTGAGGGAGATGTTTAGTGAGATTAATATTTTCATACTTGGCTAACACAAATCTACTTTGCAGCCTTTATGGATGAGCAAAGGAAGTGGTTTCTTGAAATATGATCTATTTCTGTGATGGCATTACAAGCATTGTTGAAGCAACAAAGAATTTATTAATAAAGTTAGTTGATAAAGCATTGGCAGAATTTGCAAGGACCGACTCCAGTTTTGAAAGAAGTTATCTTGGTAAAATGCCATCAGACATCATTATATTCTACAGAGAATCTTTTGTGAAAGGAAGACTCAGTTGATGGCTCAGACTTCATTGTCTTAAGAAATTGCCACTGTCATCCTAACCTTCAGCCACCAAGCTGACCAGTCAGTAGCTATCAGCATTGATGTAAGGCCCTCCACTCCAAAAAGGGCCGTGGCTCACTGAAGTCTCAGAAGATGGTAGCATTTTTAAAGCAATCTTTGCTTTTATTTTGTATTTTTGAGAAACTAGGGATTGAGCCCAGAGCCTCACATATATTCTAGGCAAGTGTTGTACAACCAATCTACGTCCTCAGCCCAAGAAAAGTACTATTTAATTTGAAGGTATTTGCCTTTTTAAAGGCATAATGCTATTTATAGACAACAGGAGAGTGTGAAACATAACTTTGTCTGGAATGGAACCTACGATATCTTCAAGGCATGGTTATACATATATAAAATGAGAATTAAAGTGGGGCGTTTATAGATTAGAAAAGGCCTTCTTAAAGGGTTGGCATGAGGTTGGAGGTGCAGCATAGCAAGGTTTTTTTTAATAGTATAAACGAGAGATGAAATTTATGCACACTACAAGCGGTTAAGTTGAATTGACTGAAAGTGTTTGGCAGAGTGGGGCAGAATTTAAAATGTAGTGAATTTAGAATTTAGATGAATTGATCTTAGGAAGGCAGAGAATATGTGTTTGAGATTAAAGTGAAGCATCTGTAGGAATTGTATTGAAAATATATACACCATTGTAGCATCAAAGGAGAAAAATATAAAAGTTAAAAATGTAGTCACTGATTTAAATAAAGATGAGATAGATATGTCAAGAGAAAATGCTTACTGGGATATATGCAGAAATTGGATTTATGAATGAATGTAATAGGAGAAAAGAGGATTCTGTAAAATGAGACTGAGAATGAACTGCCTGGAAAAGTGCAAGAGAATAAATCAAGCTAAACAAAGAGGAGAATTCCAAGAACCAAGGAGTGATTAAGTGTCCTGTTGTGGATGGGTCTAATAAGATATTTGACAATTAGACTTCCCCTATGATACTTTAGTTTCATTAGAGGAATGGTAAGGACAGAATGAAGTGAATTGGAGAATAAGATGTCTAATGGTAAAGTTACAATATATTTTTGAAACCTTGGAAGGAAAAGAAGTAATACAGCAATTTAGCAGGGGTTTACCATAGGTAAAGGAAAGTGTTTAAAGTTAAAAAAAAAATAGTAGAAGCCTAAACATTTTTTTCTTTGCAAAACCAGGAAAGGTGGAAGATGTGGAATGAGTTGATTTAAAATTTTTTTGTAAGTATGTGCTGGGTGAGGTAAGGAAGGCACTTTGAAAAAATCAACTTAAGGAAAAGGTGAACATTTTAGCCTGTTGAATTTAGACAGGAGGCTGCACAAATTTCCAGGGAATCTTGAAAATTAAAGGAATTCTTCCTACAGAACTTAGTCTCCCTCCTTGAGTCAGACTCAATCCAAAACAAGACTTTCAGACATGGTACAAGGCTTGAAATGAAATGGAATGGATTGACAATTTATGCTAGCTATTCAGGGCCTGAAATAAAGGGTAAAGAAGTAATGCATGGCTTTGCAATCACAACTGAGACTGCATAAAATGAATGCATATCCATACAAATGTAGTTCAACCAACCTCACCAGGGTATAGCAGCTTGGGAATTATAGGACACAAAAGGTAGAATTGTATAATATTCCTCAAGAGATTTATGAGAGAGTTACTGCAAAACCAAAGATGCAGAGGGCTTTGAGGAACCATATCACTAGTAGTTTCAGAAGCGTAGGGGGACAGTACTGAGAAGACCAGGGTCTTTACAATAAGCTACATTCCTTTTTATTTTTTGAGACAGGATCTTGTTAAATTGGCCAGGTGGGACTCAAGTTCAGATCCTCTTGCCTCAGCTTACCTCAGTCCTGGGATTACAAACATGTGCCACTGCTATGTGTACTAGGGCCTTGCATTTGCAGTCCTCCTGCCTTAGCCTCTGCTGTGTTGGGATAATGGATGTGAGCCTCCATGTCTGGCCCCATGAGGTGTTGTTGTGTGTGTGTGTATGTATGTTTCGGGTCTTTTTTGGTCTTTTGAGACAAGGTCTTGCCATGTAAGTTCAGACTGGTTGGTCTTTGAACTCATTGTGTAATCAAGGCTGACCTGGAACTCTTAGCAATTCTCTTGCCTTAGCCTCCTGAGTGCTGGGATTATAGGCATGAGCCACCATGCCCAACCTCATGAAGTTTTGCTGGTGGGATAGTTTTAGGAAAGATACAGGAAGGTGGTAAAACTAGAACGTGGGGCAATAAAAGGAGTGAAAATGAACCGAAGGTTTAGAATTCTCAGTGAAATTAAGTAAAATATGGAAGAAATGTTATAATGTTTATACTTAAGATATTTAAATATGCATATATTTAAAATCAGTTGGTTTTCTCTAGATAAAATAATTCTTTTCATGAGGAGTAATGCCTTTTAGCGTCATTTTTGTTTTCACAGTCTAGAGATTACAAAACATTAGAACCCAGGGTCTTTGCATTGAGTTATGTCTTCAACTCTTTTTTCAGTTTTTTATTTTGAGATAGAGTTTTTCTAAGTTACTAAGTTACCCAGAGTGGGCTTAAATTTGTTTCCCTGTCTCAGCCTTCTAGAGTACAGGGATTACTGTGTAGGCATGCTGTGTACATCCCTGGCTGAGGAATAGTTTTGGCTTGCATAATTTTGCTCTAATAATAGTCCATAGTCATGGCTGGTCTTTCCTACTAATTAGTATAAACATACTTTTAGTGTATTAATTGATGAACTTGTTATCGGTTTCTCTTCAAATAATCTTCCCTGTCTTGATTTATCAAAAGCAGAAGGTATGATAAGTGAAGTGAGTTGTTCTACCCCCCCCCCCAAGTCATCCATTTGGATTGAATTAACTCATCAGCAGGAAACAGCTCTCCTACAGTCTTGCATTCTCACCTTTGGGTGGGTACCTGTGGAAATTTCTGGTTCCCTTGTCCAGAGCTACTAAATGGTCAGGACTGGGCCAGGGAACAGTGTTCTCAAAAATTCTTAACCTGAGCTAATGTTTAGGGAGGAATATTTGCATTGTTTTTCAAGAATATTTTAAGGTTTATATTAGATGAGTTTGTTAATTTAAATATGCATTATTGTTTTCTAATTATAAAAGCAATAAAAACATTTTAAAACTAACAAAACAGAAATGCATAGATGGGTATGAGGGTCATCTCTACAATTCCAGTACTGTGGGAGACTAAAGCAGAAATATCAAAGGTTCAAGCCCAGCCTGGGCAATTTAGTGATTTAGGGAAGACTGTGTCTCTTCCCCAAAAAAGTATAAATTCTAGTGTACCCATAATCCCAGCACTTGGGAGGCTGAGACAGGAGCGCTGTTGCAAGTTTGAGACCAGCCTAGGCTACAAAGTGAGCTCACTACCAGCCTGAACTACATAGCAAGACTCTGTCTAAAAAAGACAAACAAACAAAAAGGCATAAATTCTTAATGAATCAGAGATTTGCATGGGTCCTTTATTGCTAGTATTCATAATACTTTTAGAAAGGTGGTAGTGGTTTATTAATCATCAGTAACTTCTATAAGAATGATTTACTACATTCTTATCAATACTGGGTATGTTTGGAAATCAGATTATTGAGTAAAAAGCAGTTTAGAATTTTTTATTAGTAAGATTGAATTATGCATATTTTGAAGTCTGTCTTGCTCTTATTTTTTCCAGAAATACTGTAGTTAATGCTGACTTTGTTTTTGGTACCAGGAATTGAACTCATGACCTTGCGTTTGTCAGGCAGGCACTGTGCTGCTGAGCTGTATCCCCAGCAGCACTGACTTCTGAAAGTCAGGGAGTAGAAAAGTAGTTATTCACTGGGCATGGTGAGACACAGCTATAATCCCAGTGCTCAGGAGGCTGCAGTGAGTTCAAGGCCAACCAGAACTACATAGCAAAACTCTTGTCTCAGAAAACCACTTTAGTGGTTAGCCCAAACTTCACAGTTGCTTTGCTTTTACAGTTATTATCATTACTATTGTTCATGTTTGCATTCCTTTCTAATTTGTGGTTGTTTTAATTTTTGGTTTTGGTTTTTTGAGATAGTGTCTTGCTGTATTGTTCAGGCTGGCCTTGAACTCATTATGTAGCCCAGGCTGGCCTCGAACTCATATGGAACCTCCTGTCTCAGTCCCCTCAGTGCTGGGATTACAGGCATGCCTCACCACGATCAGTTTAATTAGTGGTTCTTAATCCGAATTCCACTGTAATGCGTAAGTCAGCAATACTGATTCTCATTTGGAATCACTGTCTCTTCAGGAGTTACACCAGAATTTAGGAGAGGGCATTATAGTTTGCAAAGATCCTGTTTTATGGAAACAGTAGTAACTCATGTGATTCCTGTGGGAGAATGTCAGGTATCAGTCTCAATTGAGAAATAGAATGTATGTATATTAACAAAGTTGGAGAATTAGAAATAGCAGCATGTGAGTTGTTACAGCATAACTGTGTTGTACTTTGGTTCCTGTATTACATCAAGATTAACATTATTTTTAGAAACAATTTTTTTAGGTTGAGAACTTTTTAAAGGTGAATTTAAAAAAATAGTTTTCTAGGGTTATAAGCAGAGGTAGAAGATGTTGCTCTGATAAGCTATCTAAAAATAATAAAAGATTATAAAGAAATTATACTTGTTTGGCTCATGTTAGACTCGTATTTTTTTTTTTTTTTTTTGCTATCAAGTTAAAGTTTGGGCATGAACGATTTGCTAAATAAGTTAATTAAATATTTGTGATTCAGGCAGAAAAAGTAGAAACCGAGGAGGCAGGAGTAGTGACAACAGCAACAGCATCTGTTAATCTAAAAGTGAGTCCTAAGAGAGGACGACCTGCAGGTAGGCTTATTATTTAAATATTTATTTGGCTTGTGATTAATACTCAGTCTATTAAAAGTGTTGCTGCCTCAAGTGTTCTGAAGTGGATAGGCAGTTGAGTGCAACTTTATTATTTAATGATAGGGATACAGATAAGTGAGAAATGCAGTTTCACTGTGCAGACACTGTTAGGCAAACTAAGATAGCTATGATGTTAATAGGCTGTGTAACTGAGTCTTACAGGACCCACTGTATCTGATAGAAATGTTACATTATACATAACTGTATGTGCAGCATATCAAGGGAGATACACGTGGTTTCTGTTGTGTGACATAATCAAGTTGGAAACAGTCACCTCTTTCATTGTTTTAAGGGTCTCGAGGCATAAGCTTTCTAAGTGGAGTCATAAATGCAGCATTTGCATAATATTAACAGCTGTTAATTTGTATTACTTGTTTGTAAGAATATATAACACACTGCTCTCTTCATTGCCTACTTAGTATTTTCTTTGGCAAATAGGGAGGACCTTCCTAAAACAAAGTCAAAAAAAAAAATTAACAAAAGTTGAATCAGTTTTTGTTTCATAACAGTTTCATAACAGGATTCTTACTGAAAAGAGCTAAAATGAATAACCAGGAAAAAAAAAAAACAGCATTTCAGAATACAGTATTGACATAATGGATCAAATTAATGGTGTTAAAAAACTTGGTGAATTCTGATATAGACTTACAAAGATGATTGTAAATGTACATAATAATATTATGGTATGTCTGAATATTTACTAGTGAATAAAGTTGAATTTGTGACATCACTGTTAAAACATCAATGAAAAATGCTGTTTTAAGCCCTTTCAGATAAACTGAAGACAAGTTTAAAATTCCATTATTCAGATTTTTTGCTTTTGCTCCTTTGATCCATGAAGATGTATTTTTTAAAAAAATTGTAAGTCACTGTATCTGTAGTAAGACACTAGATGATAAGTTTTACATAGTGTGTATCATTTGTAATCTTTATATATGAGATTTGTATTTTTTACAGGAACTGGTAGTTAATGATTTTTTTTCTCCCACGTGAATGTTAGCCTCGGACGTCAAGATTCCAAAGCCAAGAGGCAGACCCAAAATGGTAAAACAGCCTTGCCCTTCAGAGAGTGACATGTGAGTTTATTTTAATGTATAGTAAGTTGTTCAGTAAATGAGACTTAAGTATATGCATATATCACTTTGCACTTTTACCAGTTTTGTTTTGTTTTACAGGATGTGTGTTGCTCACTATAACTATTCTGATACTTACAAAACTTACAAGGGAAAAGGGGAAAATTTTGTAAAAAGTAAAAATTGGTTGGGAATCAGAATATATGATATTTATTTTAGTGGTCTATTTAAGTCCTTTTGATAAAATTATGGCTATTTGTAATGCACAGTAAATCTATAAAAGGGAAATTCGGCAAAATACTATGTTGAAGGAATTTTAGATATATTTTAAGTAATGTCCACAAATCTTTTTTTATCTCTTCCAGAATAAGTGCTTTATTTTAAAAGTGTTAAACATTTTTGTAGTGAAAATTTTAGGATTTATTTTAGATAACTAGTTATCAAAAAAGTGTTTTTTCCTTCCTCTCCCACCCCCTACACTTGAGGACCCTATTTAGTTTGGCTTTTCTGGAAAAACTTAACCAGGAGGATATAAATTTAGGCCATGGGGGAAATTTTTTTGTGGCTATTGTGTTTAAAGATTTTATAAGGAAGGCTTAAGTGAAATATGTCAATCAATTGATTTATATCTCAGCTACTTGGGAAGCTGAGGCAGGAGGCTCACAAGTTTGAGGGCAGTTTGGGTGAGTTATACCTTGCTGTAAAAAGAAAATGAAAGAAATAGATTAATAGTGTTTTGAATGAACAGATTATTTTTATAGGAACATTTTTAATTATAGAATGATACTGCAGTTTTGTTTTGGTTTTTTAGAAAAGGCATCACTTAGTTCAAGGAGGCCATGAATTCAAGTAGCCCAGGCTGGCCTCGAACTCTCTGTGATCTTCCTGCCCCAGCCTCCTGAGTGCTGGTATTACAGGAGTACACCACTAAGCCTGGTGGTCAGAGTTGGCACTTTCAACCAAAATATATTTAAACTGAACTCCCTTCTTTTTTTTTTTTAAATGGTCCTAGGCATTGAATCCAAGGACACTGCTTCTGAGCTACATCTCAGCTGTTTTTATTTTGTATTTTGAAGTAGGGTCTTTCTACATTGTCCAGGTTGTCCTTGAACTTGTGATTCTTCTACTTAATTTCCTTGAATAGCTGGGATTATAGAAGTGTACCACCATGCCTGGCCAAGTCCTCTTTTTTTGCAGTACTTTGGATAAATACAGGGCTTCACAATATCCTAAGCATATATTGTACCATTGAGTTTCAAAAATATATTTAAAGAGTTTATTTTATTGCAAATCTAGCTGTTAAAGTATTCTTAAAAATAAGCTGGGTGCAGTGGCACGTACTTAAAAAGTTCTTGGGCTGAGGCAGTAACCTGCGAGTTTAGGGCCAACTTGGGCAAAATAGACCTGTCCTTTAAAAAAAAATTTTAAAGGCTTCTCAAATAGTAGTATTTTACAATATATTGTATATTTGAAAGTTAAGAAAATAGATTTTAAGGATTAATATATTGTATATTTGAACGTTAAGAAAATAGATTTTAAGGATTCTTAACACAAAAAAGGTAATGCATATGTTAAACAGCTGAATTTAGCCATTTCACAATTTACAGATGCAGTGAAACACATATGCTATAAATGCAGAAAATTTTTGTCAGCAGGAATACAAATACACAACATAGTTTAATTAATTTGTGTACTTCTGTAGGTGAGTTTGTTTATAGGAATTGTTCCTTAGGCATTCTTAAACTGCAGGAAAACATTGTGAGAGACTCCTCTATTTTGAATATGGGGATATTTATGGAGTAGGCCCTAGTTTTCCCTGAGAAGTACCCCTTTGTTGGCATAACTTCTGGCTGATTCACATAGAAGTTCTGTGTTTTTTTCACTATTCTGTCTGTAGTTGGGAAAATACTTCCTTTCTTAATCAGTGGGCAGCTTTCTCACCTGGCTTTCAGACTGGAAGGATTCAGGGATCCAATATTCCTTTTTAGAGTTGTTTTTGATGGAATTTGGTGTTATTCTTAATACAGTATTTTATTGTGTGTTCAGTTCTAGTTAGCTTCATGTACAGTGCTTATTCACAAGACTTTCCCAGATGAGGTTGTTTTTGTATTTAATTACATGGTTTGAGTTTAGAGATTTTCCTAATAATGACCCTTGGAAACTGCATTCACTGAATGAAGGCAGTTCGGGAACCATGTTTCCATCTGAAGACACTGAAGACTGAACCTAAGGCCTTTACGCTAGCTATACACCCAACCCTTGTAAAAAAAGTTTTTTTTTTTTTTTTTTTTAACTGGAAATCAAACTCATGACCTCGTGCTTGCCAGGCAAGCACTGTGTCACTGAGCTACATTCTTGGCTTTATTTTTTTTAAACTTTGAGACAGCTCCTCGCTGTTACCCTAGCTGGCCTTGAACTTCTGGTCCTCTTCCCTCAAGTTCAGAGTGCTGAGATGTGTAGGCATGTTATCACCATGCCTGGTTCCAGTTTGAATGCCTAAGACTGGCAGCTATACTCTTGATTAGATCTTTGACCCCAAGCTCTCCGAATTTGAAAATTTTACATCCTAATTTGAAAAGAAACTATTGAGCCTGTAATCCCAACTCTTAGGATGCTGAGGTAGAAGGATTGCCAAGAGTTTGAGGCCAACCTTGACTACATAGTTCAATATCAGCCAGAATTCTACATAATGAGACCCTGCCTCAAAACAAAAAACAAACAAAACAAAACAACAAAAAGGAGTCTGTTGAATTACAAGTTTTCTGCCTTGAAACCTCTTCAACCAAAGTCACAAGTTCATTGAATACATTTTCTTTTGTCTCATTATCCTAGTTCAACAGCACAATGACATATCTATAAGAGCAGAAAAACTGGGCCGGGGATTTAGCTCAGTGGCATAAGCACTTCCCTGGCAAGCACAAGGCCATGAGTTCGATCCCCGGTACCAGAAAAAAAAAAAAAAAAAGAAAAAAGACATTAGAGGCTTGGGGTGGGGGAAGAGTATGAAAAGGCAAATAGAGTTTAGATAGTAGATTCCAAAGTGCCATATATGGGAGGGATTATTTCTAATGCTTGGTAGTGCAGTAAGGATAACTATAGTCTATGAAGTTTCCTAACACATAAAAGAAACATTTGAGGAAACGGAGATCCTGATTATGCTTATTTTGTGGGAGACCGCTCTAGTGGCTCCCTTTGAATGCAAAACAATTACTGCAGCTTTGATTATTTGGAGTCTCATTTTTATATACTGCTATGTAAAAGGCTAGCTAGGTTTTTTTTTTTTTTTTAATTAGCTCTAAGCATTATAAATAAGGCTAGCTGAGGTGCTAATATGTAATCTCTAAAGCCAACAGACAGTCTCTAAAGCCAACAGACAGTCCTGTTTCCTCACATAGTGTTTTCCATACAGGTATGTACAGGTTATAAGCACACAGATGATAGAGCCAATAGCTCCAAAAATGTCAACTTGGGTACAAGCCTCAAGATAAAGAGGCTATGACTCCCCAGGGCACAAGAGCTTACATATTAAAACCCAAAAAGGACAGCCTCCCAAAACAATTCCTTTGTTACCTTAATTAGATTAGGTAAATTGCTCCTCTTGCATATCTTTATCTCTACAATTTACAGAAATGGCATTCTTACACCTGGCTAGCCAGCTCAAGTTACTCACATAATCTGCCCCCCCCCCATTCTCACTGTCACTCATCCCTGAGCCACCCCCCTTCTTCACAAGATAATAAATTCTGGGAGAGGCCTAAGATCAGGGCCTTTGTCCACATGTCCTCACCAGGATTAGATTTAGGACCCCTTGGCTGCCCTTAACTTGAAATATGTCTTGGTGTCTTTATTCTCATTGTGGGTTTAATTGGTGATGGTAGATTAAAATTAACTTGCTGGGATTCCAATAACATCTCAATGGAATTACAAATGTAACTTTTTAGATTGTGAAAAGAACTAAAAAGAGGATTACAATACTTGGATGACTGAACTTGATATTTGGGTTTACAATATTCTAAAGATATTTGGGTTTACAATATATTTGATCATTATGTTATATACTACATTACACTCACTATATACATTTTGTTAAATTATTCTCCATAGTATAACAGACATAATATTTATTATAATATATGTCAATAAGAAATTTGTAAAGGGATTAAAGATAAGTTCAGTAGTAGAGTACTCATTAATATAAATGAGGTCCTGGGTTTAATATTCATAACACAAAAAAATTGGTTCTAAATTTGGGTTTCCAGCAGCTGCAGAGTGAATATAACAACTTTTAGGTTTTTGTTCTTGCTACCAGTTTGGTGAGGCAATAGATAACCCTAAAATAGCAGCAGTTTACAATATTTATTTACAGGGGTTGGACCCAGGGCCTCCGACCTTACTCTGAACTACATCCCAGCCCTTTTTCTTTCAAAAAAGGGTCACTGTGTTGCCCAGGCTGGGTGCAAATTTGTTTTCCTCCTGCCTCACCTCAGTAGTACGTCACATTACTGCTGTGTATCACTTTGCCCCCAACTATGTTTGTTGTTCATGCTTTATGTAGGCGGTGTGTTAGCTGTATTGATCCTTGGTAGTATATCTGGGCATATTGAGTGGAGTGCAGAACTAAACTATATGAGCTTTTATGAAACTTCTTTTCATCATGGGAATAACATGTATCTGTTGCTGACTACTTTGCAGCGAGTACTGAAGTGACAATAGGATAGAACCCATGAGAGGTGAAACCAACTTAGAATACTCTTATAAAGTAAGAAATATTTGTGATAAGCTACTGAGATATTTGGGGCTGTCTTTAGTCTTTGCTTAATCAACATGTATTAGAAAACTAAAGAAACTTACAGTTTTCCTAATGTGCCCTAAATTATTACAAAGAGAAATTTATTGGACTGGGGATGTAGCTCAATAACAGCACTTGCCTAGCATTCCGAAAACACTAGGGTTAAATCCCAGCACTATTCACAGTCAGAATTTTATGGAAGGTGGCAAGAAGGATCATAGTGTAAAGACTCATTTAGCAAGCATAGTTTCCTTCATGGAAATTCTTTGCTTTTTGAAAACATGAAAAAGTCCTCTTAGGAGCTCACGCAATCATCTGTTTGTTGGTTTGTTTTGAAATGAGATCTCCTGTGCCCACTGTCTAGGCACTGATCTTAGGTTCAGAATAGTCCTTTTGCCTCAGCCTTCTGAATAGCTGGAACTGTAGATTATTATTATTATTATTTTTTTGATGGTGTAGAGATTAAACCCAGGGGTTTCACACTGAGCTGTTTTAGAATTTTGAGCCCCATTGGGTCTCACTAAGTTGCCCAGGTGAGACTTGAATTTGTGATTTCTCCTGCCTCAAAATGCTGGGGGATTGCAGATGTACACTACCAAATCCAGTTTAGAACATAGCATTTTCTTTTTCTTTAATTTTTGCGGTACCGGGGATCGAACTCATGACCAGGCAGGTGCTTATGACACTGAGCTAAATCCCCGGCCCGAACACAGCATTTTCTGCATGCTAATTATCACTGAGCTACAACCCCAGCCCCAGGTTTTTAAAATATATGCCTAAAATCACATTAGGCATATATTTTAAAAAGCTGCATGATGTTTCACTGTATTGTAATTTTAAAGATTTGCTTCCATATTTGGGTACAATCTTTAAAAAATACCCTATAGTTGAGGCTCAGGTTATGGGACCATGGCAGGACATTTAGGCTTAGTATGGATGTTGTCCTGGCTTTATTCCCTAGCACTGTAAAACACACACACTCATAGAGTCATCTCTGTTTTACATTTGGAGATATCTTCAATAGAATAATGCTACCTGAAGTAGATTGGCCTTTGTATTTTCAGTAGTTATTTTCTTCCACAGCAGTTTTTGTTTGACTCTATTCTCATTTTTAAGAAATTATTATTTTGGTACTGGGGGCCAAACTCACAGCCTTGAAATTATTACTACTTTTGGTACTGGGGGTCAAACTCACAGCCTCGTGCTTGCCAGGCAGGCGCTTATGCTGCTGAGCTATATCCTGGCCCCAAGAAGTTATTGAAATACTGACATTTTATGGATATGCTTTTTCTTCCATTGGTTGAAAGTAAAAGGTGAACCCTGTATGACATTCAAAAATAAGCATATCCAATGATAATCTTAAGCATCCAAGGAAGCACTTACTTGTAATGAAAGTCAGTGGGTTTAGAACTGAAATATTGAGCAGATGTAACCTTTGCTCCATTGTTTTTTTATTTTCCAAATGAAATGCACTGAACACACTAAAGTCCCTTCCAGCTCTAAATATAGCCTAATTTATGAAAGTCTCAGTAAAAAGTCCTGAAATAGTAAAAATTAACAGTTTTAAATAAAACAATTCCAAGTTGAAGTCCTTTTGCGGGTGTTGGGTACCAGGAATCAAACTCATGATCTCACACTTGGCAGGCATACGCTGTGTTGCTGAGCTGTATCCCTGGCCCTGAAGTATTTTTATAAAAGAACTGCTATAATTGAACATAAACACATAAAAGTAATTGTTAGCATTTATATCATCTGACTTTCACTCAAGGGCATATTTCTGGTGTTCAGATTTGCATAAAAATTATTCAGTAATTAGCAAGTTACATAAGTTGACCTGATGTAGGGGTGGTGGGAATACTTTTGTGGGAATCAACTCAGCACTGTTTGATGTTGTTCTTAATTGGCTATAAATTTACCATTACATGCTTAAAATATTTCTTTGAATTTCAAAATGAATAATTGTTTTAACTTCTGCAATTTGAGTTTTCCCAATGTGTCTACTTTTGAAAAATAATTTATTCTTATGTAGACTAAAACCTCCATAAATGGGGCTGCATTTTTAACATTTCAAGGCCATGGTTTTAGTCCCAGCACCAAAAACCCCTACATTCTCTTTCTCTATAAGAGCCAGGGATCTTGATCATGTTACACACTGCTGTGTAATGAATTAAGGACATGTAGCACATGGTTAGCATTCAGATTTTTGTTATTTATTTTTATTTATTGGTACCGGGGATTGAACTCACGACCACGTGCTTGCAAGGCAGGCGCTTATGCCACTGAGCTAAATCCCCAGCCCTAGTATTCAGATTTTTATACTGGGGATTGAACTCACGACCTTGTGCTTGCCAAGCAGGTGTGCCACTGAGCTAAATCCCTGACCCTCAGATTATTTTTTTGCACAAATGAATCATAGTAGAACTTAGAAGCTGGGTACCATGGTACACTTGGAGCTTGAGGCCAGCCTAGACAACAACATACTGAGATTTTGTCTCAAAAGGAAAGGGACAATAGTTTCTGTTCACCTAATGGTGCTATTTCTTCTGTTCTAATTTATACGGAAAGGGTGTTTTGTTACAGAATTCCTTTTATGATGAAATGATTAAGACATTTTTACTTAAAAATGTTACAGATTTACTTTTAAGCTTGAGACAGAGTCTAATCTAAGTTCGCTAGGCTGACCTTGAACTCACAGCTGTTGTGCTGAAGTCTCTAGTCTCTGGGATCACAGGCACCTGGCTCATTTTTACCTAAAATAATTACTGGCACCATGATTATTAATGAGTGATAAATAATGATAAATGAAAGCTTATTTTCCATTGTTGCACTCTCAAAAATAGGGTTGCTGAAGATGACAAAAGTAAGAAAAAGGGGCAAGAAGAAAAACAACCTAAAAAGCAGCCTAAAAAGGAAGAAGAGGGCCAGAAGGAAGAAGATAAACCAAGGAAAGAGCCAGACAAAAAAGAGGGCAAGAAAGAAATTGAATCAAAAAGGAAAAATTTAGCTAAAACAGGGGTTACATCAACCTCTGATTCCGAAGAGGAGGGAGATGATCAAGAAGGTGAAAAGGTAGAAAGCTTACATAAGTATTTATTCTGGTTTTGAGTTTAAGTAGTTCTTGATCTTTACCTAGTAACTTTTGATATTTTTATGAATACTAACCTGATTTACCTTTGAGTAGGCTTCCATATTAGCCACATTAAAAAGCATATTTGAAACTTTCCTGTATTTTTTTTCCCTAAATTTATCTTACCTTGTCATCATTATGACCTGGAAACTAAATACATATTTCCAGTAATCTGATCTATCTTAAAAAAAGGGTCAGAAATAAGCAAAGTTAGTTGTGATGAAGACAAATATATATATCTATAGATATATATATCTTACCATATATTTTACTCCAATGAATTTGTCTCATAACTATTGTATATTTTCTCAGTGATCTGTAACTATTTGTATGCCATTCAGTCTTAATTGGGAATCTCATTAAAGTTATGTGTCCTACACAGATTGTATATAGCCTTAGATAAGTGTAGTTGCAGATCACATAGATACTTTATTTCCTGAGTTTTGTGTTTTAGTTCTTTACAAGCTAAATTTTTAAATAGAAGCATGTATTTATCAATACATAGAGGCAATAGAGGCAAGTAGTCTATCATACTTTATCCATCACTCCTACAGCAAGAAGTACACTATTAAATAAAGAATCATAAAGGAAAATTAAGTTTGCAAAGCAGAGATGTAATTCAAACTAGTGTTTTTCTTCCAAGATTGTAATTGCATTTAATAATCACTGACTTGATAGTTAACTAAATTCATCCTGACTTTTAAAATAGAAGAGAAAGGGTGGAAGAAACCTACAGACTGCTCACAGGAGGAATATGCTGAAAAGCCAACATGAGAAGGAAGCTGCAGATCGAAAACGCAAGCAAGAGGAACAAATGGAAACTGAGCAGTAAGTATTTTTTATTCTAAATTCTGGGTTTTTGAGGCAAGCATGAAATTGTTATATGGTAGACTTCCAATTTTGACTTCATGAAGCCTTTTAAAGTAAATTTTCCCATGTAATAAAAACCCCTGCATATATGATGATGTTGAGGGTCATATTCTAAGCTTTATTATTTTCTCGATGAAATTCACTGAGCCAGTCATCCTGTGAATTATTTTTCAGTTTAAAATGAAAATGCACGTTTTATTTGTTAGTAGTTTTGCAGAAAATATCCCCTGCCATTTATTTGTCTGATATATATAGAGTGATAATATATTGGTGGAGGAAAAATGCAACAATACTTTCATTTGTCAGACCACCAGCAGGCCTACCCATACAGGCCAGCAAAAACAAAAGCACAGTTAGAAACCCAGGAAGCCAGTAAAAGTAAATCCAAAGGCTGGCAGGGTTTATATTCAATGTGTATAATATAAATGAAGTTCAGATCTGTTTTCCCTTAAGTTTTGATACTTGGATATACAGTGTTTACTTTCCATGGGGAATTTACCCTTCATTGTATAATTTTATTAATAGAAAAGTCACATCAATGATAAATGGTGATTAGAGTTTTTATTAATTTGTTTTCCTAGTTACTTTTAGACTCACTTCTGAGTTCTTCTCTGAAACATTTCTTTCTTTGTGAAGTGTCCTACACTGACTAAATTTTTTCCTTATTTAGTGAGGAGGTAATTTTTAAAACATGCTAAGACAAAGTTTAATAATCAGTGAAACTAAACAAATCTTGAAGGTTTTTCTTTATACTACATCTGTAAGCCATCTTTATAGGTCCAGCATTTACCTCAGCATTAATTGTTTGGAGGATTTATAAGCAGTGTTAGCTGCTTGAGGGAGTAATTTAAAAATTTATCGGAAGCTCAGAACTGTTACTCCCAATGTTAAACTTTGAACACTTCTGTAAATATTTTTTTGTAAATATTTTTTTGTTATCTATCCTTTTCTCTTTTCACTGGAAAATTGTTGGACTGTTTGTTGTTTTTAACTTTATTGTGCTCCCAAAAACAAGATATAAAATTAGTTATTGCTTAGTAAATCAGCACAATTCTTTTTTAATATCTCAAAGTTATCTATATGTATTTCATTTTCTTTTGAATGTCCTCCAATGTAACTATCTCAAATTCTAATATTTGTGTTTTCTTTCCTTCTCCTGTTATTACAAAACTTTGTACTTGGACAGTTTTGCTCTGTAAAGCATTTCAGATGCAACCTGTGTGAAATGCATTATGCAAAATAAAGTTTATTGTATTGTATTCCCAGCCAAACAACATGTAATCTACAGTAATAAAAAATATATCTCATTTTGGGCTCAAAGCATTAATCCAGTTACTGAAAAGAGAATACAAGTGGAGCAAACAAGAGATGAAGATCTTGAGACAGACTCATTGGACTGAATTTCCCCTTTACCCCCTTGATGGAAGAATGTTCCAGATTCTAAATTGAGGACTTCATTATTAATGGCATTATTACTGTGTTCTGATTGTTAACAAAATTTACTGTAAGGTACACACTACATACTAAGGTCAGCCATCATTCCTGTTAAGCTTTTTACCAAGCTTAAAATGAAGTTTTGTGTTTGAAAATTATAACAAGCCTAGATGAACATGGTGGTTGTACATTATTCATTTAAAGAATATAAAAATTGGTTTTGTTTTGAAGCTAGGTATTAATTGGAATAGCTATTATACCCGAGAATGGGGCAGCTGTGCCCTTCCTTTGACATTCCTTTGTTAATTCTTTAGAATCTTAATTGTTTTTTTAATCCTGAGAGATTAAGCAGTAGACTTGTTAAGAAAAAAAAATTGAAACTGTAACCAAAATTTTAAAATAAAGTTTTTTTAAAAAAACCTGATTTTTAGATACTTTTTTGTTCGTCTATTTTAATTGGTTTATAATATGGCCTGAACTCTAAACTGAGGTACTACAAATTAAGATTTCAGTTTTAAATGGTTATTTTTGTGACAGTTAAATGGTACCTTTTCATTTGTGAAATGGTATGTAAATGTTAGTGGATGTCATTTGAAATACCTCCCCCATTTAAAAAAAAATCATACTAGGATCTTAAAAGTCTTACTGAATTTTGAAGTTCACTTGAAAACTCCTTAAATTATACTTTGGATATGTGGGGAACAATTAAACTGGTCTATTTTGACATGCTGCTTTTAAAAATAACTGATGCAGAATCCATTAAACACTTATAGACGCACTCTTCCCATTAGGGCTCATCTGTTCACTCATCTGAAGTTGAGCTTTGAACAGCAGTATTGTTTGAAAGAAAAATTTCACTGTAACATGTTAAAATCATTTTGTGATATCACTGAATATTAGACTTAACTTGTATGTTAATTTTGAGTTTCATCTTTATTTATACTAATGCTGTGATGTAGGATAGTTCTAAAAACTATAGCTAGTGCCTTATACAAAAAAGGGATGTGGACATTTGGTAATTAGTCACAGTGTGCCAATGTTTTGAAATATTTGTGTTAACATTTGATAGGCAGAATAAAGATGAAGGAAAGAAGCCAGAAGTTAAGAAAGTGGAGAAGAAGCGAGGTTAGTTATTTTACTTTTTAAGATGTTTAAAAATATACCAAGAAAGCTATATAGACAAGTTTTTGATTGGTTTTAGAAAGTCTCATGTGCTTATATCCTACAGATACACTTTTTTGAATACTTTATAGATCCCATTTAAATTTCACTTATACAGCTGTGTTTCTGGCCCTTTAAAAATTTTTTAGACAATGCCCCACTGAATTGCCTAGGCTGTGCTTGAATTTGTGATCCTCCTACCTCAATTTACCAGTCCTGCAGTTACCTGATACATCATAAATTCCATTATAGTTTAAGCATAATCAAGGTGAAGTTGCTAAAGTGTATTTATATATAATGTTATTTGATGTGTCCGATTTTTCTAAACTTGGCCAAAAGCTGGACATTGTCTTTTTGTGACAATTCCCTTGGGGTTAGATGTGTAAGGTGAAGAAGGACTGATGAGCAGAGGAGTTCATTATTTGATACAGACTTATTTTGGGGGAAAAAAATCCAGCTAGATGGTCATTTTGAGTTTTTGCTGCATGTTGCTTTCCCAAACCTATTTTTAAAAGTACGTAGCTTCTTAAGCCATTTTTCATCTACATGAGTTTCTTAGTACTAGCAACAATTTCTTTAAGGCCACTAGTTCATTATACTTTGCTTAAACTATATAGAAACAATGGTTTTAGAAAAGCTATTTACTGTTTTTCACATATTTTAATTTATAGAAACATCAATGGATTCTCGACTTCAAAGGATACATGCTGAAATTAAAAACTCACTCAAAATTGATAATCTTGTAAGTGTTTAACCTCACTTAAAGATAATGCTGCTTTTATAGCTTATTTTACTTCAAATGATTTTATAAATATGTAAATGTTAAGCTAACATGGACAAGTACTAGTCATTTTGTACTGCCTTGAGATTTTAGTTTGTATATTCTGTGGTAATTAACAGTCACAAAATTACTGTTTTGTTGTGAAGGATGTGAACAGATGCATTGAGGCCTTGGATGAACTTGCTTCACTTCAGGTCACAATGCAACAAGCTCAGAAACACACAGAGATGATTACAACCCTGAAAAAAGTAAGTTATTTCAGGTCATATGATTTAAAAAAAAATTCTGTTACTTCATTTAAAAATAAAACATAAAAAGTTAATTAGGGAAACAGTTATAAATATATATTGTTTTCTCAGATACGACGATTCAAAGTTAGTCAAGTTATCATGGAAAAGTCTACAATGTTGTACAACAAATTTAAGAACATGTTTTTGGTTGGTGAAGGAGATTCTGTCATCACACAAGTATTGAATAAATCTCTTGCTGAACAAAGACAGCATGAGGAAGCGAATAAAACCAAAGATCAAGGAAAGAAAGGGCCAAACAAAAAGCTAGAAAAGGAACAAACAGGTATGTGATAATAAATTTGAGGCCAGCTTTTAAACTTGTAACTGGACTGTGCTTAGTATGCACAAGACCCAGTTGTCAACCCCTAGCACTGGTAGGGGAAAAACAGTGTGAATGGTTTGAATTCACATGCAAAAAATACCTTCAGGTTCTGTAAGTTGTTAGAAGTAGATATTGAAGCTTTTCAACACTGTTAATGTGAGGGTTCATTGTGCATTCATTCACTTTAAAATGGCCAAAATGGCTGATTCAGGCATTTGGTGATTGTTTCAGTGGAGAGTGCCTACTGACTACAGTGCGTGGTCAGAACACATGATGTCTTACTGAAAGACTAGAGCAGGATGTATTCATAACAAATCATGTCAGCTTATGAAATCCAGGAAACTTTTTTTTTTTTTAACATAAAAACGACTGTCAGTGAGGCAGATGACCCTGAGGGGAAGGTATTTTGGAAAGCCATCCAGAATGCTTCAGCCCTTGTCCCTGTAAGGTCCCACTTGGTCCTTCAGCTGCTTCTGGTATTTCTAACCACTCCTCTCCCCTTACAGTGCAAAGTAATCTTTTAATCAAAATGTAACATCACAGATGGAGCCTGAAAGCTGGTGCTATTTCTTGCTGTTGTTTATAGCTAGTACAATCTGACATCCTGTGCTTAGTTACACTGAACACTTTTTTTTTTTTTTTACTATTAAACTTATGTATGAATAAGAAAATGATTGCTTATAGGTAGCATATGAATGATGGTAATGCCAAACCACAGATCCCACCTGGGTGGCTGAGGGGATGACATATCTCTGCCCTCTGATGGCTCAGTTTACGCAGTCTCTTGTTTGATAGACAAAATGATTGAAAATACAGTATTAACTTAAGGTTATGTGTATAAGGTACATATGAAATCAGTTTTGATTTCATTCATAAGGGATTATTTTTGTACCTATAAGGTTTCTCTCTGCTACCAATTCTGCAGATTTTAAAGCCAATACTAAACATATGTTTTTACTCATTTAAGATATTACACCCCCCCACTTTTTTTTTTGCAAGGGCTGGGGGTACAGGTCTTGCTATGTTTAGGCTGACCTTGAATTCAGGGCAGTCCTCCATATTGGGCAGTAACATATACCTCTTAACAGGACTGTAAAGTCAGAATAATGCCCCTAATTCCAAATTAATAAAAACATCTTAACTTGGCAGATGCTTTGAGGTGAAAACTAACATTTCAAAAGCAGTTGGATTTTCTCATTTATTTAGGGTATGATAATATTTATAGCAAAACTTCTGTGATGTATTTATTGACCCCCAAATCATGTCAATTAAAAACAACTTCATGGGGCCAGGGGTTTTGCTCAGCAGCGTAAGTGCCTGCTTGGCAAACATGAGGTCATGAGTTCCATCCGGCACCTCCTCCCCCACAAAAAAAAACACCCCAATTTAAAATGCAGTAATGATAAATGGTAAATCATTTCTTCTAAAACCAAAAATTAGTCATCCTGTACTAAATAATCACATTATCATCAAATTTTTTTACCCATAAATACATTTAGTGAACCTGATCCTTACTGTGCTGTAGATATGCAAATGACTTTGGTGATATTAGAAGTTGGCAGTACAGCTCTTTAATAAAACTATTTCAATTTTTTGAAGTGACAAAGTCCAATCCTGAAATTCCAGAGAGGGCTGAAATACACTGTAATTTCAAATATAAGACTTAACTGTTAGAACTTGAGGCTCATGTTGTATTTTGAATCTTGAGGACTGTCTAAAAGTATTATTTTATGAGTTCTAACAAAAGTTTTCTATTTGAATCCTAAAGGTTCAAAGACTTTAAATGGAGGATCTGATGCTCAAGACAGTAATCAGCCACAACATAATGGAGATAGCAATGAAGAAAGCAAAGACAACCATGAAGCTGGCAATAAGAAAAAGTGAGGACATGCTTTAATGGTTCTTCATGTATTTCTCTTTCTAAAAATAAAATTTGGGGGATGAGGTTTTTGCTCTGTAGCCCAATCCATCCTCCTGCCTTTCTTTCTCAAGTAGCTAAGACTACAGATGTGTGTTTTGAGTGTTTGAGTCTTTAATATAGAAAGTGAGTTGCAAATCAAAAAGCTGAAGAGGGGTTCTGGGGTTCACTGTTAGAGTTCAGACTAAAGCCTGGGAAAATGCCTCCCTTCCCAATGTAAGAGTTTTTTTCTGTTGTACTATTAATGTTCCACGCTTAAATTCAGAGGATTTTACATTATGGTATTCAAATGATTCTATCTGTAATTTTTATTTTATTTTCAAGACAGGATCTTGCTGTGTAATCCAGGCTGGCCTTGAACTCACTATGTAGCCCAGGCCACCCTTCAACCAGTAATCATCCTGCCTTAGCCTCCCAAGTGCTGGAGTTATAGGCATGTGCTACCATGCCTGGCTCCATACATAATTTTTAATGTATAATATGTAGCAGTGGATAATTTTATGCTATGATTGGCTGAACCTTAAAATAGTTGTAAAATTGTAGTCATGAGTCTTAGTTTATTCATTTGAAGAATTTGGACTTCTAATTTATTTTGTTGGTGTCATTGATACCATGTTAATTTAAGTCTCTTTAAAGAGAATTCAGTTTAAAGCCAAAAAAAGCCTGATATATAGTATTTTCCTGGTCTATTTTTGATCTGTATATCATTTTTGGGAACACACAATATCATGAATTCTGAAAAAGAAATGATGACAGTGTTTTAAGGATTTATTTTGATCTTTTGTATGATTTTAAAAAACGTAACGCACAGATTTAATGCCTGATTTTCTCAGAGGAAAATCCTAATCCCAGTTGTCACCCATTTTCTTCCCACCCCCTTTAGGCCATCCAGTGAAGAGAGAGAAACTGAAGTATCTCTGAAGGAGTCTACAATAGATAACTAGGTTGACATACACAGAATCTGGAATATAAGGAACATATGAGAAGTTTGTAGTAGTTTTCATTTGAAATATTTAGACTGCTGAAAGTTTTAAATTTTTATAAACATAGGTTTTGATGTTTAAAACTTAAGGGAGAAAATCCCTTTATCTTTGTTTAAAAAGTTAATAAACATTATTGCTAATTGTACTTGTGCAGTATTAACAGCTAAATTATACCATAAATGTGGGGTGAAATCCACTTAATGTTAAACTACTTTTCCAGACATGGTTGTAGCATATTTTCAGTTAGTGTGTGTATGTTAATGTGTAATTTGGTAGAACAGTTAAATTTTTAAAACTGCTACTTGTACAAATATTTCCCCTTTTCTCAGATTCTGTGGGTTTTGTGCATAGTTTTTACAAATCTTGGATTTATCAGACTGTCTTTTCACTGTGGGTTTTGTAGAAGTTGAGCATTTTTTTTATGGTTGATAAAAATGTTACTTCTATACAAGTACTCCTTCCTTTTTATCAAAAAGTTAATTTTAATCTCATTGTGCAGCATTATCCTGCTTCTGTGTAACGTTGTGTGGCCTGACACCCCTTTGTAGACACTGAACTGACAGTTCTTTATGGTACAAAACTCTTGTTAACTTTTGGAAGTAGTTTGTGGCTGGGAATTCAGTGAAGACACAACTTCCCTGCAAAAAGTAGACTGGGTATATATAAGAATGAGTTTGATTCTAGGGTTTTGCTATCTGAGATCCTTTACAAGATGTTAGTAATGAAACCTGAAAATGAAGTGTTTATTTTTGACAAATGTCCAAGTCACACTCATTAAGTCACAAATAGTATTTTTTTAATTGGAAAAAAAAAATCAATCTGTGATGCTTATGTGGTAAATATAAATAAATGCTATATGAAAAAGTTAACTTATTTGAAAACACGGCTGTATTAGAAGGGAATTTGTATTTTTGCTTGTAACAAGATTACAAAGAAGTAGTTCTTCAAGGCAACACTGGTCTGTATTTTGATGTATATGGACTAAATCAGGGAGAACCAACATTAACACAAAGAGTTTATTAACTAAAGGATAACATTTTTAAGATACTTAAATATTAGGTCAGTTGGTTTTCAATAAGCAGAAAGATTTGTTCTTAACGTTTTAAAATTTTATGAATATGGAAAAATGACATATCAGTGCTTGTGTGTGACATGCAGTGTATATTTTGACCTCTCAGACAGTGGCTTTCATCTGTACATAAAATATCTGAATTATTTCAGTATTTGCATTTTTGCTTTTGAGAGGTCTTACAATAGAGCTAAGACTTGCTAATTTGAGGGAACTCTTGCTATTATATATATAGATATATCACTCATCTGTCTTGTCCATAATAAAAAGAGTTTTGGACAGATTTATTCTAGGTAAGCCATAAGTGTTGATGTGTAAACTTGTTTTGATTAAAGAACTTTTCTATCAAACTCTATTGGTAAATTACGTCCTTATTTTTAGAAGAGTAAAAGGAATTTTTGATTTGCTGCTAAGAAAATAATTTACATCAGTCACTGAGATACTGTTGTTTGGGGGTAGATCAATAGGGTTAACTAAGCACTAAAGCTCAAGTAGGTAAAAAGAATGAAACGCTGTTTCATTTTTTTCCTGTGACCCAAGAAACCACAAACTGGTCAACTTCTAGCTATATTAGCATTGTGGTAATTTATGACTGCTTGCATAAGCTGACTGATCTTCCCTTAAAGCATAGTTGCCTTTTAAGTTTTCCTTGTCGTAAGCTGACTTGTAGGTATCAGAACTCATAAAATTGCTTATGAATTATCAATTTTAGGGAACATTGGCTCAATTTAAGTTGTTACATTTGGTTATAAATCCACATATGAATAAATCAGTGAAACAGCTCATATATATAAATGCACGGGCACACTTTAGTGCATGTTGAATTTTGGGTATGGTTTAAGAGAAGTTTCAACTGATTAAAGGTCCTTGAAGAAATTTTAGATACACCATCTGAGAACCTGGCTGGAAACAATCTGGCTACAGTACTAAAATTCTTAAAATTGCTATTATAGCTAGTGATCTCAGACAGTGTTACATACATTAACATGTTTTGTTGATGCAGTGATATATAGTATTCCTACTCATATCCACTTACCTGGTTGAAGATGCTGGGGCTGGGGTCAAGATGAGGACTGCCTTTTTTTTTTACCAACAATTAAACTTATAACCTGAGGTCTGCCATTAAATCTGTACTGACAGCCAAGGCTTTAGCTCTGTAAGGCATTCCTGAACAAGTTCTGCCCTATTAAAAAATAACAAACCTGTGCTGAGCATGTTGGTGCATGCCTATAATTCTAGCACTCAGGTGGCTGAGGCTGGTGGATCACGCATGAGTTCGAAGCCAGCCTGGGCTAGCTACATAGTGAATTCAAGGCCAGCCTGAACTATGTAGTGAGACCCTATCTCAAAAAAAAAAAAAAAAAAAACACCTGTATCTACATTCCTAAGGAATGAAGTTACTATAATAGGTAGAAATGTGCTTATGTTTGTGTTGTGTAACATAATGGTAGAGATGCCTTATCTTTCCTGCACTAAAATTATAATTTCTAATTATCCTTAAAGGACTCTGAAGCCTGGGAATAGTGTCAGTGATCTTTTGTGTATATCCACTATTATATCAGAACGTAAGTCATTTCTAACTATACAAGATGGTCACAGATTCATTCATTATGATGTTTTCATATTTGCTTTTCTTTGTTGGATAAAAATGACACAAATATTTTAACATTTAGTATATACACCAGAAGGGTGTTATACTAAACTGAAATAGGTATTAAAAAACTGTCTTGGATTAGGAATTTTGTGCCTCTAAAATGTTATACAAAGTTGGGGATTTCTTGACATTGGTGGGATACCCAAATAACTGATAACACACTAGCAAACTGGTAATCTGGTTAGCCTTTCCTCTTAGTTTGAAAAGAAAACATTAAGAGACTGGTATGTGAGGCAATGGTGAAAAAGTTTAAAGAACTAGCTAACATTCTCAATAAATGGTAAAACATTCCATTCCAGCACAGTACTGTTTTAACTGATTTTGTTGTCTTTGTCCACTAAAATGAATTAACATCATACATGGAATAACCTATAATGATAAATAACTTTCTGGAATTTACTGCTGTGACAGTGAGATGAAAATGAGTGAAAGTAAACAGATCTTTGCATATTTATGCAAGACTTATAAAGTATTAAAATGCAACATAAAAACATAAAGGGAACAAAACTAAATTTTTACCTGTGAACTTTCAAGAATTGGATAACTCACTTTCATCTTAAATCTATGGTTTTTCAGCAGGAGTTTCAATTTGTCCAATGTTAGCAGCACTGGACAAAAGAATTAGGCACAATGTAAGGCAGCTGTGTAGGGGCCTCTTATCTTACTTAGTTCTGTATGCTGATCCTCTGTACTGACTGAATCAGTGAATTAAAATACCACTAGACATACCAGAAACAGGTACTTGTGATTTGCTTATCAGTCAACTTAACTGAATATGTACCATTTTAAGCCCATGCAAACAGTCTTACAGGCTTCATGAGTTTTTTTATTTATATGGTAAGTGTTCTTAGCCATCCAGAGAAACATGGAATTCAGCTGAATTTCAAAAATAACCTAGAAGAGAGAGAGTCATACTTAAAAATGTATTTTATAGCATTGCCAAAAACAGTGGGGTGTGCTGACGCATGCCTGTAATCCCAGCACTTTGGAAGCTGACACAAGAGGACTGCTGTGAGTTCAAGGCATTGAACTACATAGCAAGACCTTGTCTCCCAAACAAACCAAAAATTAAACAGTATTACAGTACTAAGTAAGGTTTCCCAGAAGTATTTCTATAAGGAAATTTATTAAAAATTAAAAGTTTCCCATTTTCTCTAGCTCAGAAGAGTGTAACTAGAATTATTGTAGTAAAGGACTGGAGGAACTAGAGGGCCAACAAAGAACCTTTTTTTTTTGCTTATAGAATATTATTATTATTACAGTTTATTGCCTGAGAAGTGATCCAGAAATTTTCTTTTAATCATATTATGTTGACATTTTAAAATTGGTATGCACACTACACAAAAAGTTTGTCAAGTGAGACTTCATTTCTTTGGTGAATAAAGGTAGAAGTATATATTTAAGGTCTTACATTCATTAAGAATGTCTTATATGCCTAGTAGATCTCACTATAGTAAGATTAAATTACTTACATAATAATTTACTCTTGTTTACATATTCTAACTGTTATTATAGCCATTTGAAGGATATTTTTTTTACCTTGGAAGGTGTTATGGTAGAAGATGTACTGGTAGAAGATGTAGCTCTCGTTCTTCAAACATTTTTTCAAATAATTTACTCTTGTTTACATATTCTAACTGTTATTATAGCCATTTGAAGGATATTTTTTTTACCTTGGAAGGTGTTATGGTAGAAGATGTACTGGTAGAAGATGTAGCTCTCGTTCTTCAAACATTTTTTCAAAGTAGTTTCATCACCACTGGATGAGTCATTAATTGAATTCATCAGCAAAAATCACTTAGACTACAAAATCAGAATCAATATATAAAATGACTTCTATATTTCACTTCGATAATTCAGTAAGTTAACCCACTTACAAAGAGTGAAAAACAAGTAAAAATAAACTGGAATAAATGCTATACAGGGCCAGGGATTCAGCTCAGCAGCACAAGTGCCTGCCTGGCAAGCACAAGGTCGTGAGTTCTATCTCTGGTAAAAAAAAAAAACAAAATTAAACAATGTAATTTAAGATACTTATGATGAATCTTTGGACCTTTTTTTAATTAAAGGTTCCAGGATCAACATAAGGATAAGCAAGGAATTCCCCTAGTTTGTTGCCTTCTGAATCATAATGGAGCATTCGGAAGCAAACGTCACAAAAGAAACATGGGTCCTCTGGTGCAAAACTGTCATTGTTCGTCACCCATCTGTAGTTGTTAAGAAAAGAAGTACATCATTACAGTCAAATTTTTCCATGCAGCTATAATTCACTACCTGCAGTAATAGGTTAACACAGCATTCATACTACTGTTTTATCAATCTACAATAATACATTGTAATAATATCTATACTATGAAACATTACAGGGTGCTATTCCTCTATAAAATTTAATTTCCTCTTAAATACAGTATAGGTCAACTAAATCTACCTGGGAGCATCCTACAACTGCTGTGTCACAACTGACCTATGAGATTGGAATACTAATGGAAGCCCATTATAAAAGTAATTGCTACAGGCCTAATACATTTTTGCTTAATACAGGTTTTAATAAAATTTCATTTAATTGATGCATACTATTTGCTTATTTATAGGGTACAATATTCCAATATATGTATGATTGCATAATGAACAAGCCATAGACACATTTATATCTCAAACTCATTTCTTTGTTGGGAGTCTTGAAAGTTCTGGTTATTTCAAAATATATCACATTGTAGTTACCATACTGTGCTGTGGCAAAACATTTGTAACTTCAAAAAGTTTCAGTGTCATCCTCCTGCAAGGATCATGCTAACCTCTGTACAGCTTCCCCTTAGTATATGTGCTGCCAAAATGAGTACTAACTCATCCTAGTACTGGTTAACTTGAAAACATCTATTTTAAACATGCAAAACTGAAGATAAACTCTTAGAATCTAATCTATAGTGTGTATGAATATAATATGAATATATTTTTTCATCTAAGATTGATATGGACCCAAGATGTTACTTATAGTAAGATGAAAATACTATTTTTCCAGGCTAACTGAATTTGGTATTTCATAGAATGTTTACTTTTTAACATTCCTTGATTTTCATTTTGAATATCTTGACCCTACCAGATTGCGGTAGGGAACCCAAAACAATCTGAAGACACTAAATTCTTTCCTATTTCTCTGAGCAGTTTCCATAAACCTTTTTGTCTTTGACCTACACTAAGGCAAATTTTATGGTCTAAATATGCAGAATTAATATAGAGGGAAACTTTGCGATATTTTAACCATATTGCATGTGAAGTGCTAGGATATTCCACTAAGGAAAAACTCGATGAAGCTGGTTTTGTAAACCACAGGCAAGAGACAGAAAAAAACATAGCTCCCTAAGCACTGTTTCAACCCTTTAGTCTCACCAGCTCCTGGACTTCTTGCTTAAAAACTAATTTGGCCAGGTGTGGTGGTGCACAACTGTAATCCTAACACTTGGGAGGCTGAGGCAGTAGGATGACTGAGTTCAAGGCCAGCCTAAAGTACACAGCGAGACCCTGTCTCAAACAAACAACCCAAAAAAACTCATTTGACAAGAATGAATGCTTACAGTGTGAAAGGCCCCTGGCTTCAATCAAAAAACCAAACCAAAACCCACTAGCTTTAGCCCACTGAACACTTTGCAGCACTACACTACTATTCATTCACAAATCAGAGTACAAGTCCTTAGATCCAAAACTGAAAACAAATCTGAAAGTACTTAGTAACCGACAACCAATACTTCTCAATGTAAAAATATCACTCACCTAGCTGTGTACATTTTACAAACAAAACATTTTCTAGTCCACAGCCAGTGTTTCTTGGTGAGAAGAGGATAAAGTGTTCTATCCAAACAGTCATCATGATGCACAAGCCTTTTGTTTAAGAAAAAATAAAATTCAAGTATTATGGTGCAAAGTTTTATGACACATCTGTTCTTAACATTAAGAACAACCCCCCACCCCGCAATTTTTTCTCACAAAATTAGGTTAGGACCAAGTGTTGTGCACATCTATAATCCCAGCACTTGGGAGGCTGAAGCAGGAAGATCACGGTGAGTTTGAGGCCAGCCTGGGCTCCATAGTGAGTTTAAGACCAGTCTGTGACTACATAGTGAAACACTTTCTCAGAAACAAACAAAACCCCCCAAAACAAACACCAGGATCAAATTGTGTTCCCCAAATTCTTTCTACAAAGAACATTTTGTATTAAAGACTTCTCAGTTCTCTTTATACTGTGGACACTGTGACCTAAACGGAAGTATTCAGTGTCTCTTGGATGTATTCCATCACAAATCCTTGCTTTACTTAACAATTAGTACCATATGGAACACAGTTTGCACAAGACTAGTCAGTGATATTTTACTTAGATTGACTGGTTGTTACAGGAATATTGCTTTTCTTGTCACCTTTATTAAAAACACAAATCTGGTGCCTGATCTGAATTTGTAGCATTTTAATTATGTCAGAATTACAAAGTGTTAAGAAACTAAGTGGAAGTCACTCCATTCCCATGAAACTGCATGCTTTGGAGTAAATTTCTTAAACTGTGAGACGACTGCAAAAGTTTATCCTAACAGTCCTGGTTGACTCCATAATTTGGTTTCCTTTTTTTTTTTTTTTAAATAAGGATAGCAATATACAAAATTTAATCAAAAAATGATTAAATTTTGGGGGGTTGGTGTTGCACAGCAACACTGAAATGATCAAATTTACCCATAAGATGAAAATGACTTACTAAATCTATAAAGATTTCCCAGCAAAACCAACAGTGTGGAATTCTTTGACAAGTGTAAACTGCTTTTTCTTTAGCATTGACAGATCAACTCTTTCTTTTGTTTACCACTGCATGAAGTTGTTTCCTCTTAAGAACTATATTTTTTCTCCTTCAGCCTAACCCAAGACCACCAGTGAATGATGGTTCATGTTCCTTTAAAAAAAAAAAAAAAAGTAATGGTGCATTTTAAAGTGAAAAAGTGCTTAAACTTACACCCTGCTGTTGTTAATCTCTAGTGACACAACATCACCTCTTTAGTTTCCTAGCTTGCACTTTAGCAAAGTAACTTTCTGTACTAAATTCCTTCTGGCTTAAGAACCACAGGTGCTTATTTTGGTGAGGTATATTCCTATCATGAAAGGATGCTGAATTTCATCTAGCGCACTTTATGTATCTATTGAGATGTTAGTATGTTTTTTTCTCCTTGATTGTTAACATGATCATGTTTACCAAGGGTCACTGAGATACCACATCTTTGTGTCAAAGAACTAGCACAATGTTGCTAGTTGTACAGTTTTTCCTAAGGTGTAGTGATGGTGGCAGAATCAGGAGCATATCCTCTAGATTTTTCTGGTGTTGATTTTTTTTTTGTTAAAAACTCTGAGTGGAAGTAAAAGCAGTAAAACTTTGACTTACTTCTGGGAAGATGGCAGAGTGGTAAACAGCAGAGAAAGAGTCTCTCTGAGAGTTGCTGTCCAGACACTGGAATATACCAACAACCAGGAAGACTAGAAAGACAGAAGTATGTCTCCTGGGCCCAGGAAGGATCTGAAGTAAGAACTGAAGCCCATGGAGAGTGAAGACAGAAACTTCAATAAAGGAGCCAGGAATACAGCTGAGCAGGACAGCGCCTGCCTGGTAAGTGTGAGGTCCTGAATTTGACTCCCAGTAGCAAAAAAAGAGGAGAAGGTAACTATGAGTGCTTTCTCCCTGAGCTGGGACTCTGTGTGGGAGGAGCAGTTCAAGCCTGTGAACACACAGCGAAGCTGGTGACCCCAGAGGCCTCCAGGGAGAGATGCAGCAGTGGAGGGGAACAGTGGACATTAAGGACTGCACTAGCTGTGGGTGAGTGCTGAGGGCTCCGTCATCCCGTGGGAGGCAGTCATCTTAAGAGGGGCCAACTGGGAAGAAGACAAGATGGCCGATCAGTGAGCAACAAAATACAGAACCTCCCAGGAGAAACAACTCATACGCCAGAATAAAACACCCTGGAGAGACCCAGACAGAGGGAGATGGATCCTCTCGACACAGGAAGAAATTACAACGTAAAAAAGCTCATCAAATACGTCGGGACTACAAATGAAACAGCTAGAAATTACAGGACACAGCACTTTCATTCGCAGCGACCTGCCATGTTTGCAAAGGCCTGAATCCATGCGGCAGGCAGAGCCGCCCAAACTCCTTCCCACTGCCACTCATGGGAGGAGCTGCGGCGCTAAAGTGGGGGGGGGTTTTGCTGGTGGGCACGGCGGAGGGCGGAGCCGGCAAAGGGACCTTCATTAATCCATGGTCAGTGCTGGGATTGAGACCCCCCCCACGGGAGGGGCGCATTCAAGTGGGTGACATGTTGGAATCTGGCAGGAGGAGCCTGAACTGGGAGCAACAGTAACTTCAGTAGGTTCCTCCCTCCCCAAAGCAGATTCGTGGGATTTACTTGGACTGGGCCGCACCCCTGGCCAGGACCCAATGAGCCATCCCAAATTGATTCCCAGCGCCTAGCAAGCACTAACTGGAGGAAGGCCTCTGCAGTTTAGTTGGCCTGGTGGCGAGGGCCAGGCATAGGCAGCCGCTGCTTAACCTCAGTGATAAGAGCAGTCAGAAGAGAGCAGAGGTCCCTTGCCAGCATGGTTTGCTTTGAAGGAAACATGGCCAACAGGGAAGGGTGCTGGGACCTGCACTGTAACCTGTGTGGAGGAAGCCAGGACCATGACAGGAGAGAGAGGCAGGAGGAAGCCCCCAACCCAGAACCCTGAGACCCCTGATCCAGGAGAGGGAAAAACAAGGGAGACTGAGGGCAGCAAACACGCAACAGCAAACATGGCTTTAATGGACATTAAGAGATATCTTCGGGACCTTGTAGACGAGCTCAAATCTGAAATATTAAATCAGGTAAAACAAGATATGAGTAGAGTAATAAAAGAAATGCTCTCAGAAACCGTCTCTCAGGAAGATACAGACGGAAGAAGGAACACAAAAAAAGGAGAGAAACATTTGATAAAGAATATAAAGAAAATACAGAATACATGAAGCAGATTCAAAGAGACTACCAGGAAATTAAAAACTCCATTGAAAGCTGGCAAAAACTCCTTAAAAGAAACTAAGGACAGACTATCAAAACTTGAAGACAAGTTGGCAGTGTGTGATCATGAAAGGAAAGATCTCTTAAAAATAACAAGGAAACAGGCAGTAACAATACAAAGGCTAGAAGATGACAAGAGAATCTACAACTTAAGGATAAGAAATGTTAACGAAGAAGCAGGAATACATACAGGCGAATTACAAAGGCTATTCATGGAAATAATTAAGGAAAACTTCCCAAGCATGGGAAAAGAAAATGACATTCGGTTATGTGAGGCATACAGAACACCAGCCACCTACAACCAAAACAGATCTATACCCAGACATATAATAATCAAGATACCGGAAAGTCAATATGAAAACAGAATATTAAAAGCCATCAGACAAAAAAGACACAGATTACCTATAAAGGTAAGCCCATCAGAGTCACACCTGACTTCTTGACACAGACCATCAGATCAAGAAAAGAAAAGAACCTCCAGCCCAGATTGATGTACCCTGCAAAACTGTCACTAGAAATTAATGGAGAAACAAGATGCTTCCATGACAAAGAGGAACTGGGGGAGTTTGTGACCACCAATCCAACCCTACAGAGAATACTGAAGGACATTCTAGTGAGAGAGAAAAAAAAACCAGGATTTTAGGAACAGTGGCAGAAAGGCCTCAATGAACGGGGCAGGCAGTAGAATAAAGGAGAAAAGTAGACAGGCAGAAAAATAGCATAGCAGAAATAAGGCAGAGAAGGATGGCTAGAATCTCTAACATAGATGGCCTTGATACACTATATTGTTAAGAGTGCACCAGGATTTAAAACCCACATTACTCACACTACTCTTCTTAGATGTATTATATTCTGTTCCAGTCATTCTACCTGTACTAGATTTGAGAGTACAAACAGTAATCCCAAAAATAACAGGATATAGTATGGTAACCATCCTTAATTTCCTATTAAGTTAATCTAAAGCTCTGTAAAACCTACACTGTTTTACCATGACTGATCGTAATCGAATCTGGTTTGTTGGATGGCTGTTTTGTATTGATAGATTTTATTCAAAGCTGTTATGATTGATAGATTCAAGTCTGAGAGTATAGGCAACTGCACTGAAGATGACAAGATTCACTGGAATATCCACTCTGGTTTGATTATTACCTGCCTTTGAAGTTTTACACTGTCTACAATGTTTTATTTTTACTAATATTGTTATGTACTGTTATATTCAATTATACTGCTATATTCATTTATGCCTGATGATATAGGCAATTCTATTGAAGATAATAAGAAACAACACTGCAATCATTGTAGATCACCTTGTAGTGTGGTTTTATACAACTTTGTGGTTGCATGTTTTTATAGGAATTTGTTTTGTCTTACTAAGTTTTGTTTTTCCTTCTAATACAGAAAGAATAGAAATACCTGTACAGACTCATGTATGTGTAGCTGTTTACACTCTCACTGTTTGACTATCTACTTTGTATGCTTTAATTTTGTAACTTGAACAACTATTTCTAATAGGACAATATGTAATTTATCAACTAGTGATTTCTTACTGTTTATCTTTTTTTTTAATTCTGTATTATCTCTACCCTTTACATGTTTTTTTTCTCTCTATAAAAAAAAAAAAAAAAAAAAAAAAAAAAAGGGGCCAACTGAGCTCAGAACTCAGAACAACTGCTAGGTGTATCTCGTGGTTCCCAGCCTAAGTTCAAATCCTCAAAAGGTATGCTGACTGCTACAGGTTGAGAGGGTCTGATCTTGGCTTCTATGGCCAGAAACCAGCTTGAACTTCAAGGGAACTCAAGGTGCAGACTTGCTGAAATTATCCACTCCCCCACTGTAAAGCTACTGCTGGCTTTCGGGGATAGATCGGTGTAGATCTGGACTCTCGGCTCCACACTGTTTGCCAGAGATAAACTAGAAGTGGACTTTTTTTCTTCTGTCTCTCTTTTTTTTTTTTGTCATTGTTATCATTGTTTTTCTCTTTCATTGTTTGATCTTGTTTTTATATGAGTGTAAATGTGGTTTCTATCCTCTTTGTGGTGACTTTTCTGTTCAGTTCTTCCTTTTATCTCCTCGCTTTCCCTCCAGCCTTCTGCACCATTTTCCCAAAGTTAACATGATCCCACTTTGTCCTCCAGTCTTACTTCTAATCTCTTCCATTTTTTTTCCTATTTTTTCCCTAACCCCTTTTAACTCAAGGGTACAATTGATATATTAAAAATATACATATATATATTTTTAAAATTTTCTGGTTTGTCCTAAGATTTTGTTGTATAACCACAAATCTAGTCCATACAGTTAAAGATAGCAAATTAATAGTTTCCTCAGTTTGACATTTTCTAGGCTGTGTTTGATGCTATTGTTACTGCTAATGGTACCACTATAGCCAAAGTGGTTCTTCCTGGTATTCTAAGACTGAGATTGGCTAAGGATCATAAAAATTCTGTGGCATAGTGCCAAACAACCAGTAGGCAACAACTTCTCATTCCCAACAAATTGAAGAGGTAGGATCTTACAACAAACTAAAACAAAAAGCAGTTACACCTAAATAGAAGACACCTCTGAGAAGTAGTCATTTCCTAAAGGCTCCAAATATTAGCAATAAAGCAACTCGCCATAGGCAATATACAAGCATCAACTAAAGCACTAAACAAAAGAAAAGAGAAAAGAAAAAAAAAAGAAAATAAATGAGCAGACAAACAAGATGCAGCCCCAAACATCCAGTTCATCAAAGCAAACCTGGGGAACAATGAGGTGGGACAATCTGAAAGCTTCCACCTAGCCTCACAAAGCAACTGAATGAGGCTCTAGAAAAAAAATCAAATCAGAAATAATTTCTCAGATAACTGCTACAATGGAAACCATGCTTAGTGATTCTAGAGCAGATATAGATCATGTTTGTCAATGTATGTTGGACTATCCTTACATCCTTAGTGTGAATCTCATTAACTGATAAATGATTTGATTAATGTGTTCTTGAATTTGTCTTGATAATATTTTTGTTAAGGTTTTCTGAAACTACAGCATGTTTATCTGCAATATTCCTTTGTAGTTTTCTTTTTGTTGCTGTTGTTGTGTCCTTATCTAGCTTTGGTATCAGTTTGAGAAGAACCAGTATCAGTTCTTTAAATGTTTGGTAGAAAACAGTAATAAAGCCAGTCAGGTCCTAGACTTTACTTTGCAGGGAGACCATTTAGTTTTAGTTTTCTTTTATTAGTGTGTATTTGCAACACTGAGCAGTGTTTGTTTATATTTTTTGTGGGTGCTAGGGATCAAACCCAGGATCTCAGTGATATAGATAAGCCATTCCTCCAACCCCAGCCTTTTCCCATATTGTTTTTATGAAGCAGCCATGTTTTTCCTCATTCAATGGAAGAACAGGAACAATATATTACATAAAACGTAGTACCATTACAACAACATAAATTTACTGTAGGTCTTAAAGGTCACAGAACTTAAAATCTATGAGCTGTCCTGGTTCCTGCCTTACCATACTTCTCAGTAAGTAGCCCAGGCTGGACTCAAACTTGTAATCGTCCTGCTTCAGTCTTCTTAAATGCTAGGATTATGTGCATTCACAACCAGGATCAACTTACTTTTAACTTTTAAAAAAAAAAAATTTACTTCCCTCTATAGTATTATAATTTTGATGAATATTTAATGTTCAAATTATGATAAGTTAATTCTACTTGTACCTATGCCACACAATCGACTACAGTTTCTTTTTACTGTGCAATATTTTGTTTTCTAGCTATTAAATCTACTGCTGGCATCTGCTTAATTTGAAATGCCTCTGTCACTAATTCAGGTCTCTGTTTTCTAACTGACTGGCAAACATAATGGTCTGTATAGGTTAAACACCAACAGGAGTTCTTAGTGTTCTGATTCCCACACATTCTTCCTGAGTCCCTCCAGGCATCTCGCTTCAACCTCTGGACTAGACTCTTGTCTATATCTGATAAATAGCCATCATATTGGGATTTCACTTTCCCATCATTCTGATAATGCTTTTTGTCTTACTACCTATTCTGCATTACATCCACATCTTTATCATGGTTTACTCTCTGTGTGAAGTCTTTCCTGTGACAGTTTCCTGAGAATAATTGTGTATAGAACGTAAAATTTTGAAGACTGGCCATAAAGAACCAAAGGTGAAAGCCAAAGTCAGAGACTTTCTAAAAGTATCAGCTTCTATTACTGGTATAATAAAAACACTGTTATATCATGAAAAACTTAAAATGGCCTTTCAGAATGAATGCAGCAATACAGCAGGGTTTATTCCTACATACTAGTCCTTCTTAAATGAACATTTACTAGTGAGGGAATGAATACAGTAATCCTAAACTGAAAAAGATACAAAATATTGAGCTAAAAACCAAATCCTGTTACACTATTTGAATCCTTATCAAAGCATTTAAGAATTCACATTTGTCAAATTAGAATTTTCTTCCCTCAGTCCTCTTTTATCTATCTTTTGACAAAAAAAAAAAAAATTTTTTTTAAGAATATCACCAGTGATATGGCTCAGTGGCAGAGCACCTGCCTAAGCATGCGCCAGACTATGGTTTTCAGCCCCAACACCAAAAACGAAGCAAATATAAAGGAGGAAAGGAGGGGAAAGGAAGAAAAGAAAATGAAACCTAGGAATATAGTTGCAAATCTTTAAAGTGCATGGCCTACATGATACACAAAATGGATAGCGCTACCTGAATAACAGTATTACACACTGGTAAATGTTGTAAAGTGTTTATAGTAAATAGTTAACAGTAAAGTGTTATAAAGTGTTTATAAAGTGTAAACAGTAAATGCTGTAAAGTGTTTATAGTAAATAGTTAATAGTAAAGTATTCCTTACATATTTTTCCAAAAACTTCACAATAGAGGATACAAATGGATCCAAAGAAAGAGGTAGTCATGCTAAAGGAAACAGAATTTTTTGCTACTCCCCATACAATCTATAGTGATGATTCCTGTTACTAAAAATATTTATTTTTCCTCCTTTTTGTGGTCTTAGGGGTTGAAGCTAGGGCATAATGGGCAAACCCTTTACCTCTGAGGTACACCCCCAGTTTTAACTGTACTTTTATACTGTGAATTAGAAGAACAAAATTAGAATGACAGTAATTGTGAGTGCTTCCACCTACCTTATGTCTGTAATGACAACAATATGTTCACAGTCTCCCTGGTGACAGTATAAGTAAGGAAAACCCAGTTTAATATTCAGGTCATTGAAGGTAAAATCTTCCATTCTGGCTGTCTGAAATTTTCCATAGCCTCTATCACGAGACTCTGACCACTCAATGATAGTTCTGAGGGGAGAAAAAGGCAAGGATCTATCATTGCTCCACAAAAGCTTTAAAAATTAGTTTGTGACTGCAACATTTTACATAATCTGGCTGGCCCCATTAACTGGAGAATTGCTATCTTTACAAGAAGTCCATATTGGTTTGTGATTTGTGCAATTAGGAATATTGCATTTTTCTTCATATATCAGAATAGCAGTTCTCAAAGCATGGTCCCTGACATCAAAAGTATCTTTGTAGTAAAACTATCTGCCCACTCCAACTCTTATCCTGACAAATGACCAGTTTTTTGCAGGCTATATTCTGTGTACCACTTTAGCTTGACTGCAAAATATTTAACAATACCACTCATTTTATTTTGGACATTATTTTTTCACAAAAATGTTAATGTCATGAGAATAAACTAATGTATGTTAGTTTTAATTTCTAATATGACAAGTATTAACAACTATAACTCAACAAGGCCTGCTCAGTCTTCAATTATACTATTAAGGAGGTCAAGACTAAGTATGAAAACTGCATTAGAATATAAAAACGGCCGTGATGAAAATATTTTTACATAAGCACTCAAAAAATATTCATATATACTCATTCTAAGGTCACATTTGTGTATGATACATTTAATCAATGTTATGTCCATTCACCCAGAACAGCAGAAAAAACAGTGAAAAATTAATTTACCACTATCATCTAAAAACCAGATTAATATTTAATTTTTTTAAGGTGCACATAACATTGAACACAAAATTTGTAATTCCCTGATGAAAATCTTTAATATGATGTGTGGAGATATCACTGCTTTAGGAAGCAAAAGTACGAAATACTTTGGGAAAATTTTTTGGAAACTATACCTGCTCAAATCTCTGCATTCTGGGTATCTTTTATCATTGTAAAATGTTCCTTCAAAATAAAAGAAGGCAGATTTGTATAGGTCCTACAACAAAACATATGATATTGAGAGAAAGTCTGCTCTAATATTAAGAAATTAGTCTTTTAACCATTCAAAATTTATAATATAATAAACTTATAAAATCACAGTAGCATATGTTCTAATAACTGTATGGAACTTCATACAATCTACTTAGGTCAGAAACTTGTCTAAAATTTAACCAGGTATGGTGGTGCACACCTGTAACTAAAAAACTTCGCCACAAGTTCACAGCCAGCTTGGGCTACACAGTGAATTTGAGGGCAGCCTGTATAACAAAGAAAGAAATTGTCTCAAAACAGTCTAAAATTTGATGGGAACCTACTATATGCCAAGTATTATATTAGTTATCAAAGTTAAAGATATAAAGACATGACATCTGTGACTATTTTCAGTTTTATACTATTGTTTTAATCATTAGGTTTGACTTACATCTGTTCTCCTGAGATTTACGAAAGGAATTCAATTAGAATTCAAATAAACTGAAGTGTTATTTTAGAGTATATATACAGGCTGTCACACTTACTTTGGGTACTAAAACGAAAAACAAAGTCACATCTTTGATCGTTCCACAGTAATAATAAAGAAAGATCACTGAGGGTTTTTTTGTTTTGTTTTTTACATTTCTGAAAAAACTTATTCCATCCCCTGTGGTGCTGGAGGTTGAACCCCAGTCCTTGTGCATGCCATGCAAGCACTCTACTGCCAAGCTATCCCCTCTACCCCACAGGCCTTCAATGTGTTTACAAAATTTCTCTAAATTTCAGTAACTCATAGGCAGACAATGTGAATTTCACTTTTAACTTAAGCAGTTTAGCCCAAGGTACCATAGTAGTAGGCACATCTGGTCTCAGCCTTCAGGTTCTTAACCTTTATTCTATCAGACTTTCTATCAATCAATACTGCATTAACAGCATCACAAAAACATCACACACCAACACTCACCACAGACTTACTAAACACGAACCTCTGAGGATGTGGCCCAGGCCATTAGTATTTTTACAAACCTCTCTAGGAAAACTATGCAATCAGACTTGAGAACCATTCTGTTAGACTTAATTCTTTTTTTTTTTTTTTGGAACCGGGGATCGAACTCATGACCTCTCGCTTGCCAGGCAGGTGCTTGTGCCACTGAACTAAATCCCCAGCCCCTAGATTTCATTCTTTAGAATTAGACTCCTGGCTGAAGGTCAGAAGATGTGATTTCCTTTCCTTACCCTATGGCTTACTAGCTATTTTATTGCTGGAAGTGGGCACTGTAACTAGGGCCTTCATACTCACCTTTTAAAATTTATTTTGAAACGGTCTCACTAAGTTGCTCAGGCAAGGCTTGGACGTGTGCACTGCTTGCCTGAGCCTCCTAGGGTGCAGGGCTGACAGGCGCACAGTACCAATGCCAGCTAGTTTTTAGCTTTGCCTCTGAAGATGGACCTATCTTTCCTCAGACCTTAAAGTGAGAATATTATCTGCCATGGTATCTTAGAGGACTACAGTTTTAGATACTAAAGAATTTAACCCTAATATTATAATTTCTCTCTTCTTTGAAGCTTCTATTTTTCTTAATTATCTTTATTCCTCTATTTACAATCATCTTGTGTCGTACAGCACCTGTTTGGTTGTGCTGGACAAGTCCCCAAATCTCACTATGAGGAAAAGGCCAGGGATATAGCTCAGTGGCATATGTGCCTGCCTAGCAAACACAAGGTCCTGAGTCTGATTCCTGGTACAAAAAAGACAGACAGATAGACAGACAGACAGCCATGACATTCTACACAGGTGGTTGTGGTGATAAAAAGATACAATGGGGCTGGGGATATAGCTCAGCAGCAAAAGCCCCTGCCTGGTAAGTACAAGGTCCTAAATTCAATCCCGGTAACAAAAAAACAGAAACAAACAAAAAAAGCTATAATGGCCAGGCATGGTGGTGCACACCTGTGATCCTAGCACTTGGGAGGCTGAGGCAAGAGGACTACCACAGACTGAGGCCAGTCTGGGCTGTACAGTGAATTCAAAACCAGTCTGAACAACACAGTGAGATCCTGTACCAAAAAAAGAGACCCTGCATCGTTAAAGGGGGGAAAAAAAAAAAGATATAATGTACTTACTAATGCCATGTCTGCTAGCTACAACACAAGCTCTATCATTTAATACACTTCTAAACCCTTAAAGTAGTAAGCTACCGCCTATAATAGAGATTCTCAAAAAATAATGCCTTAGTTTGAGAAAAAATAAAACAAGGCTTATTGTATATAAAATTTTGTTCATTCAGAACACTTTATCATATTAAATGATTTAAGCACCTTAATGTCTACTGACATAATTATTAATTACAAAGTGAAATCTAAACAACTAAAAATAGTACATCTAAATGGCATTCATTTGTAACCTCAGTGTACAAAAGGGTAGTATAGAAGATATTACTCACCTCAGTAACAGTTTTAATTTCCAATGGTAACTAGAGATTAGTTTCCCTATTTTGTCAGTAACTCAGTTCCTTAAGCTTATCAACTTCTAAGAGGAGAAAACCACCAACCAACATGGAAAATTAGTAGAAGTTATTTCTGTAACCAGAGTCTATGGTTACTATGTTCACTCTATAAACAAAGTATCTACTAATCACTAGGCTCATTATTGGATAGTCATTACTTGCATGCAATTTTACTGCATCTGCTAATTATTTACTTGCTTGAAAATATTCAAATCAGCTATAATAGAAGTTAAGAGATATTTCTACCATTTGCTGTGATGGAAATGGTCCTCAGAGACAAGTAGTAAAGGATGGTTAAGGGTATCTCTATAGCACTGAGGCTTTAATAAGTAATAAAATACATGTTTTTTTTTTAAAATCCTCTAAGACCCTTAAGAGGTGGGTAAAATAAAGGTTATAAAATAAAGGTAAATAATGGTAGATTAAGCAGATATTATAGTATGAGGAACCATTAAAATGTGTAGTATCTTTGACAGGTGTGGTGGCTCATGCCCGTAACTTCAGTAATAGACTGAGGCAGATGAACGTAAGTTAGAAGCCAGTCTGGGCAATTCAGCAAGACCCCATTTCAAAAAAAAAATTGGTGGTGGACTTCTGGTTTTAATCAGCAGTACTGAGTACTGTGGGTCAGGGCTATGCATATGTAGACAGAAAGAGTGAGGGGAAAGGATGGAGGAAGGCAAAGAGAGACGAGGGAGAGAGTACATTGGTATACTACATAGCAAGTTCAAGGCCAGCCTGGACTACGTAGCGAGACCTGGCCTCAAAAATCCAAACATAAATAAATAAATAACCCATAGCTTCCTAATCTATTTCACTAAGGCCAATGAAACACTTTCCAAATACAGTTGTTTCAATAAAAGCATTAAAACTCAAGGAATCACTTTCAGTTTTCATTGTGTAATAATGGCAGGGTTGAGCATTATCAAATAACTGGCAAAAGTGCTGAAGGGGGGGTAAAGGATATATAAAAGTTCACAATATTCTCTTTCTTGTTTATATGTTTGAGATTTTTCTAAAGGAAACCTTAACAAAGAAAAAACATAATATACAAATATAAATCAACAACAGCAACAAAAATCTTTCCAAGATCCAAAGAGATGTTACCATCAGTCAAATCTCATTTATGCATTCACCATCCTAAAATATAGCTAGAGAACTAATAACCAAAACAGGTCTCTGATCAGATAATAAAAACTCTAAAATTCAAGTACTAGAAAAACCTGTTGGTGTTTTTTGTAATTACAGCAGTGCTCAAGGTTTACTTAATGCCTGTTCATCAGGTAAACAAAAGGGGAGGGAAAGGCACACAATGCCCAGTGTAACACCAGCAAGTCAAAGAAATTGAAGGAGGAATCACAGGATCTGACTCCAGCCTCCATCACACTTACTGAAACCACACACCAGCAAGGGCCAGCTCCACACACATCTCCTTGTACTGTCTGGTACTGGTCCTGGTATCTCCGGGTCTGTCTACGCACAGTGAGAGGTGATCTCTCAGCTGACTACAATCTTGCTAATGGCTAGTTTTGACAGACTGAAATTCCTAGAGTCTGAAAAAGGAGAGTGTGAACAATAAAGTCAGAAGCTACAGTGAGCTGGGGGTGTAGCTCAGTGGTAGAGCTCCTGCTTAGCATGGGAAGCCCTGGACTCAATTCTCTGAACCTATCTTCCCTATTTCCCCAGTAAAGGCTATAGTGAGGTCAGATTGTATGGAAATGGCAGAGACCAGTTCGTCAGACAATTAGCTGGTCACCATGACCTAGGAAGGAGGAGAATGCATAGAATTGAGAAATAAATGACAAATAAATCAAGATGGAGTTTTGCCTCTGCAGAAAAGCTCTGATGACAAAGGGGAGAAGAGGGCACTAATTTTGGTGGACTTGCGCGGAAAAAGCGTGTACTGGAACACTGCTAACCCTGCTTGATTTGTCACTATTTCCTTAGCTGACTGTTTCCTTCTGTTTTACTTGCAGAGGGTCACCTTACTTTGCTGATGTGCTCAGGAGCCTGGTCAGGAGTGTTGCTGAATTCACCACCAATCTGGAGGTCGCTGACACAGCAAATGGCATCCCGCAGTTCTGTGAGCTTTTGCCGTCCCAATACCAGCATTGTCTGGTATGGTTTATGTTCTTTATGCTAAAAGTCAAACAGTAAATCAGTGTCCACTTACAGACAAAGCAGTTAAACCACAAATTACATCAGGATCAGACCTAATTTCCTTAATAAATTGCCACCATGATTGTTCTGTGTTTTCTTATTTTCCCAATACACAATCAGATTAACTTAAGGTCAGCTGACACGCAACCAGAGACAGACTTTGTACCAGTGGTGGCAACCCTATGGCACAGGTGCTGGAGTGGGCTATTTGTATCACTGAGAGCTCTAAAAGGTCCACTGTCACTGTCTTATGCTCCCAAATTCACTGGAGTTACTCAAACTAACCAGCCCTAAACTGTTTACCCTGCCCTGCATTGCTTTTCCTCTAGAGCCCTCCAACAAGCTGTGAGCTCACCCTCTGCCTCCTGCCTCCAGCTGACGGTGCTGGCCCCTGTGGCCTTGTGTGGTATGGTGTGTAGGCTCATCTTAGGAAACCTAAGCATTGTAATAAAAACCTCTGTCACTCTCTGTCACTACTTGATCACCTTCACAAATTAAATTTCTATGTGTATAACTGAGATACTTGCCAATTTTATGTTATTTTAATTTTATTTTTTGTTACTAGGAATTGAATTCAGGACCCTGTACTTGCCAGGTAAGCAGTTATGCTGCTGAGCTGTATCCCCGGCCTAAATTCTCCTACTTTAAACTAAAGTTTATAATTAAGATGCCACTAAACTGACACTAAGACTAAGAGCTTTTGGAATAACAACCCAGCCCCACTATCTTTAACTTTTCCTGAACATTACATCATCAAAGACAATCAATATCCTATCCTAATGGTATATACTCAAAGGTTTTTTTTTTTTTTGATTGGTAATTTGAGAGCTGAAACAAGGTGCTAAGTAGTTAAGTATATCCCAGAAAATTCATTAAACCCTAAGTGAAATTTAGGTAGAATAACATTTCAGTCAGACCTTCTCAAAGTTTAGGACACATCTATTTAGGACACATTTTGAGCTAGGTTATAGTTCTTTTTATTTAAGACTCATAAGAAATTCCTGGGTCTGGGGATGTAGCTAAGGAGAGAGCATTTCCCCAGCCCTGAAAAAAAAAATTCCTGGGTAACCCTGACTTGTGACCTTTATGCATTTCATCAAAGAGCTGTTTTTAGTTAGTTCAATAATATTCCAAGTTAAAGAATATGTCACTCCATTCCTCTACTAGCTACCATTTTTGTCAACAGTTTATAGAATTAGACTCATTCTGGATTTATATATACTTCTAGCTGCTTCTAGTGCAAAAATCAAGTATATGTTCCATTACTGTAACTGTAATCCTCTTGTCAAGAGATGGTTTAAAATCTACCCCTATTTCTGATATTACTTATGTAAAAAAAAAAAAACACTACTAGCTCTAAAAAGATATCAGATAGATAGTATATATGTACACCTATTTAAGGAATTAAAGCCTTTGGAAAAAGTTACTCATCAGCACTGGGAGTGGTGTAGCATCTGTCTAGCACAGCATGCATGAGACCTAGTTCAATCTGCATCCTCCAACGGGAAGTTCATCTTATTATCTGTGAATGCCTGAAGGTTTACTGTGGGAGACAACTCCATTGTCTCCCCTTGAATGCAAAACAATTACTGTGACTTTGATTATTTGGAGACCTATTTCCTTATACTGATATGTAGAGAGCTGGCTAGGGTATTTCCTTCTCTCTTCAACTGGCCCTAAGTATTAACAGATAGGGCTAGCCAAGGTGCTGGTATGTAAATTCTAAAGCCAACAGACAGTCCTGTTTCCTGGTACCGGATATGAGCACAGCGGGATGTTTAGAGCCAATCAGCTCCAAAAATAAGGGTAAAGAGGCTGTGACTCCCCAGGGCACAAGAGTTTACATATCAGAAACTAAAGCAACAGGCTCCCAAAACAATTCAGTTGCCACCTTAATTAGATTGTGTGAATTGATCCTTCTGCATATCTTTATCTCTGCAATTTACAGAGATTCCTTTCTCTCACCTGGCTAACCAGCTCAAGTTACTCATGTAATTCTCTCCATCCTCACTGTCACCCATCCCAGGGCCACCCCCTTCTTCACAAGATAATAAATTCTGGGAGAGGCCTAGGATCAGGGGCTTTGTCCGCATGTCCTCACAGGGATTGGATTTAGGACCCTTTGGCTGCCCTTAACTTGGAATATGTCTTGGTGTTTTTACTCTTGCTGTGGGTTGCATTGGTGATGGTAGATTGGAATTAACTTGCTGAGATTCTGATGATGTCTCAATGGGATTACAAATATAACTTTTTGGATTGTGAAGAAAACTAGAAAGAGGACTACAATACTTGGATGACTTGGATGACTACAGTACTTGGATATTTGGGTTTACAATAGTTTACTACTTACCTTATGAAATATAATGGGGTACAAGATATTCACAGATAGGATAAGCTCCCCCTCTTCAATCATGTCTACTGGATTTTCAGGTTTTTTCCCCATTGCGTGTGACTCCTAAAGAAACAAAATGACACCTCGAAATCAGACACTAACTCGGATAGGCTCTGTGGTATAATGGCTATTAGCCAGGGCTTGAGTCAGACAGCCCTAGGACTGATGTCTAATTTGACTTCAGGAAAACTATTAAAACTTCTCTAAGCTTTAGCTTCATTTTCTGTTTAAAAAAATTACTGAATTTATCATTCTTTCTGGGAATGGATACACATATCATCTAAAAAGGGACACCTCTGTAGTAGAGCATTTGCCTAACATGGTCAAGGCCTTGGGTTTGATCCCCAGCACTTTGGATTTTGGGCTCTGAATAAAACTGAGTAATTGGTTCCTTTTTTAAAATGTTGTGCCCTAACCAGTTCATGTGGGACACACTAGTAATCCCAGCACTTAGAAGGCTGAGACAAGATGTTTGCTGAGAGTTCAAGGCTAGCCTGGGTTACATAATGAGTGCAAAGCCATCCTAGAATACACAGTGAGACCGTGTCTCAAAAACAAACAAAAAATGTTGCACCATCATTTATCCTAATAGGTTCCTTGGAGCCTGGTAGATCCTGCAAAATGCTTAGACTGTACAGAGGTGTTCAGCAGGTAAACACTAACTAACTAGATTGTTCAGCCATTTAGGAAGACAATACTTTCAATGTTTTATCTCTAGTCCCTCAAATTGATATCTGGTAACTCTTGTGCTGAGGTAGACTGATGATCAGAAGAGAGTGTAACATCTTACCTGAAAAGTAAAAATGACCCGAGTGTCCTATAAATAAGTTTTAAGATCATGTTTTAAAACTTGGAAATTGAGGCTGGAGATTTAGCTTAGCAGCACAAACAAGCGCCTGCCTGGCAAGCACAAGGTTGTGAGTTCAATAGTCAGTAGCAAAAACAAACAAACAAACAAACAGACAAACAACACCAAAAAAAAGAAAAGAAAAACACCTTGTAATTGAGATTTTTCAGTTCATGTATACCTGCCCCAATTATAGTCCTCAGAGTCATGTGTACTGCATGTTGGATGAGCCAGGAAAGTTATGCATTAACAAGTAAGTGTTCAATATATATGGAGTGGTTGCTCTGTATTGAGAGAAAATTTAGACTTTCAGGTGTGATTAAATAAATCTAAGGTTTTGTTGGAGAAAACAGGTGCACTTAATCTATCTCTACCAAAAACTGAGTATATAGTTTTTCAGCTTTTACCCTTAAGATTCAAATTGTAATTTCAAAAAATTAACAAAAGAATATTAGAATGTATAAAAAAATAGCTTGAAACACCAGTGTGATGCCAATATTAGTCAGTATTCCTGTGTTATCATCAGTGGCTAAGCACTTCATGCTGATTATCCTATTCGATAGATTTATTTTTTTGCAGTGCTGAGGACCAAATCCATGTGAGGCAGATGCTCCACCACTGAGCTATGTACCTACTAGATGATATATGCACCCATTCCCAGCAGCAATTATAAATTCAGCAACTTGTTACAGAAGATGAAGCTAAAGCTTAGAGACATAATAATCTGGAAAAGTCACAGACAGTGCCAGCCTTCAGCAAGAAAAAACATACTTGGAATATCCCAACCAAAACCTGTAAAACACAGGAAACAGGAAATTATGGCTCATTCACAGGGAAATAAGAATTTAACAGAAACTCACACTGCAGAAGCCCAGACACTGAAATTATTAGTAAAAAGAGGTTAATTATTCCTATAGGCAAAAGTGAGGTTCACAAATAAAGATATTAAGTCAACTCTCTCAAACGTGTTCAATGAGCTCAAAGAAACCATAAATAACCATAGGAAATCAGGTTCCTCAACAAACTTACTGCCATATTTCTCATCAGAAATCAAGTAGACAAGAAATGAGTGCAATGACACACATAAAGCCCATAGAGAAATGTTGACCAAGAAATCTGACAAGGGAATGGTGGCAAATGCCTGTAATTTCAGCATTCAGGGGGCTGACACAGGAGGATCACTGCAAGTCTGAGGCTAGCCTGCGCTACATAATGAGTTTAAGGCCAGCCTGGATGACATAATGAGACCCTATCTCAAAAAAAAAAAAAAATAAATAAATAAATAAAACAAAATTAAATTAAATTCTGGCAACATTATCCTTCAGGAATGAAGGAAAAATTGAGACATTTTCAGATAAACAAAAGCTGAAGGAGCCGGGCATGCTGGCACACGGTTGTTGTAATCCCTGTTCTCAGAGGCTGAAGCAGGGGAATCACTGCAAGTTCAAGGGAAGTTCATGGTCAACTAACTTTTCAGGAGGGCGCCAAGGCCGTTCAATAAGGAAAGGAGAGTCATTTTAGCAAACAGAGGTGAGAAAAATGGATACCTGCTACATGGAAAAGAATAAAGTTGAACTGAATACCTCCAAAGTGATCAATGGGGCACAGAGGGGAGGAAATCAAAGGCCAAATACTTGAATTACACAAAATGATAAAAGAGGAGACAGCAAAACAAAACAAAAACATATCAGTATGAAAACAAAAAACCTATCATTAAGGTGCTCAGCAAGCTCAAAGATATATCAGAAAATGATCAGCAAGCTTACAAAAGTGAATGACCAGTTTATCAAGGAATTAAGAGTCTGTGAAAATCCAAATTAAAAATTCTGTTAAAAATATGAACATCAGAAGTGACCAATATGAAGACAAACTATTGAAAACAAAACACAGAGCTGATACAGGTGATTATATACTCAGAGACACCTTAAAAACAACAAAAGAATATGGAAAACAGGTTTCAGTGCTGCTACATGACATAAGGTGAATGTAAAATTAATCACAATCAGTGAAAAATCAGAAGACAGCACCAATGGCATAAAAAGCTTCTAATGGAAGTAATTTGCAGAAAACTATCCCACTACAAAGAATTTAACATACAGAGAAGTTCAGCTTATCCATTCCTAAATAGCCACAATCAGAAAAGAATTGCTCCATAACACAATGTAGTCAAAATCCCAGAAGTCCAACATAAGGACAAAATCTTAAAAGCTCTTACAGAAATGCTGTAATTTACTACTTATAAAGGTAAATCCATTAAAATTACATGAGACATCTCAACTCACACCTTCAAGGTCAGGAGAACTGAAATGTTTCAAATCTTAAAGAAAACCATTTCCAATCTAGATTAATAAATTATCTTTCAAAACTGGTGCATAAATTAGATCCTTCCATGAAAAAGAGCACCTTAAGAAATTTATTACTAGCTAACCAGCACTCCAAAAAATTCTCAAGGATACCCTAGAAAAAGACAATGAAGTCAACAATGTCAAAAAGTCTAAAGGAATGAATATACCAGGTAGGGTGAGCAGTTAAACAGAAGCGGGGCAAGGAAGGGCAATGACAGGAATGTATTAATACCTCAACTCAACACCTCAGCAATAACTCTCAGCGGAAATGCCTTCAACCCTCCAATCAAAAGGCACAGACCGATAGACTGTATCAAAAACAAAACTCAACAGTATACCATATATAACAAACATTTTAATCCAAAAATAAATTCACAGACTAAAAATCAAAGGACAGAAAACAGTATTCTATGCAATGGGAGCCTGAAAACAAGCAGGAGTAGCTATTCTATTTTTACACAAAACAAGACTTCCAAAACTGACAGAAGTGGCAAAGGTCACACTATTATATTAGTAAAAGGAATAATTCAACAAAGAGATAAGAATTATAAATATATATGCACTGAACACTAGCATACTGAACTTCAAAAAACAAACACTATTGGACATAAAAGATCAGACAAACATCAACAGGATGATAAAGAGACCTCACTACTCCACTCTCACACATAGGCAGATCAACTAGACAAAACAAAAACAAAAACAACCAACCCCCCCAAAAACCCAAAACCCAGAATTGAACTACATCTTTGAACAAATGGATTTAATATTTACAGAGTGTTCCACTCAACAAGATACATATTCTCAGTATCACATGAAACTTTCTCTAAAACAAGCCACATACTTGGCCATAAAACATGCTTAAGTAAAAGAGAGAAATGAAATTATTCCATAAGTATATTACCAGGTCATACTGCAATAAACTAGAAATCAACGGCAAATAAAACTACAAGAATTATGCAAACATGTGGATTAAACAATATACCCTTGAATAAACAGTGCGTCACAGAAGAAATCAAAATAGAAATCGAACAGTTTCTAATCACATGGTAATCCTAGACCAATGTACTAGAAACTACAGGGCACAATAAAAGCAATCTTAAGAGGGAAGTTTCTTGCTATGAATGCCCACATCAGAAAAATGGTGAGTCCAAATAAATAACCTAATGATGTAGTTTCTAGAAAAACAAGAACAATCCAAATCCAAAACTATTATGAGGAAGAAAATTACAAAGATTAGAGCAGAAATTAATGAAATTAAGAGTTAAAAAAAAATGACAAGGAATCAATGAGTTGAAGAGCTGGTTCTTTGAAAGAATGACAAAATAGACAAACCCTTAGCTAATCTTACCAAAAAAAGGGAAACACCCAAATCTCTGCAATTTGAAATGAAAAGAATGATACCACAATATAATGCCGAAATCCAGAAGACAATTAGCAACTACTTCCAAAAGCTGTACTCCAGTAAATTGGAGACTGCAGAGAAAACGGATTGATTCCTAGATACAAATGAATCATCCAAACAGAATCAAAAATATAGAAAAACACTGAATAATCTAATCACAGGTGGTAAAATTGAGGGAGTAATTAAAACAAAACAAAACAAAACAAAAAAACTACTAACTACTCATCACTGAATTCAACTACAAAAAGCTCAGGATCCAATGAATTTATCATTGAAGTCAACAAACCAAATCTAATGCCCAGCCATTACAGTACTCCTCAAACTCTATAATGAAGCTGTAAGGTATACTGCCATACTAATTTCTGGAAGCTAGCATTACCTTGATTCCAAAACCAGACAAGGACTCAACTATAAAGGCCAGTCTCTTGAAGATAGACTCAAAGATCCTCAACAAGATACCAGTAACCAGAAAATAACAAACCATCGAAAAGGCCATATATCACAACCAATTAGGCTTCACTGCAGGGAAAATTTATACGGAACCAAAAGAAATTCAGAATAGCAAAAGGAATACTGGCCAAAAGAACAAAGCAGGAGGCATCAGAATGCTGGATTTCAAGTTATATTTCAAAGCTACAATGATAAAAACAGCATAGTATTGGCCCAACAACAACCAGGTGGATCAATGGACCAGAATAGAGGATGTAGAAACAACTGTAAGCACATTCATGCTATCTGATCTTTGAGGAAAGAATGAAACACATACACTAGAGAAAAGAGAGATTCCCATTGACAACAGTGCTGAGAAAACTAGCTATATGCACACAGAAGATTGAATCTAGACCCTTGTGTCTCAGCACATACTTAAAACAAAATCAAAATGGATAGAGATCTAAATAGTAAATCAAAAACAGTTAATACACTGGAAGATAAAATAGGTAAAATTCTTAAAGACATAGCCATAGGCAAAGATTTTCTGGACTTGACGCCAACTGCACAAAAAAGAGCATCAACAAATCAGACTATAACAAACTAAAAAGCAGCATAGCAAAGAAAACCAACAGGATGAAAAGACAATCTGTAGAATGGAGAAAAAAATATTTGCCCACTATGCTTCAGACAGAGGACTAACACCTAGAATACATAAAGAACTCAAAAACAAAACAAAACAAAACACTCTCCTAACATAAAGGCCCATTCAAAAAATGGGCAACTGAAATGATACTTCTCAAAAGTACTAATGGCCAACAAATCCATTAAAATATGTTCAACATCTCTGACCTTGAGTGAAATTCAAATTAAAACAACACTGAGAGTTTATCTTACTCCAGAAAGAATGGGTATCATCAAGAAATCTAATAAAAAATGCTGGCAAGGCTACAGGAAAAAATTAACTCTTCTACATTGTTGGGAATCTAAATTAGTACAATCACTGTAGAAATCAAAATGGATATCCTTCAAAGAATAAAACTAGAAATTCTATTTGATTCATCTATTCCCCTTCTCAGAATCTTCCTGAAAGTGTTAAAGATACCATGTTTCAATGCATATTGTGTATATGACAGCACAACTCATAATAGCTAAATCTTAGAAGTGGCCTACATGTCACCAACAGATGAAAGGATGAAATGTAGTATTTATATACAATGGAATACAGCTCTGGGTAAATTTGAGTGATCTGTAGGAAAAGAGATGCACATTGAGACCATAATATTAAGTGAGACAATAAAACTGCATAGCTTCTCTTATATGAAAAACCCAAAGTATAAATAAAGAGCAAACTAAAAGATAGATTATAGAAAATAGGAAGTTAGATCTTTTGCAAATGGGAAGGAAACCAAGAGATGAAAAGAGGGGCAGAGATGGGAGGGAAAGGAGATAATGAAAAAAGCGAAGTTGTGTTATGTGCATGTACCAGTTGCTAATAATGAATGTAACCATTATGCATTATAAACATGTACTACCAAAAAAAAAAAACAGATAGGCAAATTCATAGCAACAAAAAGTAGAACAGAAATCGCCAGAGGCTATGGGAATTAGAACTACTTAGTAGGCATAAATTTCTGCTTGAGATGAAGAAAAGTCTGCTAATAGTATGATGTTTAAACAGCACTGTGAATGTACTTAATTGAACACTTCAAGATTGGTAATATAATTCTATATTGTGTAAATTCAACCACAAAAAAATAAGTGGGAGAATGCCCACCAGAGTTTGATACATGGTAAACTAATATCATTATGCCTAGTATCTCCTAATTACTCAATATTCATATTAAACTTTTCTTAGGGTTTACACAAGAGATAATGAATTAGAATTAAGAATGTGGCTAAATGGCAAGTGTGGCTATACATCTTTGTTATCCCAGGTCATTTGGAGGAAGACTGAGGTCGGATAATCTTAAGTGCAAGGCCACCATGGGCAAGTGAACAAACCCTGTCTCAAAATGAAAAAGGGGGAGGTGGGGCTTAAGTGTTCCATAGGCCTGGAAGGGGAACTGCGAGGTGGAGGTGACTCGTAGAGGAGCACTTCAGATCTGCTTGGTGGACTAGTGTATCACCATGTTGGCTGCAAGGCTTGTGTGTCTCTGGCTGCCACCTTTCTAGGGTTTTCTACCCAGCATTCACCAAGGCCTCCTTCCCTACTGTGAAGAATTCCATCACAAAGAAATAGTGGTTCTTAACATCCAGCAGGTAATATGCCACCAGATCAATACTTGGAATCTGCCATGGGAAAAGTGCCCCAAGGACTCAGTGGCTATGCTGGATCCATAATAGAAAAAAATATATAAAACTGGAGGAAGAAGTTTTATTGCAGAAGGGGCTGCTGTTGGTCGTGGAGCACTGTGCTGCTGTCTTGGAAATGTTCAATGAGACAGGAGTGATTGAAAAGGCTGTAATTTGGCCTCAGTGTGTGAAGGATAGATAGGATACATTCCACCTACATGTACTTAGAGGGAAGTGTTGGTTTAACAGCTTTATCTGTCTTGGTAGTAACTAGAAGTCTGATTCTCATGAACTTCATGACAGGCTCTTTGGTGACAACTGGTACAACTTTTGCAGCCACGATTGATGCTGGAGTGCTGGTACAATCTATACGACTCGAACGGCATCCAGACCAAAAGCATCTTGCCTGGTTGTTCCATTCTGATGTGATGGGTGTTGTGACACCTCTGACCGTATATATTGGGTGGTCATCTCCTCATCAGAGCCACATGGTACAGGGCTATTTTTTTTTCAGGATTATTTTTGAGCTTATTGGAGTAAGTGAAAATTAGCAAGTTTGTGTGTATGTCTGTTTATTTTGGGAGACACATTATCTTTTTTTTTTTTTTTTTTTTTAAACAAGGCCTTGCTGTGTAGTTCAGGCTGGCTTTGAGCTCACTATATAGCCCAGGCTGGCCTCAAACTCAGAGCAATCCTTTTGCCTTGGCCTCCTGAGCACTGGGATTAACAGGCATGCACCACCACGCCTGGCTGGGACACAAAATGTTGAAGTAACATCATAAGTAATGTAGAGGTTTTGGTGTAGAGACCAGAGAGTAGGTTATCCATACTTTCCCCCCAGTTCTTAGGATTTAGCATTTTGTGATAGTGATGAGCCAGTGACAGACATCTGAGTACGTGTAACGAACAAGTGATTGTTGTTTTGCATTTACCATTGAAATAGAGACAGGAGGAACTCATCTTTTACTCTGCTTCTCAGTGCTGTCTTCACAGTGGAGATGTGGTCCTGGTGAGGACATGCCAGTACAGTCCAGAGTATTAGTCCACTGGCAATCCCAAGTGGAATTATGTATCTATGAGTTTTCCTCTTGAATCCCCTTAAGCAATGTATCCTTAAAATGTCTCTAGATAAAATGTTCAAAGCATGAAACACTGCTTTATAAAGTATACAAGCAACATGTTTATAATTGTTGAAGACTTGTTCATACATGCTTGGCTTTATTGGCTCTTCAGGTTTTGACATCATTAGAAAAACCTGCTGTGGCTTATACTGGAGGTTTTTATAAAAGTGGTTTTTCCTCCCAAAATTGTTGGTTTCTTGCACTCCTATTCAGATAAAGCACTGTAAAGCAAAGCTAGCCATCTATGAAAAACACAAATCAAAAGTGGGATGAGGAAACTGCTTTGTTAGTTTCTCCAGCAGAATTTTCTTTTTGTCCTGCACAGAATATTACTTATCTTGTTCGTGACATTTGTAAGTTTCTTTTGGGCAAAGAATTAGAAGTCTTTAGTGATGTGAAGGAGTCTGTATGACTATTAAGATCATTGTTATTTTTCATAAATATGTATGCAGCAACCTGGAAATAACTTTTAACCATCTCAAAGTGCATTGAATGCTTATTTATGAAACAATGAAGCTTCGGGCCAGATTTAAAAAAAAACATGAGAAGAGTCGGGGACAGTTGGTGTAGTGCAGTAGTGGAACATCCCTAAGTTGGATTCCTAGTACTGCCAACTCTCACACAAGAGTTAAAATAAAATCAAGAGCAGAACAAACATATACAGGTGCAAACTCCCTATGATGAATATGATCAGTAGGTATATCTAAACTGTACCAATAAACTTAATTTTAAAAAGATCAGAACAAAAAGACTACAAAAAAGGTTGCCAAAAAGCCTAGTACTGAGAGGGTAAGAGCAAACTAAAACCAAAAATAAGGCAAAGATGAGTCAAATACATAGTGCCTTAAGTTTCATGGGTCCTGTTCTCTAACCAGTTTCCAGTCTGTCACTTTTTTGTTTTGCAACTAAGCACATCTAATATAAAGCTACCATACTTGTCACTCCCTCAATAACAGAGTTTACTGTTTCATGGGAAACAAAAGAATCTTTACCATCTTACCATCTCATAAGCAAATGTTTCTTGCCTGCAGGCACGGTCTATCGTAATGGTTTCTTCTCGATGTTCCAAGAACCTTTTCCTAGCCCTGTTGACAACACATGAAAAATCAAAGTTCAACATTCTTTTATGGGGCTTCAAAGCATCTACTATTTAACTTTTTATTCTGGACCAATTTTAGAATTAAAGTGGCAAACATAAAGTATATACACATGTATATACACACATATATACGTGCATATATATCTATATATATCTTACCTAATTTCCCTTACATTAACATCACATATGATCACAGATTAAGAACAGAATTATTAACATTAATATAGGTTTACACAATTTTTAATTTAATACCTTTATATCTTCAGCTTATTTTCCCTTTGTACCCTCCAATCTGTCACAGTTCCTCAGGCTCTGTGTCTTTCACATTCTTGACACCCAAAGAACTCCCATCACTTTGTAGAATGTCTTTTAATTTGGTTTCATTTTGGTTTCTCATGACTTGGAGTAAACTTGGCATTTTTGCAAGAATACTACAAGAATGATTTCCTTCTTGGTATACCATTTTGAGAGGTTCATGAGATGTTATATGTTACCTCAATTAAGTTTTTGTCTACCAAGTTTCTTCACTAAAAATTACTTTCTTTTACCTGAACCAGAAAAATACTTCAGGGCACACAACATTGAGACAAAGTAAACCTTGTTTTTCCTCAAATTTTTTACCCAGAAATTTTGCCTTCAATATTACTTTAGTGCATGGCTAATGATGACTCTCTATTTCTCTCTTCCTCCATTTATTCATTGGAATTTTATTATGAGGAAGACCTATCACTAACCATTTATTTACTTGACTATATTTGTATAAACTTATTCAATGGGTTACATAAAATCTAAACCCATCAGGATTTTGTTGCTCAAACTGTTCCAGCTTTGGTCATTATGTTACAGGCAGCTGAGTTAGAAGTATTATAGGCTCAGACAGGGGTGGGCCCTCAAAGGAGCCAGTGCAGAAGTTCAGATACCTCGTGACCTCTGAGAAGACAGGCCCCTCTGCTGTGGGCCAGATTTCAGGACAAAAGTCACAATAAATACACCCACATCTAAAGGAACAATAGTCTAAATAGTTCTCTATCACTCTGAGGAAGCCAGGAGTCACCATCCCAATCTTCTACAGGAAGAGTCAGTGCTATTAAGCATGCCTGCTTGCTATGTGACTCACTTCCCCATTTGTTCCTGATTCAATCAATTTTATGTGAGCAATTAATCTTACTGGTTAACCATAGTTCTATCCCACCTTATGCCACCTTGCGAGTTTGCATTTCTTTCTCATCTTGGACGCGTCTCACCTTGTGCTTTCACTCTATAAAAGCCCCTAGGAAAGACAGTCCCTGGCAACCCACTTGGGACCCCTTCTGTCACCCAGACAGAAGCGTTCTTTGTTTCAATAAATATATTCTGCTCTTAACCTCTGTTGTTTCTAAAATTCATTCTTTTAATTTTAGAGAACATAAACTCCTACTGGGATATCCGGTAGGTTGAGAGTTTCATTCCCCTATATCAATTAGGAATTCCTTCAGGCTGGCTTCTTTTGTTCATTCAGTTGGCCCCTGTCTTTTCAGCATTTCCTTACTTTTTCAATCACAAAATGTCCAACATTCATTCTATATTTTTCCTGTTTTGAACCTGGAGTCAAATAGTTCCTTTACTAGAGAGAAGTGTTTAGAGATACTGGGATTTAGGTATTTTCATTATTGTGGTCACTGCTTCTACCCCCTCTTTGTTCAGAAAGGCAGGAAATATACATATGTATGCCAACCCCTGTACGTGCAAGTATCTGTATTTTTGTTATATATTTAAAATCATGAGCTTATATCACTTCTAATCTCAAACTAAAACCACAGATTTAACTGAAGCCTTTGACCTTTCCTTGTTTATAACTTCTTTCTCCACAAATGAGAAAATTCAGCTCTTAGAGGACTGGCAACCTTAATAGTCCGATTCTAGTAAATACATAAAAGCAGTTGTACAATCACTAATCTATACTCCTGAGGAATATTAACTTAGGAAGAATTCCTTCAGTCTTCAGCCTTACAACATTATTAGCAAGGCATGCTTACACAGACAGGCTGCTTCCTTCTCTCCCACCCTCTTCAGGGTACCATTACTCATCCAAGACGTACAGGCTCATTTGTTAGCCCTCCCACCCCGCCCCCCAGGCAGCTGCCAGTCCCTGTGGTGGGGATCAAATGTAGGGCCTCAAGCATGCTAAACACACCTCTTCTGAGATACATCCTCACCCTTCATATATTAGTTTTTGTATTATATTTTCAGTTCCCCTATACACATCCTGGTTTTGTCTGATTAGTTTTAGGATACGTGGAAGATGTGTGAAACACTACTGAAGTTCTAAAGTCTGAAGTATCACACTCTTTGTTCCTTCTAACTTGTTCTTGTTCTCTCCCTTCTCTACTTGATCCCACTCACACCTTTCAGTCAACCAGTCATCACAGTTTTGGTTTATCCTTCACTTCTTTTGTTAAAATATACAGATATTTGTGTATTTTACCTCTTTTTGTATCAGTCTGAGTTCAATTAGGAGGAAAAAACTGAACAGTAATTTGAACAGAGAAAGCTTGATCTAAAGAATAACTCATTTTAATAAGTATTAAAGTAATAAGGTATTAGCAATGAAATAAAAGGAAGCTGGGCAGGGTGGTGCAAACTTGTAATGCCAGCACTCTGGAAAGCTGTAGCAAGATGGCAAGTTCAAGCCCACCTAGGAAAATAAAGGAGACTTTGACTCAATTAAAAAAGATATATAGCCAAGAGTGATGGTGCATGCCTATAATCCCAGCACTTAGCAAACTAAGCCAGGAGGACTGCCCCAAGTTGAGTCAACCTGAGCTGGGTGAGTTCAATGCCTTCTGTATATAGCAAGATCCTGTCTCCAAAAAAAAGTGGCTGAACACCTAGCTCAGGGGTACAGCATAAATAACATAAGGTATGCCCTATCTCTGGGGCTGAGGGAGAGTGCTCAATAAGTGCATCCCTTCCCTTCCCAGGACTGAATTCCAGACCCACTGGAAAGGGCCTGGAATTGAGTAAGTGATAGAAAAATTGTCATGGTGCCAAAACAATGGAACTTACTGGAAAGTGATGCTCGAGGGTGCCGGGAAAAGCCGTTTAGAGGAATGGATGGAGGGGAAAGCTGTAAGATGCAAGAGACTGTGGTGCACTGATTTTGCTGAGCCAGCCTACAGACCAGGAAGCACAACCCTCCTTCCCGTGCTGCCACATTTCTCCAGCAGCTCTTACTGGCACAGCTTAACAATGTGCCAGTTGGCAAAGAAAAAACATCTAATGGGTCCAGTTACAAAATGACAAACTTTTTTTTTATTTAAAGAAAAAAATTTGAAACAGAAAGAGGGTAGAAATAATATAAAATCTCAAAAACAGAACAAAACAAAAATAGTAACCAATAAGAAATCACTAGTTGATAATTACATATTTTCCTCTTAGAAGTAGTTGTTCAAGTTACAGAAGTAAAGCCTACAAAGTGGACATCCAAACAGTGAGACTACAACCAGTTTTGTTCATACATCCAACAAAAACTTTAGCAACATGGTTATCAACCCCACTCAAACATACATGCAGTTATATCCTTTAGAATACTTTCTTTTCCTCTCTTTTTGTTCTTTACAATAACTATTAATCCATTCTCGTAAACTACTTAGAAGTTCTACATGTGTATAAGTCTCTATATGTATACCTAGCCTTTCTGTATTAGAGGGAGAAACAAATCAAAACAAGTCAACAATATAAATTCCTAGAGAAACACGAAATGAAAAGGACATATAAAACCATAATACTAGGTGATCTACGGTAGTTACCATGATGTCTCTTGTTATTTCCAATAAAATTGTCTATATCGTCAAACATAGTATATATAATTAAACTTAGCATTGCATTACACTATTAATAAAATCTAAACATTGGAGATAATCAAACCAGAATGAGTATCCTATTGAATCTTGTCATCTTCAGAGTAGTTGCCTCTACTCTCAGACTTGGTACTCTCAAGCATACCAGATTCAAATAAAATCAGTCAAGATAAAACAATGATATAACCAATCTTCTCTGTCTTATCTTTGCTATGCTATTTTTCTGTCATTGTTGTTTACTTTTCTCCTTCATTCCACTGTCTGCCCTTTTCTTTGAGCCCTTTCTGTCATTGTTCCTGGAACCCTGGTGATTTTCTTCTCTCTCTCTAGAATGTCCTTCAGTATTCTTTGCATGGTTGGATTGGTGGTCACAAACTCCTCCAGTTCCTCTTTGTCATGGAAATATCTTGTCTCCCCATTAATTTTGAGAGACAGTTTTGCAGGGTACATCAATCTGGGTTGGAGGTTATTTTCTTTCAGGGCTTGGAAGATTTTGCTCCAAGCTCTTCTTGATTTTATGGTTTACACTGAGAAGTCTGCTGTGATTTTGATGAGTTTTCCTTTATAGGTAATCTGTTTCTTTTTTCTAACTGCTTTTAATATTCTGTTCTTGTGATGGATTTCTGGGATCCTGATTATTATATGTCTGGGTGTAGATCTGTTTTGGTTGTAGCTGGCTGGAGTTCTTTCTGTATGCCTCATTTATCTGAACATTACTTCTGTTTCCTATGTTTGGGATGTTTTCCTTAATTATTTCTGTGAACAGACTTTTTATTTCATTTGTATTTGTCGCTGCATCTTCATTCACATATTTTATTCTTAGGTTATAAATCCTCTTGTCATCATCTTCTAGCCTTTGTATCATTGCTTCTTGGTTCCTTGTTAAGAGATCCTTCCTTTCATGATCATATGTTGCAAATCTATCTTTAAGTTTTGAAAGTTTGTCTTTAGTTTCTGTTAAAAGGTTTTGCCACCTTTCAATGGAGTTTTTAATTTCCTGATATTCTCTCTGGATCTGTTTCATGTATTCTAGATGTTGTTTATATTCTTCATCAAAGCCGTCTCTCCTTTCTCTGGGTTCCTCTATTGTTTCATTTGTGTCTACTTGAGAATTACCCAGGACTTCTTTTATTAATCTTCTTATATCTTGCTTCACCTGAGTTAGAATTTCAGATTTAAATTCATTGATGAGGTCACGGAAGTATTTCTTTATTTCTGATGAGGCTGTCTCTGACATTACAGGTTTGCTGCCCTCAACCTCCTCTGCATTTACCTTTGCTGGACTTATTTTCCCTGGTTCCAAGGTTGGAGTTTCTCTGTCTGATCATGTTTCTGGCCCCCTTCAGATAGGTGGGTGGTGGAGGTCTCCGGGCCTTTCGTATTGCTTACAGTTTTTTCTGCAGTGCACTTGCTAGGGAAGTACTGCCCCCCAGTCGGCTTTGGATCTACAAGGTGCACGCTCCAATATGACAAACTTGTAGATGAAAGTCAATGAATGATAGGTAGCTTACCTTCTTTCTTAAACAGCTAGCATGTGCTCTGGGACTATCTTATTATGTTATGGAAGTCACACTCTCTGCATTCACCCTTTCTCAGACTTTCTTAGAGCTACAGGATACTCTACTGTGTGGATCTCCCAGTGTGCTCACCACTCTCCTATGTATGTGAATTTTCTAACAGTTTCCAGATGCAAATAATACCACAAGGAATAACCTCTTTCCCCAAGAAGGGGTTCTACCAGTATACAGTCTCATCAGCAATACTTGAAAACACCTGTTTCCCACGGCCTTTCCAAAAGTATACATTTTAAAATTTGTAGAGCCAGGCGTGGTGGCTCACGCCTGTAATCCCAGCACTTGGGAGGCTGAGGCAGGAGGATGATTGCGAGTTTGAGACCAGCCTGGGCTATGACAGAGTGAGCTCAAGGCCAGCCTCAACTGCACAGTGAGACCCTGTCTCAAAAAAAAAAAAAAAAATTTGTGTTACTCTGACAGGTAAGAAAAGACAATTCAGTATAGTTTGGATTTTCATTTCTCTAATTATGAGTGTAGCAGCACATTTTTCATGTTTGTGTGTCATTTAAAACAAAAAAAAAAATTTTTTTTGAGACCAGGTCTTGCTCTGTAGTTCAGGCTGACCTTGAATTCACTTTGTAGCCCAGGCAGGCCTTGAACTCAAAGCAATTCTCCTTTCTCAGCCTCCCTAGTGCTGGGATTACAGGCATGTGCCACCATGCCTGGTTTTAAAATTTTGCTTAATGCTGGGGACTGAACTCTTGTACACAGTGGACAACTCTACTACTGTGTTTCATCTGCAGCCCATATTTTTATAAATTATTGGTTTGTCTTTTCCCTATGTTTCCACTTGTTTTTTCCCCTCATCTTTAACAGCTCCTTATATATAATCCCTATGTAGCATACATTATACATATTTTCTCCAGTCTTTTTTAGAGAGGAAACCACTTCCTGGAGTGAAACTTCTGGGTTAACTGTACAGCTAAACTCTGAGAAAATTAGTCACTATGACCTCAACTATGCTGATGGTTATGGGCACTGATGTAATAACAGTGGTGAATGACAGACTTGGAAAGTGCCAGAAAAAACACATCCCTTCTTCCTTGATCACCGTTCAATCTCAATCACTGCTGGTTTTCAGTGAAAAATTGCCTTGCAGGAAGGAACAACATAAAAGTGGAAACAAAGCTTTGTTTTTGGTTCTCAAGGAGAGGCTAGTCTCTCAGACACCAGCAGAATAAGCTGCTCTTTGTTTCTAAAACTCTGCATGTTGTTGGTTCTTTCAGGGATCCCACACAATTTCCTGCTTCATTTTGTTTATGGTTGGTTTTTTGGAGGGGGGTAGGGCTTGTCATGCAAATTTTATTAAATAAGCAATTTATCAGTCTGTAAAAACTGTCCCTAGGGCTGGGGATATGGCTCTGTAATTCAGTGCTTACCTAGCAGGTGAGAGACCCTGAGTTTGATTCGACTACCAGGAAAAAAACATCTGGATCTGAATCAATTTTATTACATCAATGCTTATATGTTTTGTTCTCTATAATTTGATCTCCAATTTCTTTGGAATTTATTCTTGTGCATTGTGTCTTACTAAATTTTCCTATGTATCTGACTTGAAGAACGAATCCTCACTGCTGTAATTAAAAAGAGTGGGTCTTCCTAAACTGCCAAAGATGAACAGAAATTTGCAATCTTCTTCCCTTGGCCTCCCCAACAGAATACAAGTATATGCCATCATGCTCACCTAAAGCCACTGATTTGTATGTATCAAGTTCATACCCATCTATTTCAGTAAATTATTTTCTTCTTCTTTTGGGGGGATGGGATGGGGTACAGCTGTGGATCGAACAATGGGCCTTTATCTCAACAGGTATGTTTTACCACTGACCTATGTCCCCACTCCTGAATTACTTTATTGTTTCAATTAGTATTAGCAATAATTTCCTTCTTCTGATTTTCTCAGTCCATATTGTCTTCAAATTGAGTTTTTATTTTTTCACCTACTGCTATACCTCTAATTGATTTAATCTGTAAACTGCATGGCTAATACCTACTGTAGGACAATGCTGCAAAGTAGATAAGATAGTAGGTAAAATACTGGCTTTAAAACTAAATTACAGCTGGATGTGGTGGCACACACCTACAATCCCAGCACTCATGAGGCTGAGGCGGGAGAATCGCTGAAAGTTCGAGGCCAGTCTAGGCTATACAGTGAGTTCAAGGCCAGCCTGATCTATATAGCAAGACCCTATCTCAAAAAAACTGAAAACCTAAAACTAAGTTACATATATTGTATTATGTTGGAATAGTGCTCAACCAATTTCTATTTCCTTGTGTTTTTATAATAAATGGGTGAATTTCTTAAGGCTCTCTCAGCATCTCCTGTAACAAGTGAATGATTTGTTCATTAGACTTATTAATTAATATGGTCCATTATGTTAACTGATGTCTTCAAATGCCTTCCAATCCTAGAATATAACCCACTTGGTAATGATGTATTTTCTAAATATGGAGTTGGATCACTTGATACTTAGTGTGTTGAATAATACTGGTATCGAGTTTTCTTTCACTGTCTTGTTCCTACATAGGTTAAGCAACAGTACATTTGCTTCATAAAAATAAGAATTTTTTCCTTCAAGGTCTTAGAGCATTGGGACTAATTTTTTAAAGTTTCTATTTGTACTTTTGTCCAACACTTTTAAAACTGAATCACTATTTTAGATGCCTCCCTTATTCCAAAAGGTTAACAGATTTCAAAACATATTTTGGGCTCAACCTGTCTATATAAGTATGTACATATACATATATATAGTGAGACAGGGTCTTGTTATGTTGTCCAGACTGACCTTGAACATATATGTAGCCCAAACTTTTCTTGAACTTACAATGATCCTCCTGCCTCAGCTTCCAGAGTGCGCAAGCATGTGCCACCATGATTTGCTATAATATTTCTAATTATACATATTTTGTTGTGGTAGCTATTTTTGTGCATCATTAGATGTATTTTCTTATTTATTTTTTAGAAATTGGAAGGGAGAGCTGGGCACAGTCTGGGACTACAACCCTAGCCACTGGGGAGACTAAAGCAAAGATTACTTAAGCTCAGGAGTCTGAGATCAACCTGGGTCATACTGAGACACCTTGTCTAAAAAAAAGAGTTGGAAGGGAAGATTAGTTGAAAGGGAGGATTGGTTATTCCTTTTTGTTCTGGTGGTTACTTTGTTTTTTAATGCCCTTATTTATTGTGTTTTGTGGTACCTGGGCCTTCACACTGAGCTACATTCCCAGTACTTTTTAAACCTTTTTATTATTTGAGACAAGACCTCACTAAGTTGCCAAGTTGCCCAGGCTAGGCTTGAACTTGTGAGCCTCATGCCTCAGTCTCCCACAGTGCTGAGATTCTAAGCAAGAGCCACTGCGGTAGGCTCTCATTTTCTTATTTAACTTTTTACTACCTAGTTTGCCAGAGTTCTTTTATTCTCAGTATTATTTAAAGGTTTCCTACTACCTATACATTATCCTCTTTTTTCCTCCCATCTTTTTAGCTGCAGTATTATACTCGGTTATAATATAAGCCTTCAACATCACATGGTTTGCTGAAAATTTCCAAGCCAGCAACTGGTTGGATAAAGTTCACCCTCTAGTCTTCTCTCAGAAAAGGCAGCAGGTGCAGGAATTATCCACATTCTTGCATGTTTAAAAGTGTTTTATGTTTTCTCCCATAGTTTTGATATTGGAAGGATACGCAACTGGATGTAAAATCTTTGTTCACATTTTGAGTTTTCCAAAAAACAATGATGCTACATTGTAGTCCTGCTTTGTTTGCCTGCTTTGCAACAATACTTTGTGTAAATCTGCTTTAGGTAACCTATTCATTCTGCTTGGAAGCCTTGACGACTTCACCTTAATTTCTGAAATATGACAGCTTCATTAAGCTGTTTCTCAGAGGAGACATGTCTGTATTAATTTTTGCAGGTACCGAGGGAGTCTTTCAAATTTTAATTTATTTTTTCTACTTCTAAATTGATTGATTGATTGATTGATTGATTTTTGACAGTGTTTCCCTGTGTAGTTCAGGCTGACCTAGAATTTTGGGTGATCCTCCTGCTTCCCAAGTGCTGGTAGCTTCGAAAATTTTTGGTTGTATTTTAAAATATTACTGTTCCACTCCTTCATTTTCCTTATTGAGGGACTCCAAATATGAATATTATAGCTTTTTGCCTATTTTCCATTCCAAATACTTTCTCTGATTCACTTTACTTTTTTGTGCTTTATAATTCTTTTAGTTACCTTATGCCTTTTTTCACTGCCTATTAAATTTTCATTTGAATCTATCTCATGATTTATTCACTTATAATTGTCTTTTTTTCTATTTTTCTTGCATTTCATCAATTTTATTTTTATTTTCCTTTTATTCATCATTTCTACTTTGTTTTAAAATTTCTAATTTGAAATGTTTTTATATCCTCAAATGTTTGTTTGGCTATAGTCAATTCTATCTGGAGTGTAAACATGATTTTTCCCGTTTCCTGGTTATCTTCTGAGAGTAGGGAAGTAGTCTTCCAAGCTGATCTGCATAAACAGTTGCTTCCTGATTTTGTGCAATCAGTTCTTCCTGATTTTCCTCACATTTTATTTTTGTGAAACTTGGGAGTGATGATATTAATTTATAAGTTTCTCAATTTATAGTACTCTGTCATTTTAGCAAAGTCCAGATACACTAGTAAGAGTTTAATTTTTTTAAAAGTTGGAGGTTTGATCATAGGATAAGAGTGATGATTCCTCTAATTTTGTAGTTCTCTTTTTCTTGCCTACAGAAGTAGGTAGAATGAGCAAAATAATCTAACTAAAATGGCTACTGATTTAAAAAGTTGCAGTTTTTGGGCAACAGGTATAAAGTTTTAGTAATATCATGTACAATAGTTAACAATGTACTATGATTCCCAGGATCAAAAAATTTCAAAAATGCTGAAGATAGTTACCTAGCTTGCTATGATGTAAATAGAGTGACGTGTATCAAAGAATCAGTATTCAGTGACTACCTTTCTTTTCCCTCCCTTGCATGAGTCATGTAGCTCCCTTTTTTTTGTACCAGGGAATCAAACTCATGATTTTGCGCTTGCCGGGAGGCACTGTGCCTAGGAGCTGTGTCTCAAGCCCAAGTAGCTCCTTCTTTAGACAGAGGCTTAGAGAAAGAAAAATTAAAGAGATATAAATATAGGCTTTTCCTACAACTCTAATGTTTACAGGATTATTAAGATTAATTTTAAATCCAATAGCTTTACAGTATATCAAAATACCAGTAGAGGAATACACCAGTGACTCATTTTACATTGGAATATATAAATCCATTGGAATATACAAATATACTTTACATTGGAATATATAAAATTTGGTCTACATGGCCTAAACTTAGACAGACTACAAGACAACTAAAAGAGAACCAAGGAGATCTGGGTATTCGAAAAGTAGAAAGCAGGATCCAACTTGAGACCATACTCCTAAGCGAAATAAATTAAACTCACATGTATAAACACCGTATAGTCTCCCTAGTGTAAGAAATGGTAAAAGTACATAAGATTCTATGGTAATCATGGTTCCCCATTATATTGCTTTTCTTATGTTTTCACTCATTGGTTGGAATGGTTTTATTCTGTTTTGTTTGATCTTATTATGTGTGATGGTATGAACAGCTACTCTGAAGAAAACAAGACATTATGGCAGCCATTGCTGATTTAATATCATCTTGTTTTGAAGTCCTAACATGCTTTTGTTCTTCTATTACCATTGGTTCTATCATGTTGGGTCTTACTGGATTTTAATATGTATAATAATTTAAACAAAATTTTTATGGAAAATGAGATATTATAGTAGCCATTGTTCATATTCTGTTATTTGGTTCAGAATGCCTTGTAATACTTTCACTCTCTTGAATGGTTTTATTCTATTTTGTTATGTTTGATTTTATTGTATGTGAAGCTATGCTCAACTATTTCAAAGAAAGAGACATTATGGTAACTACTGTTGATATGGTAGCTATTGTCTTGCTGTGAAGTGCTGTGTTGCTTGCATTGTTCTGTTCTGATCTGCTTTATTCTGTCCTCTTTTGTTTTATTCTTTTTAAAATAAAATAAAAAAAGAAAGCAAGCATTGGAAGTACATATTAATTAGTCTTAATGCTATTTAATATGCCAATAAAATACTTCTAAGCCACTTAATATTAACTGTAGTAAAAAAAAAGTCCTCCTTTATCATCAACCTTCTTTTGTCAGTCTATCTCCAAAAACCACTTTCTCAAGTCTTACAAACGTTGTATTCCACACATTCTACATATTATTGGTTCCCTATTATGTGCTACATTTCTAGGAGTTAAGTGTAGCAGATATAGCTTATGGAACTTTTTTTCTTAGTTCCCTGGAAACTGAACCCAGGGAACTGAGCAGGTTAAGTGCGTGCTCCACCACTGAGCTGCATTCCCAGACCCACTTACTGAAAACTTTTTGCTGTTGTTTACGGAGTCTCACTACATAGCCCACGTTGCCTCACAATGCTGATCCTCTAGCCTCAACATCCCATGTGCTGGGATTACAGTGTGCGCTACCATGCCCAGTCACAGAACTTCCAAGCATTGCTAAGAAGATATAAAATCTTTAAAGCATATTATTAACATGATAAGTATTTCAATAGAGAATTATGGAGTTGCTACATGAATATATAAGGAGAACATACAAGGAATATACAAGTCTTTTAACAAAGCCTTGAAGGATAAGAAGTCAGGAAGGCATGAGAATCAGAATATCCCAGACATGCAACTGAAGTGAGAAAACACATTCCAGGAACTGAAACAAAGCGTAGTATGGCTGGACCACTTCAGAGACAAAGCTAAAAAGATCAACAAAATCCATCCCACAAAGGCCTTTGTGAACAACTTAAGGAGTCAGGACTTTAGCCTAAGGGACATTAGAAGATTTTAAGCAAGAAAGTACAAAAATCAGATTTACATCTTAGACAAATCTAATCAACAACAGTTACAAGGCACCAATTGAGGCAAGGCAATAGAGAAGATTTTAGAACAAAGAGTATGACCTTCAATGAGCCTAGCAGGACTTTAGACCTGCTAGAGTGAAGGCAATCTCAGTAATGCTCTTTCCCTAAGGGAGAGGGGTTGTGGCAATCTTGAAAGCAATCTTAAGAATGCAGAGAGGACATGCATATCCTAAGACACTTGAAGAAGTAGTTGAAAATAAATCTGGAAAAGCAGACTTGGGATATATGTGGAAAGCCTTAAAAGCTTAGCTAGAGTCTGCAACTTTTCCAAACAGGAGATATAAAGGGCAAGCATGAGGTCCTGAGATTGATTCCCCAGTACCGAAATTAAAAAGAGAAAGAGATACAGAGTCATGAGCAATTTCTAAACAAAATAGCACGCTCAGGTAATTGCACTGCAAGTAAATTAGGAGGGGAAAAGACTGGATTTAGGAAGACAGGAGATTTTTATAGAACACTAGAAGTTGCTAATGTTAATGTTTGCAGTGGAAATCAGGAACAAATTTGATAGCTGTCACACAACCAAGGTCACACTGACATGACTGCCTGAATATTTGAAGGAGACAGGAGAAAGGATTGATGATGACAGAACACAGCTGAGGTGGTATAAAATTGGTAGACTGTAAATTGGTAGACTGTAAATTAAAGTTATAAATTTCATTATTATATACATAATTTCTCTACATATTATCATATAGCAGCCCTTCTCAAAATGTGGTTGACAAGGGTAGTACTGATCTGTGAGTTACTGATTACTCAATTTGCACAGAAAATGTGAGCAAGCATTTAGAAACTTTCATTACAAGTTGACAGTATCTTAAGCCTGTTGAATTCCATAACAGTAAAATAGTTGGATATTGTGTTTGACTTTTGAAAATTTTGCTTCTAGTACCTTGCAGATCGGCAGCTGACGGGGTGGGGGGTGGGGGGGCACTTCCCTAGCCAGTGCACTGCAGAAAACCTGAAAGCAATACGAAAGGTCCAGAGACCCACCACCCACCCATCTGAAAGGGGCCGGAAACATGACAAGACAGAGAAAGAGCAAAAGGCCTCAACCGCCGAACCAGGGAAAGTGAGTCCAGTAGAGGTAAATGTAGAGGAGGTTGAGGCAGCAAACCTGTAATATCAGACACGGCCTCATCGGAAATAAAGAAATACTTCCGTGACCTCATCAACGAATTTAAATCTGAAATTCTAACTCAGGTGAAGCAAGATACAAGAAGATTAATAAAAGAAATCCTGGATAATCCTCAAGTAGACACAAATGAAAGAATAGAGGAACCCAGAGAAAGGAGAGAAGGCTTTGATGAAGAACATAAGCAACATCTAGAATCCAAAGAGAATATCAGGAAATTAAAAACTCCATTGAAAGGTGGCAAAACCTTTTAACAGAAACTAAAGACAAACTTTCAAAACTTGAAGATAGATTTGCAACGTATGATCATGAAAGGAAGGATCTCTTAAAAATAACAAGGAACAAGGAAGCAATGATACAAAGGCTAGAAGATGACAAGAGGATTTGTAACCTAAGAATAAAATATGTGAATGAAGATGCAGCAACAAATACAAATGAAATAAAAAGTCTATTCACAGAAATAATTAAGGAAAACATCCCAAACATAGGAAACAGAAGTAATGTTCAGATAAATGAGGCATACAGAAAGAACTCCAGCCAGCTACAACCAAAACAGATCTACACCCAGACATATAATAATCAGGATCCCAGAAATCCATCACAAGAACAGAATATTAAAAGCAGTTAGAAAAAAGAAACAGATTACCTATAAAGGAAAACTCATCAAAATCACAGCAGACTTCTCAATGCAAAACATAAAATCAAGAAGAGCCTGGAGCAAAATCTTCTAAGCCCTGAAAGAAAATAACCTCCAACCCAAAATGATGTACCCTGCAAAACTGTCTCTCAAAATTAATGGGGAGACAAGATATTTCCACGACAAAGAGGAACTGGGGGAGTTTGTGACCACCAATCCAACCATGCAAAGAATACTGAAGGACATTCTAGAGAGAGAGAAGAAAATCACCAGGGTTCCAGGAACAATGGCAGAAAGGCCTCAAAGAAAGGGGCAGACAGTGGAATGAAGGAGAAAAGTAAACAAATAACAACAGAAAAATAGCATGGCAGAGATAAGACAAAGAAGATTGGTTATATCATTGTTTTATCTTGACTGATTTTATTTGAATCTGGTATGCTTCAGAGTGTCGAGTCTGAGAGTAGGGGCAACTACTCTGAAGATGACAGGATTCAATAGGATACCCATTCTGGTTTGATTGTTAACTGCCTTTGAAGTCCTATAATGTCTCCAATGTTTAGATTTTATTAATAGTGTAATGCAATGCTAAGTTTAACTATACTATGTTTGATGATATAGACAATTTTATTGAAAATAACAAGAGACATTATAGTAACTACCGTAGATCACCTAGTATTGTGTTTTTATATGTCCTTTTCATTTCGTGTTTCTCTAGGAATTTGTATTGTTGACTTGTTTTGATTTGTTTCTCCCTCTAATACAGAAAGGCTAGGTATACATGTAGAGACTTATACATATGTAGAACTTCTAAGTAGTTTACAAGAATGGATTATAGTTATTGTAAAGAAAAAAAAAGAGAGGAAAAAAGTATTCTAAAGGATATAACTGCATGTATGTTTGAGTGTGTGGGATTGATAACCATGTTGCTAAGTTTTAGTTGGATGGATGAACAAAACTGATTGCAGTCTCACTGTTTGGATGTCCACTTTGTAGGCTTTACTTTTGTAACTTGAACAACTACTTCTAAGAGGAAAATATGTAATTATCAACTAGTGATTTCTTACTGGTTATTATTTTTGTTTTGTTTTGGTTTTTTTTTTGAAATTTTGTATTATTTCTACCCTCTTTGTTTCAATTTTTTTCTTTAAATAAAATTCTGCTTTTTCTAGTAATTCACTTTCATACTATTGTATGAAAATATGAAATTGTCAGTGATTCAAAATTAGAAACAAAAGCAAAAGCAATCGGTCCTTTTTTCACAGATATTCTGAGAAACACCATCAGAGTACTTAGCTTGATTAAGTCTACCTTTATTCACAAGCTAGGCATGGTGGTCCATGCCTGTAGTTCTAACACTTTGGGAAGCTGAGGAGGCAATAACAAGCTCAAGTCTAGCCTGGGCAATTTAGTGACTTAGTAAGACCCTGTCTCAAACAATAAAAACAGCTGGAAATGTAGTTTAATGCAAAGACCCTGGGTTCCCCCTCCCCTAAAAAAATGTAAGTACAAATTTGAATATGGACCAGATATCAGAGGTTGAAAATTTTCAGCTTTAAGTCAAACAATACCACTCTGATTATCCTGCAAAGTACTGTTAGGAGCTATATGTTGGAGTGCTTAGGGGTAAGTTATTATATTTGCAATTTACTGAATAGTACAGCACAAGAAAAAGACATAGCTGCATCTCATATTCACCCAGATAAGGTAAATAGGGCCAAATATTAACGATAGTCGAATGTAAGAGGTGGGCATATGAATAAGAATACTATACTTCCAACTTTTCAAAATATGATGTTCAAAAACAAGTTCAAATAAATACTAGAGGGGCTGGCAGTGTACTGTGTGGCAGTTAGCATGCACAGGGGCCTGGGTTCAATCCCAAAACCAAAAATTAAATTAAATAAGTAACATATAACTAGCCTGGAGTGGTGGCACAGCTGAGGCAGGAGGATCACCAAAAGTTCAAGACCAGCCTGGGCTACATAGTGAGTTCAAGGTCAGCTTGAGCCACACAATGAGACCCGGTCTCGAAACAAAATAAAACATCCCTAAAATAAATACGTAACATATAACCAAGGCAAAATCATCTTACCTCAAAGTCACCAGATCAGTATCCTCCGGGATGATTTCTGGATCTTCATCTTCCTCAAGGCATTTCAGTTTATCGAGGCTAAAACAAAAGGGGGAAACAGTATTCTAAGGTCAGCCATATATCTTGTCCCCTGAGAGCCATGGCTGTGTCTTCAATACACCACCTAAAAACTAAGAAGTCAGATAAAATCCAGCATTTGACTTAGAAAACGCCAAAATACAAGGCAATGATTCTAAGCTGATAATTTTTATGGCCAATTAAAAGCGACTACTGCAGTTAAACGGATCAGTTATTTTTATGTTTTCCCTTTCAGTAACAGCATACGAGGGAGGTCCCTTAAAAAGATCACAGTTAAAGGTTTTAACACTCCTGGGATTAAGTCTCCTGCAGCTTCATCATTACTCAGGTTCCTCCATTGTCAAAGTGCCTGTCAATGACAGATCCTCGTCGCTATTACCGGGCTGCTTTTCTTTATTAAAAAGCATCTTAGAAATTAGAGAATAGAAAAATGAGTCTCTTGTGCAGCTGTCTGGTCCCTTTAACTCGCAGGAATTGTGTTCGGATCCCAGGACTTTCCAGGCTTCCGGGAAGGCTGCGGCGGGTTGAACGGTTTGAAAGAGCGGTTCCCGAGCACGGAGTCTAAGCCACAGGCCCCCACCCGGTGGGGACGAGACTCAGAGGAGCGCAGAGGCGAGCTGCACCCCTTTTGGCCACACTGCCCATCGCCTGGGCCCTGTACTCACCTGCACACCGTCCTCAGCTCGGCCGCTGCCTCCAGACTGCAGCCCAGATCCCGGGCCACCGCATCGTCCCGGTGGCAATCAGTGACCCCTAAGCTCCCAGGCTGCTCGGGTGCTGTGGGCTCCCTCAGAGACAAGTCCCCAGCTCCACGTAGCCGGCCCCGCCACAGCTCCCCAAAGGAGCCCACGTGGAACACGCAAGTGCTCAGCTCAAGAAGCTCGTACTCCGGGAAGTTGCAGCGGCCTGCGCCTTGGGCCAGGGCTTGCGGGTCGCCACCGCGGCTGCACGCTGCGCCGCCCCTACTGTCTTCAGCCATGTTCGCCGTACTACCATCTCTGCGAAAACCAGAAGATCAAACTCGCGGAGCGTGACGGGACTTGTAGTTGCGCACGTCCCCTGGCCGGAGGGCAGGAAAGTGACGCGGCGAGCCCAGCACACTACATCTACCAGCAGGCACCGCGGCCACCCGGGATGCGGCTGGCCACTCCCGGAGGAGGAAGGGTAGAGTGTATTGTTCTCCGCTGGCCGTGCGGGGAGCGGCAGCAGTCCCTGGGTTCTTCGGCGGGTCTGGCTAAATACCAGTCCTCTGTTGGACCCAGCGGTCTTGTCACATCCTGCGGCCCTCCTGGTTTCCCTAGGCCAGGCTCTTTTACTGGACTGCAGGATTCGTGAGCTGCGCCACTATCGCACTGTTTTAAAGTCTGAGAGAGGAGGGATGAAACCACTGCGAGTCGCTCGACATGATCGGATTTCCTGCTCCGGTTCTCTCAGAACCTATGCAGTGAACCATCCAGTATTTGCCTGCATATACTTACTGTATAGATTTGCATCGATGTACTCAAGCACAGTACTGTTAATGAAGTGTTGACTATGCATCATGCTTTATTCGTTATTAATCCTAATGCAGATTGTTAAAAATCACAAGCTGAGTGTGGTGGCATACACTTAAACTCGCAGCGTTTAGGACGCAGAGTTAGGAGCATTTCTGCGAGTTTAAGGGCAGCCTGAACTGTATAGTGAGACCTCATCGCAAAAAAAAAAAAAAAAAAAAAAAAAACAACCCAACAAAATCTGCCAAGCACGGTGGTGCATATCTGTGTGCCTAACACTCCAGAGTCTGAAGCAGGCGTATCCCGAGTTTGGGACTAGACTGGGGTAGTCTCAAACAAAAATCACAACCACCTTACCAGTTAGAGATTGTCAGCCACATGTTGCTGTTATGAAGGAGTTACCACTAGCAAATAGAAGCAGGGTTAGAACTCATTGGGCCTAGCTTCAGGTGGGCCTTTTGCCATCTCTCAGTGGAACCCCAAGCCTCATTAAGTCTTTCAGAACCAGCCCTAGATATTTATTATGACTTAACAACAAAGTGTTGTCACTTTTATCATACACTCCCTCCAAACCTCATGTGGTGGTGCTTTGCAGAGGTGGCTAGATCTAGGTTGTGTAACACTGGGATCAGGGATGTGCTGGTGGGATTGATGCCTGATGTGATGCTAGGATTAAGGCTGCCCCACCATGAGTGTGAGTACTGTCTGCTCCAACGGTGGAAAGCCTGGATAAGATATAGGGGAGGGTTGGTAATTGTCCCTTGTAGCTTGCTGCTTTGCTGCCTTCTCCCTACCAAGAGCTGTTTCTCTTCTGTGATGCCCCTCAGCCATGCCACCCTGTCTTAGAGCCAGTCAACTATAAACTTGAAGCCTCTTCAAACTATAAGCCAAAATAAACCTTTCCTCTTTTTAACTTTGGATGTCTGGTATTTTGTCTCAGCAACAAAGTAACTAAGACACATACTACACAATTCATCTAATTTAACTCAGTGGTTTTCACTGCATTTTCAAGGTTGGGCAACCATCACCACAATTAATTTGAGAACATTTTCACCATTCCAAAGGAAACCTGTACCTTTTAGCTATCAACTCAATCCTCCAAGACTCCTGCCCTAGACAGCCATTAATCTATTTTATATCCCTACAGGTTTATCTATTCTGGACATTTAATATAAATAGAAGCATAATATATGGCCTTTTCATGACTGGCTTCCCTCTTAGCATAATATTTTCAAGATTTATCCACACTTAAGAATGTATCAGTATTTCATTCCTTTTTTAGCTGGATAATATTGTTATTCCACATTTTATCCATTCATCAAAAAAATTCTAACTATTGGCTATTAGAAATAATGATGCCATCAACATATATGTACATGATTTTGGGCAGACATGTTTTCATTTTTCTTGAATAGTTCCTAGATATATAACTATAACTCCACTGTAGCTGCTCCATTTTATACTCCTGCCAGCAGTGTATAAGGGTTCTGATTTCTCTACATCCTCACCAACTTGTTATCTGAAAAAAATACAAAACAAAAAACAACATTTTTTTCTTGTCTTTTTGAGACAGGGTCTCACTATGCAGTTCAGGCTGGGCTTAAACTCATTTTGTAGCCCAGGCTGGCCTTGAACTTGCAATGAGTGATTCTCTTTCCTCAGCCTTCTGAATGCTGGGGTTACAGGTGTGTGCCATCACGTGTGGTTTATTATCTGAATTTTTATTTCATTTATTTATTTATTTGGGGTTTTTTGTTTGTTTGTTTGTTTTTGTACATAGCCTAGGCTGGACAGGAACTCATGCTGATCCTCCTACATCAGCGTTTTTAGTGAGTGCTGGAATTATAGGCATTCATTACCTATAGCGTGGAATTACCTGAATTTTTAAATTGTGACCATCTTATTGGTATGAAATAATATCCTATTATGGGTTTTTTTTTTTGCATTTCCTTGATGATTAGTGATAGCAAGCTTGTTTGCATGTATTTATTAAACATTCACGTATTTCTTTGGAGAAATATCTACTCAAGCCCTTTACCCCACCACCTTTTGCTTGATTGAATGAGACAGGGTCTCTCTATGTAGTCCAGGCTAACCTTGAACTTGCTATCAGGCTGGCCTTGAATCATCTTGCTTTGGCCTCCCAAATGGCTAGGATTATAAGTATGTACTATAACATCCAACATTTTCATACTTTTATATATTGTTACTTATATTCTTATGGAAGCCTTGTTTTTCATCATTACATCATTGTAGGAAGTGTTTATTATATTTGTTTGCCACATCCAGAAAAACTCTCAAAGTTCCAGGGGTCAGGGGAAGGATGGTGTGAAGATGAAGAAATAAAGATTTCAGAGTTAGAATACTAAAAGCTAAGGTCAGGTGGAGTCCTCCCTCAGGTTAGGAGGAAAGGAACTGTTCAACCACTGCAGTGCATTTATTTATACATTCAGCAGGTCTATGTCACATGACATCCATCTGCCTAGCAATTTGCATGCTTGGTAGCCTCTGGGTTTGGTGTTCTCTGGACTGGAGTAGTTTGTTCAGGTGGCTCACTTCAGGTGCTCTTCCTTCTCAGGACCAGCCTTGCTCCAGCCCTGTACATGTCATCCATCTTCAGCTTCAGCCACTCCCCACATTCATCTATTTTAATTTGACTTTCCCTGTTCTTTTTGGTCTTCCTGGAGTAGCCAATCATATAATGCTTTCCACTCAGGCCACAGTGCTTGGCCCAAGGATGAGTAAGCTATGCCATGAGATCCAACCACAAACTTTCTCTGGGATTTTATATATAAACTAAGAAGCTCTCTCTCAACTCTGAGGACCTAAGGATGTGTCCTAGACACAGCCTATGTCTGCCAGTGGATGAGGAGGAAGCAGTTTCAATAAGTAAAGGTAAAAATGGAAAAAAGAAAGTCAAGTGATTTAGAGCTATTGCAGCTGAGAATATCAGCTCTACTATACTTCTCATTAAATGGAGAGGAGCAAAGTTTATCTTTACCCCATTGAGGTTTTTAAACTTGGAACTGACAAATTAATGTCAGAAATATCAACAGAAAAAAAAGCACAAAAACTAAATACAACTTGCATGTAGCAAGAGATCCTTTAAAAGGAAATGAAAACCTAAGCCACAGAATTGAATATTTACTCAGTGAGGTGGACAGCAAAATACCACACACCAAAGTTAAAGGAAGAAAGGTTTATTTTGGCTTACAGTTTGGAAAGGTTTCAGTCTATGATTGGCTGTCTCCAAGGCAGAGTGGCAAAACAGAGGGGAATTACAGAGGAAAAACATTTCATGGTAGGCAGAAGGCAGAAAGCAGAAAACACCAAACAGCAAGACACAAATTACAAGTAACTAGCAGCAAGCTTTTTTCTGTCCCTTATATTGTATCCAGGCTACCTGCCCTTAGGGAAGACAGTACTCATACCCTTAATCCTAGCACCCTCAACAATAGCATTGCACCATGAAGCAATCACACACTGTAGATCCATCCACCTCTGAAAAAGCCCCAACTCTGACTGCATGAGGCTTTGAGGGGACATCTAGATACAAGCCATAACACACAGAGTAGTAAACTGAAAATGTGACAAAGTAAAGGGGATTGGGCTATGGTAGACAAATGGGCAGAGAATGAGCAAAAATATAAGGGTTGGTTTAACAAGGTTGATTTGTGCAGATTTCCTTTAGCCTCGACTTCCTATTCTTAGTAATAAAAATAATACTTGTCTTCTGTTATATGGAGGGCATCTTTCACATGGAAATTTCACCCCCTGCTTTTTAAGAAACAGAAGAAAGTTCAACAGTGAATGTCTCCCACGTGCTGTTTTTCAAGTGCCTTCCACTTAAAATCAACAATATCCCACAGTGATATATTTGGGGGTGGTATGTTCTTGTTTCAGTAGTGATTTTTTTAAGTTAGTTTGAGTTTCATTCTGTTGCAAACTCAAGGCCAATAGTCTTCACAGAACCTACAAGACTTTGACTAAATCTCTCCACAGCGGAGCTCTCCCTTCAGAGATCATGCTTCAAGAGGAGGAACTGGTCTAACCTATACCTGGAGATTTTGTAACATTGGCTTCAAGATCAGAGGCGGGAGAGGTCCCTGAGCAGCAGCAGGTCAGGGAAGGATGGGAATGAACATTGCAGGGAAGTTGGTTTGTTGTCACTGTAGGATGTCATACTGGGGAGTAGCAGTTTGAGAAGCACGGTGTGCAGGGATTGGTAGGGAAAGGATTAGTGGTCAGAACCAGAAGAGATCACAACTACATGACAGTCAACTGCATTTATCAGCCCCTTCTTGAAAAAAGGCCAAAGACAGCTTCTGGCATTGTGGCAAACTTGGCAGATGGGGTGCTGCCAAACTTGGCAATAGGATCAGACAATAACAGAAAGGAGGTGGAGAGATTCTAAAGTCTCAGGATAAGAAAAGTCCCTGTAATTCTGGGTGAGCCCTGTCCAATCATAAAGGAGGAAAAAAAAAAACCCAGAAGATTTCTCTTAGCTGTGGATATTGGAACCAACTACAGGGTTGGGATAGTGCTTTGAGAATTTTTTTTGTTTTTATTTTTTGAGACAGGATCTTGTTATGTAATTCAGGCTGGTCTTGAACTAAATATGTGGCCCAGACTGGCCTCAAACTTGCGGTGACACTTCTATCCAAACCGTTTGAGTCCTGGGATTATAGGTGTGTGCCATCATGCCCAGCTAGTATGAAATTTAGACTCAGGAATTCTGAGTAATAGCACAAACCAAGATGACTATAGAGTGTTCTGTCTCTTTATTTCCAAATTCTGCTTATAAAAAAGACTGAAGTATTGGACTTTAGGAATAGGGACCCAGGAGCTCTTCAAGTCTGCTTGCGAACATTAGTTTCCTCACCTAAGATGATAATATAGGGGAGGCTGGTGATAAAATTAGAGAGGCTTGTTGATGGGAAACATGGCAAAGTTGAGAGCACCAATCTCTGTCTCAAGGGACAGTTCAAACACCATCCTGCAAAAAGACAGACCTTTCCTAACAGAGCTTCCAAACTTTCAAAAGAAACTAGATTTTGAGGTACTGTAGCTCTTAATGTAAAATCTTATACTCTTAAAAATCTTGGCAACCAATTTATAGTAAATTTTAAAACAATATTTAGGCTAAATATAATGTGACCTGTGGCCCAATACTTCATGATCTTTGATCTAGTCTATGTCTACTGTGCATCCAGCTCCTAGTTTATATAATGCCACATGTGAAATCTTTTCATTTTGTTTCCAGAAATAATATTCTGCCACTACCCAAGGCCTTTGAATTAGGCAACAGGTATTTGAAAGCCTTATCTGAAATTAGAATCTTTGCTTTATCTCACTATTTCAGTGTTGGATAACCCAGTTATATTTTCACCTACATGTCTAAATCTTTCCTGCATGTCTGTCATTTATTTTATCATTCTCATCTGGATTCTGTTTTTCCCCTTGAAGTTACAATTGGTTTAGATTTTGAAAATATAATTTTTAATATGTAATAGCCTCATATGACACATCATTTTAAAGATACAAATGTTTTTATACAATGAATGACAATTCTCTCTGTGTCTCTGTTTCTTCAGCCATGAATAGAGATGACCATAGAACTTAGAGATGACCATAACCTTAGCAGTTTTCAGTGAATCTTTCCAGACAAATCACACTTTTATCACAATCCTAGATAATATTTATGTTTTTAGGATGCCAAGTAATTTGGAGTAATTTGTTTCACAGCAATAGATAATTCTGAGATTTCTATAAACAGAATCAAATGGTCAAAGAGCAAATCTATACAGGGCGCTTGTGGAGAAAGATTAAAAGTAGGAAAGTACTTTAGAAAACAAATAAAATAGTCCAGTCAGAGGCAGCAGAGGGTCTAGGAATGGAGAAAAACACTAATGAGAGAAATAGAGAATAGAAGGAAGGGTGAAAAGCATACAAGGATGGAGGAGAATAGCTGTGAAATATCGATTCAGCATAGCTAGGAAGACAGTAATAATGTTACAGAAAAATGGAACAACAGAAAAGCAAATGTACAGGAGAAAAATAATAATACTCAGAGAACTAGCATTTTCCTCAGTTAAAAATGTGAGCTCTGAAAGAGTCAGTGATGGCCTTGAAGTCATACAGCTACAACTCAAATTTCATCAAGTCCAAAATTCTTACCTATGAATTTAGAAAACTGAAGTCCACAAATGTCCAGTAGGGAATTAAAAATCTGAATCTGAATGAGAGTGAATAGTGCTAAAGACAGATTTATAGAGTGGTTTGGAGAGATGACAGACAAAGCTATAACCCAAAGCTGAGATTGTGCAGACAGAGAACAAACAACACCAAAATAGTAAAGAGAGAAGGGAAGATGTTATACCTCGAGGAGACCCTAGTGGAGCAAAACTTTGGAGCTAAGGCCAATGCTCCATGGTGGGACACATTTGAGAAACAGAGGGCTTAGCTGAGCAAGGTGGCACACTCCTGTAATCTGAGGCAGGAGGATGTCATGAGTTCAAGGCCAGCTTGTACTACATAACAAAAGCCTATCTCAAAACAAGAAACAAAACAAAAAACACAAAACCAAAAAAGTGTGCCTTGACACTGAAGTACATTTCCAGTCTTTTTTATTTTTTATTTTAAGAAAGGATGTGCTAAAGGGCTAACTTGCCTAGGCTGGCCTCAAACTTGTAACTCTCCTGTGTCAGCCTCCCAGAGTGTTAGGGTTACAGATGTGTGCCACCAACCTAGCTTCATTCTTCTGATAATTATTTTTTAACTCATTGGATTATATCTTGGTAAACTGCATTTCTAATTGTCATGTTGCACTTGGGAACATTTTTCTTAAAATGTTGCAATTTTGTTTGGAAAAAATCTAGATAATCAGAGAGAAACGAGCTAATGCTTTTTTTTTCCTGCTTTTTCCTTTGCTTTCCTTTTTGTGAAACACACACACACACACACACTTCTTTTGATTGAGAACAGTTTGTTTCAAATCACTAATGAGTTTTACTTGAAAAACAGAAATTATGTTTCCAAATTTCAAAATATTCTTTTGCAGTCTGATCATCACCTCTCGTGTGCATAGACCCATTGTGACTGAGACATAACAGCTAACACCAGTAACTTAAAGAGGGAGACGTTTAATTTGGTTCATGGTTAAGGGGACTCAGTTCATGATCATGTAGCTCTAAACCATAACCAGTATGGCAGAAGGACAAGGTGGGACAAAACTGATTGGTTCATCAAAACTGGGAAGCAGAGCAGGGGAACAGTGTCAGAAAGAGTTTCTGAGCCCAATGAGTTGAAACAAGTAAGCGTAATAAATATATCCCAGTCTCTGTCAATTTCATACCCAAACCTGCTCCTTAAACCACACCATATCCAAAGAAACACAGTAACAGGTTAATAATTCTGCCTAGCATGTTATAACTATTCTGAATACAATAATCTCCTCTTCAAAGTTCCAACATTTCCAGGATTTTTAGAATCCAAGTCCAAGTCTCTTAGCTGTGAACCTCTATAAAAACCAAAAATAAATTACACAATTCCAAGAACAATGACAGAATAAATTTTCCCATTCCAAAAGGAAGGGATAGAAGAATAGAAAAGAAATAGATCAAAGAAATCTGAAATCCAACAAGGCAAAAATTAAGTGCTATAGCTCCATACTCAGCTTCAGGGGCACATGGTGGTGAGATGTGTCACAGAGGTCTTGGATGGCCCCACCACTATGGGCTTGCTGAGTGCAATGCACGTGGCCGCTCTCAAACAGGATCTGCTCTTGCTCATATATTGTAGTTTTCCTCAGCAGACATTCTTGGTGTCTCCCATTTCCTGAGCTCTCACGGCAACTTTGGCTTGATTCCTACACAGCTAGCTGAGGTCACACACCCAAAGTATGGTGCCAGGCCCTTTATTCTGGGTTTGGTAAAGCTTGGAACCTCTGGGACACATGTGGCTGGCTGGGGCACACCCTCAAAGTATGGCACGGGGTCTTGCCCTGGGCTGGCTGGGACTCAGCTCCTCCAGAGCAGGGCTCATATGGCCCTAGGGTTTGCGTCTAAAGTACCTACTTGCTTCTTTTTTAATAACACATCGTCTTTGACTTTAGCTTTACACAAGGTTCCTTCTTGCCCAAATCTGTTTGTCTTTTTCTTTCTTTTTTTCTTCCTTCCTTCCTTCCTTCCTTCCTTCCTTCCTTCCTTCCTTCCTTCCTTCCTCTTTCTTTCTTTCTTTCTTTCTTTCTTTCTTTCTTTCTTTCTTTCTTCCTTCCTTCCTTCCTTCCTTCCTTCCTTCCTTCCTTCCTTTCTTTCCTTCCTTCTTTCTTTTTCTTCTTCTTTTTTTTTTGTTTTTTCAGTTTTGTCTTTTACTAGGAACTTGACTAAAAGTAGCCAGCAGTACACACACCGCACCTTGGATGTTAGGATACACTGAAATTTCCTCTGCCCAATCAATTAGTCTAGTGGCCTTAATTTTATACTTACCTGGTATGGTGGTGTACACTGTAATCCCAGCACTCAGGAAGCTTAATCAGGAGGAGGGTTGTGAGTTTGAGGCCCCCCTGGACTACATAGTGAGCTCAAGGCCAACCTGAAGACTGTATCAAGACCCTATCTCAAAACAAATAAACAAAAAAATAAACAAAACACTGGGACTCTATGAGGATACAAAGTAGAGATCTTTGCTTGATGTTTCTTTTAAAGGTAGAGGGCCTCACGGGGATTCCTTTCTGCCACAGAATGGTGAAGTAGAGAAGGAGAATTGAGAGAAAGAGAGCTGAAGAGCCTCCAGTCATGAAAGCAGTTGGCAAAATAAGCATATCCATTCTAGCACACTTTAAAATGATGGGGCTAAGGAAGTCTCTCCATTTTGCCCATTTCATTTTAAGTAGTACTATAGGTCTACTCCTCCCTTGATTGTCCTGAGAGGTAGAAAATCCTGTAACAATAATTTAGGAAATTTTTGATGCTAGGCGAGAGCATATCTATCTGCCTTGAATCTCCTAGCCTGACCCTTAGTGACCTTCTTCACCCTACTCACACCTCATTAAGGATTCATAAATATGTACCACATGTTATGCATGCAGTTAAGATCAGAGGAAATATTGGGATAGGCACACATGTCGAGAGACCCTGAGATATCATTGCACCCTGAAAATCATTCCTGTCAATCACTCCTAGAGATTCTGTGAGGAAGCTGGCCTGAGGTGCATATCCTTTAAATTCTGGATGCCTGATTTATCTGGAGGCTTTTGCTGCTGCTGTGCGTTGTTCTCTGTGACCAGTGCTTTGGTATCTTGTCACCCCAATACTACTGTGCTTTTGCACCATATCTTTTATCAGTATGGACTTGACCTGAGGATAACTTTCTGTAATCTTCATTAAATGCAGCTCCTTTTCGCTTGCCTTTTGGACTGTGCACTTGCAATTCTTCTGAGGCAGAAGGATCACAAGTTCAAGGCCAGCCTGGGCAATTTAGTGAGACCCTGTCTGAAAACAAAAGGGTAAACATGGCTAATGATGAACTCAGTGGTAATGCAGTACTCTTTAATATAAGATTTTACTACCATCTTAGGAGAACAGCATCAAAGAAGGAGGAGGAGAAGGAGGAAGAAGAAGAAGAAGAAGAAGAAGAAGAAGAAGAAGAAGAAGAAGAAGAAGAAGAAGAAGAAGAAGAAGAAGAAGAAGAGAATAGAGGAGGAGGGAGAGGAAGACAGAACAAAAGGGGAAGAGGAGCATGTTTCTACTGTAAAGTTACTTTTCCCTCTGTTTCCATATACAACCTTTTGGAAGAAGTCTCTAAGCATAGCACATGTTCAAGGGTAGAGGAAACTAAGCATCATCTCCTAAATTAAGGATTAGTTATATAAATTATTTTAATTCAGTAATTCAAGCTACTTGCAAGGCAAAGGCTGGAGAATCACAAGTTCAGGGCCAGGTTTGGTAAATTAATAAGACCCTATCTTAAAAAAATAAGTGAAATAATTTTTGGCATTCTTTCATTTTTATTTTAAAGAGAATAAAACCCAACAAAACAAAACAAAACAGAGTAAAAGCCAATCAAAACAAGGCAGTAAAAATGGTACAGAACTTCAAAGCAGGACAACAGCAAATCAGCAATGACTATCATAATATATCTTGTTATCATCATAATAGTTGTCCATTCCATCAGACATAGTAAAATCAAACAAAACAAAAAAGAATAAAACCAATAAAAACAGAACATTCAATAAAACAAAACTATAAAATGGAACAAAACAAAAGAGTGAGGTAAATATTGGATTTCAAAAACAAGACAGAAAGAAATCCTCATATTTGCTAAATGGCCTACAGTTATCTTCCTAGTAGATGCTCAGACTACTGGCTGTAGGCCTGCAAAGTCAATCAAAGAGTACAAGCTTTTGATTGTTTTTGTACCTCAGTTGTTATCAACTCAGTTCTGTCCTCCGAACCAGCCTGTTTCCTATGGGTGAAGTGGGGGATAGATTTTGATTCTTAGCCCATGGGCTGGTCGGTTAACAGGAAGGGCAGTCTGGCTTTTCTCTTCCTGGGCCCTGCATAGTTTGCACAGCTTATGGGAAGGGCGAACTGGCTTCTTGGTGTGGTCCTCCCAGACCCAGCATGGCTTCTCTGGCATTCTTGCAGGAAGTTTTGTCTCTTGTTTATTTACTTACTTATTCAATCTTTTAATTATATCAGTATGGGTTTATGGATATTTACCTTATGCATTCTGTGTCATCCAATGCAACTGTATTAACCAAGTGTTTCTGGTGCTTTGATTTCAATTGTTACTAAACCAGGATGGTTTTGCTCACTGTGCAGTATGCCAGTTACTGACACTGTCACTGGACAGAGTACAAGAAGCTCTCTCAAAAAAAGGAGGAAGACCACAATTTGGCCGGTTAAGTAGGTTCCTGACTCGGGTTACAGGAAAAGAATTTCAGGATATATCACTGAAAGGTACAAACACTTTATTAGGCAGAGTTGAAGAAGTACACACTAAGAAAATAGAGTGTAAGGTCCTCAAGAGAGGCACACTAGGAATACTATGGTCTGGGGTTTAGGACATGTGTATGTGTGTGTGTGTTCTTGGAGGTGTCCTTTAAGATGAGTGATCTAAGATGTTTTGCCTAGAAAACATTCTTTGAACCATTTGAATCTGTTTATCTTAAGGCCAGGTTGCTGCCCCTTACTTTATCAACTAAGTTAATGTACAGTGTTATGTTGTCTTTAAGGAATTTGGGTATGAAGGGCCTTGCTGTAGTCAAGGTTTGTAAGTGAAAAGGTTTAATATGAGATACATAATTTATAGGATCATGTTACTATATTCACCCAAATGCAAAAAGAGTGTGGGAGATCAGTCCACACACTAGAGAACCAAAGAATCCAGCTGAGGGCCTAGATTCTACCATGATGCCCTGCACGAGTACCACTGGAAACCTAAATCCCATGGCAATATCTCCTGTAAGTCTGTATCAAGGATACTGCACTGGGAAGGCCCAAAGGTCAGTGGTGGAAGCTACAAAGTATTCACCAGTGCGATGAAGGATCTGTGCCAGCAGGCTGAGGGATCTGCACTGGAGCTGTTGGGAGCCATTGGAGCTGGAGATTGATCACATGTGTGGGGCTAAAGCAAGCAACCCTAAAAAACCAGAGAGACCAAAACAAACTATGTAAACAAGTTGTTCCAACATTAGGAAGACAAGGGGTCCAGGCCTGCCAAGCAATGGGTTGCTAAACAGAGGGGCTGAAATTGACAGCATCTTTCCCAGTATATAAATAAAAGTGCTACAGTGGTTGAGTAGTTCATTTCCTCCCATCAGGAGAGTAAGAACTCCACCTGACCCCAACTTTGTCTTATCTTTATTTTTCTCATCCTCTTGCAGTCCTTAACCCCAAGAACCTCAGGAGCCACATTGGGTCACGAAATGGAGCCAGGAAGTGATGCTCAAGGTAAGGACCAGAGCTCCTCCGAAAAGAACTGTAGCCAGTCTCAGCCACAGTGAGGATCCCAGCTCCTCCGATGAGAACAGTTGAGATCGTATCGGAAAAATCAGTGTGACAAGCTTCTCCAGGAGAATCAACAGTGCATCATCTTCCCCTCTGGTTCTCCTTTTATACTGCTGGCAACAATCCTCAGGTAGGCTTTCCACTGATTCAGTTCAGCTAGGTGTTACAAGCTGACCATTAATTAATCTACCACAGGCCTGGAAGGACAAGAAGTGTGCCTAGAGACTACAGATACAAATAGCATTGGGTAACTTTAATAGTACCCTGAAATTGTAGTCATCTTAAAAATACAATTTATCTATTTTTGCTTGTTTGTTTGGATACAGGGTCTTACTATATAGTTATGGGTGTCCTTGAGCTTGCCGTGTAGCCCAGGGTGATCTCAAACTGGAGCTACTCCTGCCTCCAACCTTCCAAATGCTGGGATTACAGGTATGTGCCCCTACTCCCAATTTAAAAGGACAATTTTAGCTGGGTGTGGTGACACTCATCTGTAATCACAGCTCTCGGGAGGCTGAGCAGCAGTATTGTGGGTTCCTGACCAGCCTGGGCTACATGATGAGTTCAGGGCCAGTATGAACTATGCAATGAGACTCTCTCTCTCTGTCTCTCTCTCTGTCTCTCTCACAGACATATATATATATACACACACACACACATACCCCCAGAAAAGTATAATTTTAAATTTGGAATGTTCCCTTGTCTTCTTTCTAACTATCTCTAGTTCTTCTGTCCTATTTCAAAAGGATAAATTTTTAAAAAGCGAGGCCAGTAAGGACTATATAGTGAGACCCTGTCTCAAAAAAAAATTGGTAATAAAAGCAAGTAAAGCTAGAAGGCTTATTCAGATCCTCCTCCACCCAGTTTCAAATTAAGCAACAAAAATAACTATGTTTTTTTCCATTTTATTATGATTTTTATACTATATCATTCATTTCCCTTCCTTCCTTCCTTCCTTCCTTCCTTCCTTCCTTCCTTCCTTCCTTCCTTCCCTCCTTTATTCCTTCTTCGCTCCCTTCTTTCTGTAGTACTCAGACAATAATTTAACCTGATGCGCCACCATCTTGTTCTGTATGCACCATTTTAAAATAAGTTTCTGCTAAGTTTCTGTTTCTTGCATAAGTTTCTGTTTCTTGCTCAAAGAGATAAGTTTCCTTTTCCCCAAACTGACGCTCACTCATGAACAACCAATCAGCTCTTCCTTTCCTATGACCTCGCCCTCCCATACTCACTATAAAGACAACCTCCCTTAGCTGTGAGGCGCACAGTCTCAGGATCGATCCATAGAGACCACGTCTCCAGCCTTGGCAATAAAACTCCTTCGCCCTTGATCAGTCGGCTTCTTGGTTTTCAATTTCATAAACGAGCTATTACACTTTCCTTATCTTTTTGCGGGACTAGAGATTGAACCCAGGAGCTTTACACTGAACTATATCCCTAGCCCTTATTTATACTTTTTATCTTGAGACGGAATCTCACTAAATTGCTAACTTGCCCAGGCTGGCCTTCAACTTTCGGTGAGCCTCCTGCCTCAGCCTCCCTGAGTACTGGCATTATCAGTGTGCACCACCATGCCTGGTCCACTCTCTTTCTATCCCATAAATATCCTAAATTCTATCCTCTGGGAGGCTTGGGTTGCCCATCTTCTCATGTTTGGCTACCTTATAAATAAATTCTCTTGCAAAACTTGATTTTCCAGTGATTGGTGTATTATACAGAACTGCTTCAGTAACAAAATTGTTACAGTTTTGGTCACTAAGGTACAGAGATATCTCACCCTCAAATGTGCCGTTTTAGGATAATAAGATCATTTTGAGTGAAGGCAATTGATAGCCAGCAGATATACAGAGAAGTGTTTTACCTCTTAACTGTCTAAAAATAATTTCCCTCTTTTGTAAATGGGATTTGCGAAGGTAACCCTTTCCCTGGAAGAGAAGCACCCTGGTAGAAGGTACTCAGAAGTGCAATGTGTCCAGGACACACGATCACAGCACCTCACCTCACCTGTCCCTCACCTGTCCTCAGTCTCTCGCTCATCTGCCTCCACTTCCTCCCATTTCTCTCCAGTCCTTGCTGGTTCCTCTCCTCCTTAGCCTCAGAGTCTCAGACAGTGTGGCGTGGGGGCTGAGTCCTGGATCTCGGCATGCTGGGGTACCGAGGCAGGTTGATCACAAGTTCGAAGCCAGCCTGGGCAATTTAATGAGACTTGGCCTGAAAAAAACAAACCAAACCAAAAAGAAAAAGGGCTGGGATGTAGGTACAGAGCACAATACTTCCCTAGCTTATGTGAGGCCTTGGTTTCAGTTCTCAGTACTGTGAAACAACAAATAAACCTACAAACAGAAAGACTTCCAGAGAGGAATCTTATGTTTTGGACCTGCTCCACTGTCTGACCCCCTAAGCCCCAGTTAGGGTGCTGTTCTTGCCTGCTTCTTTTTCTGTACTTTTTTTTCCTTTTCACTATTAGGGTTTTAACCTAGGGCCTTTGTATTGATTGACTACAAAGACTTTTTTTTTTCTGAGACAAGTTCTCACTAAATTGACCAACCTGGGCTTGACCTTGTAATTCTCCTCGCCTCAGCCAACCAGAGATCTGGCTGACTAGCTTTCTGTACTTTTGCTGATACTACTCCAGCTATCTAATACATGGCCACATATTAGACCAATTCCTAATTGGCCTAATATGTGGACCAAATCCACCCTTGGCTGCAATTCCAATATATGATATGTGGTCACATATTTTCTTCCTTGTCATTCAGATTATTCAAGGTTCAACTAAAGTCCCTCAGTTCTATGCATCTTTTTCTCTATTCCAATCTGTTTTCCAAATCTATTTTGCCTTTTCATAAACTATATAAGTTTTCTTGTATATTTTAGCATCTCAAAGCTTCAACCAACTTCTGATTGCTTCTCTTTCCAAAACTGAAAATAATAGCTGGGCATGGTGGCACATGCCTGTAATTCCAGGACTTGGGAGGTGAAGGCAAGGAAGATCATTGGGAGTTCAAGGCCAGCCTGGACTACAGATAGCAAAACCTCATCTCAAAAATAAATAAATAAATAAATAAATAAATAAATAAATAAATAAATTTGAAAATAAATATCATACTGCTAAATTTTGAGTGTTACTTATAATGCCAATAACACAAAATGAATTTTTGAAAAGTCCTCTAAATTTTGTGCTATATGTACATGTACTGGAAATGGCTATGGGCTGTTCCATGCTCATGTCCTTCCAGATTTTGTCACTTAAGAAGCAAGGCCCTTTTACTTCTACCTATAAATAGCAACAACCATATAGGGTATGGTGGCCTATAATCTCAGAAACTGTAAGGCTGAGGCAGGAAGATCACTGCAAGTTCAAGACCAGCCTGAGCTACAGAGTGAATTCAAGGCCAGCCTGAACTACAAAGTGAGACCCTGTCTCAAAAAGACTAAACAAATAAATAAATAACAACCACCCAAGAGGATGATTAATCCCATTTATGACATATTCTTGCCACAACTGTCCCATTCCTTGGAATAAATGATGAACTGCTATGTTGGCTAAATCTAGGCCACCCTCGGCTGCATGACTGAATATCATGTTTGATGGCTCCATGGGACCGAAACAAGAAGGTCAGTGTGATAGCAGCTGAGGGTGAGAGTCAAGACACAGGGTCAGCAACTGGAAGGGAAAACAGAAGATCCTCAAAGGAAGGTAAATAGCAATGGACAGACAGAGATATCTACAAAGAGATTCTTCTGAGTTTCAGCAGATTGATCCAGTCCTCTCAAATCTGGTCATTCTTTGGTGAATTTATTTATTTATTTATTTTTGGTATAAGGGATTGAACTTGTGACCTCTTGCTTGCCAGGCAGGTGCTTGTGCTGCTGAGCTAAATCCTTAGCCCTCTTTGGTGAATTTCAAATGAAACATTTTTCAAATTTTAAAATTGAGAATTTAACTTTAAGTGGTGGTTCTCAGAGATACATTGATTTAAATGATACTGGTTTTACTTAAATATATCTTTTTTCGTTTGAGTGTCTGAAATTTATAGTAATCAGATGGCATGGAATGTATAAAACAGGATTATTGTTCTTCTTTTATTTTTTTCCAAATACATTTTATTTCAAGGATTAAAAAATGAAGAAGAAAAACAATTGCAACAAGATTTCAAAACATGTCAATCAGGCAATGATGGTACATACATTGCCCATTGTTATCCACAAATCATTCCCGGAGCACAAGACATCTGCATTCATTGTCCAAACAATACCAGCACAAATCTTTCTCTTCAGAGAATTCACAGAAATCAATAGTTTAACTATTTTAACTATTTTTAATACATATACATACATATATACATACACATATTTTTTCTTTCTGCTTCTCACACTAATGAAACAATATGTTTACATGTTTGTGTCTCATTTATCTCACTAAACAGTATGTTTTCAAATTGCATTCATTTATCTATAAAAGTCTCTAGTTTATCCTTCTTTATGGTTGAGTAGTACTCCAAGATGTAGTGTATAAAAACACTACATCTTTTTTTATCCATTTCTCAGTCAATGGGCATTTAGGTTGTTTCCAAGATCTGGCTGTTATAAACTATACTGCTATAAACATGGGTGGACATACATCTCTGTGGTTAAATTCTTTTGGGAAGACACCCAGAAAGGGGCTAGGCTGGGTTGAAAAGGACCTCAAGTCCTACTTTTTTGAGGAATCTCCACACTGATTTCCACAGTGGTTGCAGCAGTCTGCATTCCCACCAACAGCAGAGAAGGGTTCCTTTTTCCCAACAGCCCCTCCAGCACTTGTTATTGCTTAATTTCTTGATAGTAGCCATTATTTCTGGGGTGAGGTGGGATCTTAGTGTTGTTTTAATTTGTATCTCTCGAATGACCAGTTATGTTGAACATTTTTTCACATATTTATTTGCTATTTGTGTTTCTCTACCTGAGAAGTGTGTATTCATCTCAGATGCCTATTTTTGGATTGGGTTTTTAAATCTGGGAGGACTGATTTTTTTGATATGTTCTTGATAGTAATCTTTTGTGTAAGGAACAGCTGGCAAAAAATTTCTCCCACACTGTGGGTTGTCTCTTCGCTCTGTTCGTGGTTTCTCTTGCTGTTGGTTTGTCATAGACGGCTGTTATCAGGTTGAGAAAAAGACCATCTATTCCAATTTTTTGTAGGATTTTTTTTTTATCATGGATGGGTGCTGGACTTTGTCAAAAGCTTTTTCTTCATCTATTGACAAACCAGCCACCAAAATCATACTAAATGGACAAAAACTGAAAGCTTTCACTCTAAAATCAGGAACAAAACAAAGATGTCCACTGTCTCCACTCTTATTCAACATAATCCTTGAAACTTTAGCTGGAGCAATTAGATAAGAGAAAGAAAAGGAATAAAGATAGGAAAAGAAGAAGCTAAACTATCATTATTTGCAGATGATATGATACTCTACTTAGAAGACCCCCAAAACACTACAACAAGACTTCTGGATTTAATAAGCAAATTCAGTAAAGTAGCTGGTTACAAAGTCAACATTCAAAAATCAATAGCATTCCTATACATGAATAACAAACTCAGTGGGAGACAAACCAGGGAAACAATACCTTTTACAATAGCATCCAAGAAAATGAAATACCTAGGAATTAATCTGACAAAGGACGTAAAAGACTTCTACATTGAAAACTACAGTACACTGAAAAAGAGATTAAAGAGGATATTAGAAAATGGAGAGATATCCTGTGTTGGGTAGGAAGAACCAATATAGTGAAAATGGCCATACTTCCAAACTGTTACAGAGATTCAGTGCAATCCCAATCAAAATTCTAATAGCATATCTCACAGAATTAGGGAAAACAATCCTAAAATTCATCTGGAACCAGAAGAGACCCAAAATAGCAAAGGCAACCCTGGACAATTAAAGACAAGACAGGGGGCATCACAATCCCTGATTCACAGGGAGGCTTGCTTCTAGATGACTTCTTGTTCTCTTCCTCTGCAGTCTGCAAATGGCACTGACTCACAGGAAATGTTTGCCATCTGGTGTCCTCCCAGCAGCCTGCACATGGTGCTGAGTTGCAGGGAGGGCTTGCTTCTTGATGACTTCTCCCTTTCTTTTTTTAACAGTTGCATTGTCTTCCATGGAGTGAGTATGCCATATTTATATAAACTCTGCTCTAGTCATTTATATGTTTATTGATTTCAATCTGTTACTCTCACTACAATGCTGCAATGTTTAATCTTGTACATAGTTTTCTTTTTTTTACATATACAAATACATCCACAAGCTAAATCACAGCAGTGTGATTGTTAGGTTTAATAGTTAACATTCTTGCAGATTTCTTTCTTTTTTTCTTCTTCTTCAGCTCTGGGTATTAAACCCAGGGCATTCACACTGAGTTACACCCTAGCCTTTTAGGAGAAGTAAGATATGTTATATACATGCACCAATTCCCCACAATGCATGTAATCATTATGTAGTACAAACATGTGCTAATAAAAAGACCAAAAAACATTAACAATTTTAAAACTTTAAACTTTGAGATAGGTCTTATAGTTCAGTTTGGCTTGAACTTGTGATTCTCCTGTCTGGGCTTCCCACAGTGCTGTGATTACAGGCATACACTCCCACACCCAGCTTTTCCTTAGAGGAGTGTTACTTTTATTTTCTTGGTAAACTCTGTCTTGTTTGGCAATACTCACTTTAAACATTAGTTACTTTTTGAAGACTTTCCTAATCTCCTTTCTCAGGACAGTCACTTGCTCCTACCTCTGTGTTCCCATTGCCCATATCGATATCTCGTTTATAACATTTATCCTTTTCTACCAAGATTACTTGTTACCGTGGTAGTTTCCCCAATTGGTCTGTGTTGTTGAAAAGCAAGGATGCTGTCTGCTATAATTTTGTAACCTCAGGGTCATGGACCGAGGCTTGCATGCTGTAGATTTTCAAGACAGATGGATAGATGGATGAATATGTGAAGAGATGGATGCTGGCTAAATGAATACAACCAAACCATTACTACAACTGAAGTAAGTTCCAAGAATTACCATTCTATGGATAAACTGAAACAATCACTGTTAGGTGTAAGTGTACATCATTATGCTTTATTTCTTGACCTGGCTGTTTAACTATACAAAACAAGTTCTAGACCAGGAATGGGATACACTGAGTTCAGATGGGTATTGGATAAGGTTCTGGCTCCCACTGAATGCAAGCACCAGAAATGCATCCTCTATTACTCTTTATTGTGTGTATAGTACTGGGAATTGAACTCAGTGCCTTGTGCATGGTAGGCAAGTAACAACAGAATATCTGAGCAGTCAAATATCAAGACCCTATCTGATATCTGAATCACTCCTTAGAAACAAGAAGAGCTTGCGGGTTTCTCTTTTGAACATTGATAGAGATGACTCTGGTCCTCCCAATTTCTGTCTCTGATTAAATCTTCAGATTTCTCAGGAAACGACCTGATGAGTCAGTAGCCTCTCCCCTTGGATTATTCAGCCACAGCTAAAGGACAGGTTGAGTAACATGAGCATGGCTTTGGGGGACGACGTCATGTGCTAGGCAGCCAGTGTAATATTGAGTGCTAGAGGTGCCTTGGTGGTAAAGCAGTGTGATATAGCGACAAGGAAATCAGGGGAAAGAAAAAGCAGGTTAGTGGGACAGTAAATGAGACAGGAAAACAAGTAGCAGTGCAGTCATCACAATGTGGCTGATAGGATTAGATTAACGGCCAAATGTGGAGTTGTAGTCATCTGAGTGCATCTGGACTTGGGGGAGACTGACTTGGGAGCTAGAAGACTGAAGCTGCCCTGTGGAAATGAGTTGGGTGTTAAAAAAAAAAAAAAAAAAGGATATTCAGGCTGGAAACAATCTTGGCCTAGTGTGCACTATGCCTTGATGCAAAACTCAGGGCATAGCTATCCACGCATTTCTCTGCACTCACCTGACAGCTGCTGCTGTTAGAAATGGACTGTGCCTGCCTGAATCCTGACAAAATAGACCAACTAAACCTCGGCATATTTCCTTGTCTTGTAGCTATTGGTGCTTGTTAGGTTTGTTCCTAGTTGATGATATCTGACCTTGAATCTAACATGTCTGCTAGTGGGAGGAAGCGGAGGATACTATGTGGTTATTGCTGTGTTCCAGACATAGTAACAGAAATCTCATACACATGATTATATTTTCATTCCTCAAAATAGCTCCCTGAGGGAAAAATCTAGCCTCAAAAAATAAGTTACTTTATTGAGATTCAACTGACATGTTAAAAAACCATTTAGGGATGGAGGGGTAGCATGTGTGAGGTCTGAGGTTTAATATCCAGCACAGAAAAAAGCTGTACATATTTAATGTTTAAACTTAATGGATTTGGACACAACTATACTCTTGTTTACCCCCATCAATATGTCCTACCTCCATCAACATGTCCTGGAATTCCTCCTGGAGTTACACATGTTTTTATAGGTGAGTTAACTAGGGAGAATAAAATAATTTAAAATTCTCTGAGACCACAGTGCTCATATTTCTTCCTTCATATCACCCACTAGAGCCCCTTTGGTCCCATCTCATGTACACTGGGCCTATGCATGTATCACAGAATGGAGACTGAACCAAGCCTCATGCATGCTAGTCAAACTCTCTACCACTGAACAGCATCTCCAGCTCTGTGGTGTGTATCTTGAAAGCAATTTCATCCCAGCCAGCTGTCACTGGCAGTGGAATGCACCTGGAGTCATACAAGTGAGACATCAGGCTCAATGAGGCTAATAATTAGGTCATGGCTCAATTTGTCATCTATAGAGTGAGGGGGTTGAAGTAGTTACCACGGGATCTTTTATTGCTCTAAGAATATCTTATCTCTATTTCACAGCCCTGGAGGCAATTAGAGATTTTTTCTGCTTTGGAGAAGTCTAATTTAGTGACACAGTTTGTTATTTACCACAAAAATATGCCAGTATCCTTGACATCCTCCTTTATTCTTTTGCTAATTTTTTCACATAGTATATGACCAAATGAGGCAGAACTGAGTGCCATGCCAGCATGATCTGACATTTCCAAGGAAACTATGAACTTACCTATGTGGTTTTTCAGGTAAAATTTGATATAATTTCTTTTCTGTTTCTCTGGTTGATAAAAGTTATTTTAAAATGTACCCTCCCACCATTTTTGATAATGGGAACATTGTTTTCAAGTGAAGTATCTATTCAGAATTTTTAAACCTAAATGAGTTTGAAAAAGGTTATCACAGCAATAGCTGAGAAGAAAAAAATACTATTGGGAAAAACAAGTTTTATATTAGAAAAGAGATTTATAGTTACAAAATGAGACAGACTTTTATGTACTTCAAATGAAAGAAATTTGCTGTGGTAGGGCACCTCCTTAACATGCATGAAGCCCTGAGTTCAAAGCCCTAAAATCTAAAAGTGAAAAAAAAAAACAAAAAACAAAACCTAGTATAGCACTACACTTCTTGTGATCCTAGTATTCTGAAAAGTCAATGCAGGAAGAAGTTCAAGCCTAACCTACACCACTTAGAGAGTACCTGTCTCAAAATTAAAAAAAAAAAAAAAAAAAGAGGGCTGAGGTTGCAGCTCAGTGCGAGGGCCCTGGGTTTAACCCCTACTACTGCAAAAAGAAAGTAAATAATTTAAAAAATTGACAGAAATTTGGGGGTAAAGGATCACAGAGAAGAAAGTAGAGAGAAGGCTCAGCAATATGTCAGTAGGCTGGAGGCCAAGACTCATGAAATTGCAGTGTTGAGTTTCTGTGACACAAATCCTGTTCATTTCCCCAAGTTCATCTGTTATACACACAAACACGTGAAGGAGACTTTTATTTGCTTGTGAATGGTGAGGTGAAAATTAAGGAAAAAGACTGAGATCCACATAAACTAAATTCATTTGCTGAAGGCAGGAATCATTGTTTTGTGAAGTGCTCTAGGCCCACAGAAAGATACTCTTACTTTTCCAGACAATTCTAGAAACTACATGCTAACATTATTTCTATGTTAGAGATGCATATTTGTACATATTTGTTACCCAACGAGCAAGTGGTGAGAGTAGGAGCTGAATTCATATTTTCCTGCCTCTAAAACACACCTCTTTTTTTGGTGGTGGGCCTGGATTTCAAGGCCAGGGCCTTGTGCATGCTAGGCAAGTACTCTATCACTACACTCTCAGCCCCAAAACACTTTTCTTACCATCACTGTCCTGCATGGCTCCTTATGTTGGTAGGTGATTTAACTATGGACATTACACAAGTTTGGAACTAGTAGCAAGTATATGCTTTCTACTCTTTGTTATCTTCCTCTTGCATTTGTTTTGCTTTGCTATCAAACACTGTACTTTGTATTCACAGTCAAAAAGAATTTTTACTAGAAAAAGATAAACATGGTCTAAAATAAAAACATGTATTAATTACAAAATATGTAACACATTAATTTAAAATCTGTTGAATATTACGCTTTATAAAATAATTACATCATAAAAAGCAGTGTAACTGAAGTGGTTAAGAGTGTATTTGAAATTTGACTTAGGTACTTCTTGACTATATAGAACCAGGTTTATTACTTAACTTGTACTTTCACTATCTGCTCATAAAGCAATATAATCTCCCTGTCCCACTTTCCCTCTTTCTTCTCCCATCTCCCATTTCCTTCTCCTTCTCCCTCTTCTTGTTATTTTGAGACAGAGCATTGCTATGTAGCTCAAATTGTCCTTCAACTTGCCATGTTGCCCAGGCTGGGCTCCAACTTACCTAGCTGCTTCAGCCTCCTGAATGCTGAGACTACAGGCATGCATCACCATGCTTGGCACAACTTCATTTTTGACCCAAAGTGGATCACCCATTTTGATTATCCTTTATTTCCCTCCAGACTTAGATCTTAATCATTTGAGGCTTATTCCAGAAATACAAAAATTTTCACAAAATAAAAAATGTTTAAAATAAAGCAAAAAGAGACAAATCTCTGAAGACCACTCTGTAACACAAATTTCAAAATACATCCAATAGTAATATTATTACTAATTGAACATATGATTCCCCAAGGAGATAATTTTGAATGGGCAATATTAATTACTCTCACTATCTTAAGTACCATAGAAGAAAAGAAATTGCACACACCTTTCCCTTGTGCATATTTGGATCCAGATAACTGAGAACCCAGAATTATATCTTCAGAGAATTGTCTAGAAAAACATAGATATACTGGGAATTAGTGTGCAAAAAATTAGGGCTCACTAAGTTTGGGAATGTAATTGATAAATTCCTTAACATCTAAATCCTCACAGATACCCCACTGCTGTGGTACATGTGTTGAAAACTCAAACCCAGTGCAACTATGTTGGGAGATGGGGCTTAATGAAAGGTGGTTACATCATGAGGGTTCTGCCTTCATGATGGATTGATGGTTGCTATTGTGGGAGTGGGTTAGTGATTATGAGAGTGGACTTGGGCTCTCTTGCTTTCCTATCTCAGCCAGCGCTTTCTAGAGAAACATTTAATACAAGATATACAAATATATAAGAATTTGCAGTTTGGTTTATAGCGGCTGCCCACAGTCAGGTGTGTAAGGGTGCAAAAGGGCTGTCTGCACACTGGGGAACCAACTGATCCAGTTGGAGGCCAGGAGCTCAGTGCAGTGTCCTCTGCAAGTCCATATTAGGAGGCCAAAGGGTCTATGATGGAAGGCTGAAGGATTGACAGAAGACTCTGTGCTGGAAGCCAGGAGACAAAGTCCAAGGTGAAGGTAAAATCCAAAATGGAGCTCCTCCAAAGAAACAGAAGCAGGTTCTCATGATGAAAACTGTCCAGTTCCGCTGCTGAAGGGGGAGCGATGAAACCTCTTAGTGCTGAGGAAGGCAGGCATTGGAGTGTTTAGGCTTTGCGAAGGTGTTGATATCAGGTCTTCTCTGAGCTAGTCATCTGTATTCCCTCTACTCAGACTCCTGAGGAGGAAGAGATTTTAAACAAAAAACGATCAAAGAAAATTCAAAAGAAGTATGAGGAAAGGAAAAAGAATGCCAAAATCAGCAGCCTTCTGGAGGGGCAGTTCCAGGAGGGCAAGCTTCTTGCCTGCATGGCATTAAGACCAGGCCAGTGCAGCAGAGCAGATGGCTAGGTGTTGGAGGGCAAGGAGCTGGAGTTCTATCTGAGGAAAGTCAAGGCCCGGAAAGGCAAATAAACCTTCCCTCTTGGCTTAGTTCATGTAATAAAGGTATTTATTGTTTAAAAAAAAAAGAAAGAAAAAAAAAACAGAAGCAGGCTTCCTTCCTCATTTTCCCTTTATAGCATTCTGGTGACAATCCTCCCTAGAATGAGTCTTCCTCACACAGAACTATGTTGATCCAATCTAGTTGGGCATTTCTTACTCAAACTGACACAATCAATCATCACACATTCCATTTCTATTGTGGCTGACGCAGCACAAAGGCCCTCGATACTGGACTTCCTGGCCTCCAGAAATGTGAGAAATACATTTCCTTTACTTGTTACCTGGTCTCTTGCATTGCTATAGCAACATTAAACAGTAAGATGCCAATGTTTCTAAAGTCTGGGTATCCTGTATCAATTGTTATACACCTCCAAATCCCTTGTCTGCTGTGTCTTCAACTCTACCTTGTATGGTGCCTACTTCTTTTGGAATTTGCCCATAGGCTGCCTCTTCCCAGTATAAAGTCACAGTTTGGACCTTGTTCCTATTTGGATATTAGCTGAGTTTTCCTTCCATAACACCAGACTGCCAGATTTGAGTTTCTCCCAGTGATCTGACTCTTTAGTTTGTTCCTAAGTTTATACCTAAACTTCTGTGATCTGATTCATCCAATTACCACCCACAGTCCAGTTACAACATGGCCAACATATATTCTAAAGCTTGCAGGTGGGGGCAGTGCTTATGCTTAAGTAGGAGGATCTGATAGGTAGAAAACAGGAGCAGAGCCAGATAAGGAGACTAATACCAGGAGGCTGAAAAATAGGGAATAGATGGCTGAATTCATAGGGTGGGAAAAGACAAATTACAATCAGAATGACACAGATTGTATTTATAACATACCCAGGCAGATATGATAAGCAAACAATATGGTATATAATGGCATAATCTTTCATTCAATATTTATTGTTGGCATTTTATTGATAGTAGAGAAGTTCATAGCAATTTTCAATTTTGACATAGAGAATATTACATGCATTTGAACAGTTTTGTCAGGTTTTTCACTCTCATGGAAGTAGACAGAGTTGCTAATGAATACTGCAGTAAATTCGACATTCTTTTGATATGTTAAAATTAAATTCCATTTGACTGAGATTTTCCATGAAGAAACTAATTTCGAGATGAAGCCACTATTCTCATCCCCTCATTCATTTATTCAGACATCGAGCATGCTCTTTTTAAACTCCTCTTTTTTGCAAAACATTCTGAGCACATAGATAACAAGACTAATGGCCTTTCATTCTGAGACCCGTAGGATTGATGAGTCTTGTAATCTGTAAGTACAATACAATGTGGGAAGTGACAATCGCCAGGAGACACAAAGAGATAAAGTTTTATGAGAACTGAGAAAAGGGAGAGAACATTAGGTGACATGACATGCAATCTGGCCTCGAGAAGAGCATTTCAGGCAAGGAAAAAACAAAGCAAACATATCTAGATAGGAAAGCTTCCATATGTGTACTGCTACATTTTGCTTTATTGGTCTGGGTTAGAGAGTGAGGTCATATTCTATTTGATAACAAAGTTCTGAATTTATGTCCTCTCTTTTTTATCTTTCAGTGTACCTTGTACCCTCTCATGATAGCTTCAATAGTAAGTCTCCACTTAATATTGTTTCAAGGGGAGCTGTCTTCATGGACTGTGACAGTTTTTGAATACAGAAGAAAAGCACTTTAGACCCTGTTTTTGCCTATGAGCAATCAGATGACTGTCAGGGGTTAGTCCAGTCTCAAAAATCTCTTCAGTGTTATGCTTATTGTGCTTGTAATAGCACCATGCCACTGGTGTTAATTTTGTATTATTTTAATGAAACATCTGACATAATTTAAAGAGAGGAAAAGTTTAGTGTGGTTCATATATGTGGAGGTTTTCTTCTATCATCAGTTGACCTTGTTGCATTTGGACATGTGGTGACTTGCTACATCATAGCTGGAGTATGCTGTGGAGGAAGCCAGCTGTTCCTCTCATGGTGGCTGGGAAATGAAGGAGAGAGAAAGATCAAAAGAGAATGACTTTCTTCAGTCTCCTTCAAGAGCACACCCTAAATTTTGAGGACCTCCCAATAGGTCCCAACATTTCTTTCTTTCTTTCTTTCTTTCTTTCTTTCTTTCTTTCTTTCTTTCTTTCTTTCTTTCTTTCTTTTAGGACAGGGTTTCACTATGCAGTTCAGGCTGGCCCTGAGCTCACTTTGTAGTCCAGGCTAGCTTCAAACTTGCAGTGATCCTCCTGCCTCAGCCTTTCTTGTGTTGGGATTACAGCTGTGTGCCACCATGCCTGGTGGCTCCCACCTTTTAAAGATTCCACCATCTTCCAACAGTGGCAAGTTCACATTTGACATTTGAGTTGGGGGAACATTCTAGAACTAAATGATAGCACTACTGCAGGCATGGGTCTCAAAGTTTTAGCTCCTTATTCATGAAGGCATTTTGTGTTCTCTCCCTTAAACATGCGACCAATGCTCCTCTACCCATGTACCCAGAACCATTTTCCCAAGGTACAAGACACCTTCAGAGTGGCTGAGTTGGGGAGGACTTTTAGTCTAAGCTGCTCTGGGACCTGGAATCAGTTCTTTCCCCAACGTGCACATCATCACAAAACATGGAAAAGGAAGATTAGTTTCTTATTACAAAATCTTACCCATTTCCTGGAACAGGATGAGTGTTACTTCTTTGAAAGGAAGATCTCCCCTTGTTTAAAAATGGATAATCTAAAGAGTTTCTTCTCTATTGATTTCGGCATAAGCACACAATTTCTTCCTACCATATTTATACTATATGCATATGTGTTAAACAAACAGAGTAAAATAACTGTTTCTTTTGAAAAAACTTGAGTGTTTTGGATTTCTACATTTAGCTCCACAGGAGTAATTGGAGGAAACCATATATGACAGCCAATGTAGTTTATCCAGAATAAAGGAGAAAAATTTTTAATCTCAATAGGTATTTAAAAAGCATTCACAAAATTAAAGGTATTATAAAAATTTCATCAAACTGCAAAAAGATAAAAGCTTGAATGCTTTCCTTTACAACTGTGAGAAGGCCAAGATATCCACTCCTACCACTTCTATGCTATGTTGTGTTAAAGATTTTAGCTAGTTTCATTTCATCCAGGACCACCTGGATGACTCTCCTAAAAAGAAGACCAACTATCTCCATTTTGGGTAAACCCAGCCCTATTTCCATGTATTGATATGTACAGATCTGCTTAGGACTTTTCCCAGTCCCCTCAACTGGCTTTAAGCAATGCAAATTCCTGTAGCTGAGATGCTGTTGTATAGTCTGAAGTAATGGGACAGGTCAGTGTTGCCACCCCTAATAGCTCCCAAGAAGCATGTGTGAGCCAGGCAGTTTGGAGAGCCATGCTCTACATTGTTGTGGGTAGGAGAAAACCTTGAACCTTGAAATAAGAGGCTATGACTTTCCAGGGCATAAAAAATTACAAAGCAGAGCTGAAGCACATATCCTAAAACATTAGAAATTACCTCAGATTGTGTTATGCAGGTTACTCTTTCTGTACATCTTTCTGCATATTGCAGAAGTGATCTCAGGCCACCTACTTAGTCCAGCACTCACATACTTCCTGCTTCTCTCACAGTTACTCATTCCTGAGCTGCTTCCCTCTTCATGAATTAATGAAACTTGGGTTTATCCCTTGGTAGAGGCCTTGGTTTCAGTTAATCATCATACCAGCCAGACTTAGGACCTCCTTGGCTCCCCCCAACTACAAATACACCTCACTGTCATTATTCTCGCTGTGGGTTGCACTGGAAGTCTTGGTGTTAGGGCACAATTGTATGAGTAGCAAAGGCAAAGTCATAGAATAGTAAACTGATAGACATGGTATGGCAAGTTAAAATCAAATGTTAGCCTCTGTCTCTGCTCCTGCTGCCTGTCACATAAACACCCTGCTGATTCAGTCAGCCTTGACTATCTGGGTCCAATTGCTTTTCTTCTGATAATGCAATGGGCCAATTTGACTATTCTCAGCTTATGTTTCCCGTAATTAAGAAAATATATTGCTTCTAACGGCTTCAAGGTCTTCGGATGGGGTGAAATAATCCAATCAAAGAGACTTTTTAACTCTGTTTGCTTCAGTTGAACTCCATCTCCTTCCCCAGATGTTCCTATATGATGATAAACAATTCCTTTTAAGCAAAACTATTTAGAGTTAGTTTTCCTGACAACATATGACTTAGTTCAACTGATGTAACCAATCATGTAATGCCTTGTACTTCCTGCTTATAAACTGTGTTTAAACCGAACTCAAAATTGCCTCAGTGCTAGTGATTTGGACTTAGTCCCACTAGCCTGCTGGCATTACAATCAATAAACAAGTTGCCTTCTAGATTCCTCAATGTAAAGGGTCTTATATCAGTTTGATACTGGCTTTTCTATAACATTCAGGTGTGTTTGGTTGGGAAGACACTATGCTAACCACTTCCTGCTCATTGCCTAGGCTCATTCCCCATCTGCAGACAAGAAGGTATGGCTTCTAGACCTGTTTTCAGAGTCTCAGGTCCATTGGCAGTTGAGGGAAGGAGCCCCTGCATGACAGCAGAGACCTCACTGAACCCTGGGAGAATGCAGAATATGACACAGACCAGGCCCTGGGATAAAGATAAGGCAGGCCTGGGTTTTGTCCTACGGTTAACTTAGGTAACCTGCTTGTTGCCACCCCCACTGTGGGCGATGGAGGACCTGATCACTCCTCAATTCATCTTCATCTGTCCCCTGTTCCAGTTCCAGTTCCTGTTCAGCTGCAGCTGCTGTTCCAGTTAGACTTGCCTCCAGGATTGGGGGTGGAAAAGTATTCCCATAGTTAGCCTACTTACTTTTTTGTTACCTGCTTGTTCAGCTGCTTGTTACTGTTGCTATTGTGGATAAAGGAAGACTGAATCACTCCTTGACATCCACCTCTGATACCTGTTCTGGTTCAGCTCTTGTTTTGGTTAGAGTAGTCAGCTACAGCTGCTGTTCCAGTCAGATTTTCCCATGGGCTTGGTGGTGGGAATGTATTAACTTCTATGTGCTTGTGTGTGAATGCATGTATAAAATAAAACATAAGTTCAAGGCTTCCTGGACTCAACTGGGAACTGGAAAAAAAAGCAGTTTAATCAGTTTAGAAACAAAAGTGAAGAAATGATTTGCACTATAACAAGTAAAGACAAGAAAAGCTGCTTAACTTTAATATATCAGATTACGTGAGTAGGGTGATGCAGATAGGCTAATAAAAAGAGAGAGAAAAAAACTGTACACCTGAAAAGCCAGCTGACCTGATGGCTAAGCCAAAACAGGAATGGTCCTTTTATTTTAAAGAAAGCAAGGGAACAAGACAGAGCCCAAGCTCTCCTCCTGCTTGGGCCAGCCCTTGTTTAACATCACCAGCCTGGCACTGCCTGCAGGCATCTGAAAGCTAGGGCAACTCCAACCAGGGGTAAATAGCCAAAATTCTGTCAAGGCTAAGAAAATTTTACAGAAGAAATCAAATTACAAATTCAGTTACCTGGTAAATATACTTTTGGTTTTCAGTTTGAGTTGACATGCATAAAGCATTTCTTGCACATTACAAAATTTTGGATTTACAAGGTTAACTTGCTCTTTTCTCCAGTCTGTTGTTTTAAAACAAAAACACTGATTCAAGGTTACTCAGAGGTTTTTTGGCAGTTGAGCTGAGGAGAAAAAAAGGAACACTTTAAAATTCAAGTGGCTAGAGTCAATTTTATTGTAGTAGGTTATAGTAAGTAGGAGAGGAGAAATAGTAAGAAGGTTATGAAAGAGATATACTTCTGGTATGAGTGGATTCTGCATGATGAAAATCTTGTTCTGCTATAGAGATAAGAGAGGGCTAGGGATTTAGCTCAGTGGCTTAAGTGCCTGCCTTGCAAGCACAAGATCATGAGCTTGATCCCTGGTACCAAAAAAAAAAAAAAAAAAGATTAAGAAGAGAGATAATGACAGACTAGAAAGCTTATGTATGTCGAGGAAAACTTGTGGAAGTAGTTTATTAAAAAGAAAATATATGTATGGTTACTTGTTAATTTGCTGATGCTTAGATTGTTCCTTCTAAAAACCCCCATGAGTGAAATGGCAAAATCAACATGAGATTATCAGTCAAATAATAGCCTTTAAAAAAAAACTTACATGATATATATGCTGTATGTTACTCTACTCAATACTAAGATGGACATTTAAACGTGTTATAAGAAACAGCAAAAGGTCTCTAACTGCAGAACCAGGGAAAGTGATTCGAGCAGAGGTAAATGCAGAGGAGGTTGAGAGCAGCAAACCTGTAATGCCACAGACAGCCTCATTGGAAATAAAGAAATACCTCCGTGACCTCATCATCGAATTTAAATCTGAAATTCTAACTCAGGTGAAGCAAGACATAAGAAGACTAATAAAAGAAGTCCTGGGTAATCCTCAAGTAGACACAAATGAAACAATAGAGGAACCCAGAGAAAGGAGAAAGGAGACAATCCTTTGATGAAGAATATAAACAAAACCTAGAATAACAGATCCAAAGAGAATATCAGGAAATTAAAAACTCCATTGAAAGGTGGCAAAACCTTTTAACAGAAACTAAAGACAAACTTTCAAAACTTGAAGATAGATTTGCAACATATGATCATGAAAGGAAGGATCTCTTAAAAATAACAAGGAACCAGGAAGCAATGATACAAAGGCTAGAAGATGACAAGAGGATTTGTAACCTAAGAATAAAATATGTAAATGAAGACGCAGCAACAAATACAAGTGAAATAAAAAGTCTATTCACAGAAATAATTAAGGAAAACATCCCAAACACAGGTAACAGAAGTGAAGTTCAGATAAATGAGGCATACAGAACTCCAGCCAGCTACAACCAAAACAGACCTACATCCAGACATATAATAATCAGGATCCCACAAATCTATCACAAGAACAGAATATTAAAAGTGGTCAGAGAAAAGAAACAGATTACCTATAAAGGAAAACTCATCAAAATCACAGCAGACTTCTCAATGCAAACCATCAAATCAAGAAGAGCTTGGAGCGAAATATTCCAAGCCCTGAAAGAAAATAACCTCCAACCCAGATTGATGTACCCTGCAAAACTGTCTCTCAAAATTAATGGGGAGAAAAGATATTTCCATGACAAAGAGGAACTGGGGGAGTTTGTGACCACAAATCCAACCCTGCAAAGAATACTGAAGGACATTCTAGAGAGAGAGAAGAAAATCACCAGGGTTCCAGGAACAATGGCAGAAAGGCCTCAAAGAAAAGGGCAGACAGTGGAAAGAAGGAGAAAAGTAAACAAATAACAACAAAAAAAATAGCATGGCAGAGATAAAACAGAGAAGATTGGTTATATCACTGTTTTATCTTGACTGATTTTATTTGAATCTGGTATGCTTCAGAGTGTCGAGTCTGAGAGTAGGGGCAACTACTCTGAAGATGACAGGATTCAATAGGATACCCATTCTGGTTTGATTGTTAACTGCCTTTGAAGTCCTATAATGTCTCCAATGTTTAGATTTTATTAATAGTATAATGCAATGCTAAGTTTAACTATACTATGTTTGACGATATAGACAATTTTATTGAAAATAACAAGAGACATCATAGTGACTACCATAGATCACCTAGTGTTGTGTTTTTGTATGTTCTTTTCATTTCGTGTTTCTCTAGGAATTTGTATTGTTGACTTGTTTTGATTTGTTTCTCCCTCTAATACAGAAAAGCTAGGTGTATGTATAGAGACTTATACATGTGTAGAACTTCTAAGTAGTTTACAAGAATGGATTATAGTTATTGTAAAGAAAAAAAAGAGAGGAAAAGAAAGTATTCTAAAGGATATAACTGCATGTATGATTGAGTGTGTGGGATTAATAACCATGTTGCTAAAGTTTTAGTTGGATGGATGAACAAAACTGATTGCAGTCTCACTGTTTGGATGTTCACTTTGTAGGCTTTACTTTTGTAACTTGAACAACTACTTCTAAGAGGAAAATATGTAATTATCAACTAGTGATTTCTTACTGGTTACTATTTTTGTTTTTCTGTTTTGTTTTTGAGATTTTGTATTATTTCTACCCTCTTTCTGTTTCAAAATATTTTTCTTTAAATAAAAAAATAAAATTAAACGTGTTATAAAAATAATGTCGTGATTGGCGTGCTAATATGTGTGGACTTTTATCTCAGATTTCCTTGTAAAATTATATAACTGCTGTTAACATTCTTCAAGGATTCAACTACTAAGACAGTCATGGTAGTAAAAAATAGTGGTCCTTTGCTATGCCTTATATTTCAAAGTGATTGCTATTTAGATAAAATTATAATAACTAAACCCTGCAATACTAATGCCCCCCATCAGTATACTTCAGTTTATTAGTTGCCTGGGTAGTAGTTCCTGTTCCAGATCTGCTTGCTCTTGTCTCTTAACAATGGCTGGTCACTGTAATATGCAGTTGGTCGCTATGATGATAGACTGCAAAACTGCTAAAATAAACCTCTCCTACCTGTAAAGCCAGTTTAAGATTTTTTCAGCCATCAGTGCCACTGTGATCCTCACTGTTTGGGGCTGTTCTAGCTTCTTTAGATTTGCTCAGACAGTCCCTGGGAGAGGCCAGTTGCTACCTGTTTGAAACACTGGACTCAGCATCAAGGAAATGACCTCTCTGCTTGTGGTACTTGCTGCAGCTTCTCTCTTAATCAAGCAGGCAAACGACTTTGGGACATTGAGATAAATGGTCCTATGATGGCTGTGAAAACAGCACCCAAAGTCAAGGAAAAACCTTGAGGAGTGACTGATAAGTGACCCCTGGCCTCATCATGGCTGCCTGTAGCCACCTTCGTGGCAGGTAGAAGGCCCCAAAGGACTGGGAAACAGTCTGTTTGGAGCCCAATGATATCTTAAAAGCTTTAAAAACAATTAAAACAAAAAACAAATAAAACAATGCCCATGTGGCTGCTGTGGCTATGAGATGACAGGGCTGATAATAAACAGCTAAGCCCCCAAGAGAGCTCTCAGTCAGCAGAGCCAGCACCCCCTCTGCAGAGGGGTTCTGCAGGATGTGCAGCGCACAGCCCAAAAAGTGGGTAATTACAGTATGATAAGTTGGTTGATGGCAGCAGCTCATGTGGCTTGGGAAAACCCTGGAACAAGTCACTGTCTAGACCTGATAACTCTGCTGCATGAAGCTGCCCATCCGTCCAGATCTGGCACTGATTGACCTTCATGGACCCATAGGCTGTCCTAGGGGGACATTCACCATGGGCCTCCCTTCTTTTCTTTCCTACAGCCGTACAGTTTTTATAAATCTCATTTTACCTTGGCATTTTACTTCCATATCTCCCATCTGACCAACACATCAACAGCATCATGAATAGGGTGATCCAGAAAGGGGCTAGCAGGGCTGCCGCAGACCCAAATGTGCCAGCTAGCCCACTCGCCAGGACCTACTGGCTACCAGCCTAGCCACAGAGAAGTTATATGGGCAGCCTTTGAAGGTTTTGCTCACACTGTGGAGTCAGTTATACCCTGAACAACAATACTGACCAATGGGCCAGAGGCCAGAGGGACAAAGCAGCCGTGGTAAAACTAAAAGAAGTGACACTGGCCCCTTTTACTATGATTAGGAGGCAGGCTGTGCTATGTAAGTCTTGGGGGTTCCAGGAGGCCACATGTGGAACTGACTATTTATTGGTCCCCCAAAATTTACTGGACTATTTATAGTGTAATGCATACTAATGTTAATGAATTCCAGAGCTGAGTCAACTCTAATGTACAACAACCCAGAATGTTTTACAGGACCTGCTGCATACATAAAAGGATGTAGAGATCACTATATCATGGTCCCAAGGGCCATGGTCCCAAGGTGATTTTGAGTTATCAGGCACTTGTACCCATGCCTGTATGATGTTTATATTTCCCTGGTTGCTAAATACATACTGCTCAACTCGACACCATGCAGGGAGAATTCCAGTTACAAAACTTGTGTGATAAAAACAATAGCCTGAGACCATCCACGCCGTGCACAGTTGATTCTCCCAAAGGCCACATGGGTTATGTGTGTGAAGAACTACCAGTTGCCTGGAGGCCATGAGGAGATGGGGCAGAATTGAAATTTAAAAAACATGAGTGAAACTCTCTGCACAGGGCCCTTCAGTATGGCTCATGCAGAAGCCAGATGGGCCATGACAAATGATTGTGAAGTCTCACCTTGATGCTAGCAGTCAGGAGCAATCTGCCTTCATCCAGGAGGCCAGCAACGAACCCTTCAGATGTTGCCACAAGGCTATTGCATAGCCCAACTTTGTGTCATGGCCTGATGGCACAGGATCTGTCTACCTGGACCAAGCCACTCACTGTGTCACTGTTTTGTGTTGATGATATTATGTTAACCTGATTGTCTGCAGATTTAACAGCCACCATGCACAATCTGAAGGAAGTTTGCTGGCATGAGGTGAACCATAGACAAAGATAAGGTCTAGGGAAATGACTTGCCTGTCAAATTCTTGGGTCCTGTATGGTTGAGTAAGACAGACCCACGACAATACATCAATTCCAGGCGTATGTGGGCTTGCTAGGTTTTTGGTGCATGTATTGCACCTAGCTATCCTGCTGTGCCCTTTATACCAGATAACCAAAAGGGGCACAACACAGGGTTGGATAGATGCAGTAGAAGCTACTTACTGGACTCAAAGAGGGCTATTGCACAGATGCATGTCCTATGAATCATTAATGCTGACCTGCCATTTATCCTAACCATCAATGTGGATTATGATAGATTTGGTCGAGGGACCTATGACACAAACATGGAAAACAGAAACACCCTGTTGGGTTTTGATCACAGTTAAGAAAGGGAGCTGAGAACTGATATTCCCTGATTAATAAATAACAATGGTGTATGCTGCTCTGTGTGCCTGTGAAAAATCATGAGACAAATATGTAGACAGCAGGTATGAAATGACACAGTCCTCCCACTCTCACAGGATGGACAACAGTGGGCCTCTTTCTCACCTAGCCTGTTGGCAGCCAAACTGGCAATGGTTTTGGGAACCATCATGTACAGAGCCCAGGAGCCCATTCAGGAGGGTGGACTACAGGACTTGATCCCTAGCCCCCCTACACAAAAGAGAAAAGGGATCTCTGGCTAATTCTGGATATACTGATGGGTCTGGCTGTGACCCAGCCTGGCAAGGCACAGCAGTTGCTGTCTAGCCCGGTAGAGAAGTACTGTGGTTTGGGACCAAAACGGACAGGTTAAACCAATGGGAAGAGATGCAGACAATATGACTGCTTGTGTCACATAAAAAAAAGACACTCTACCTGTGTGCACAGGCAGCAGGGTCCTCACTGGGGGCTGCCATGCTGGATACTGGCTTGAGCAGCTCAGAAATGACAGAGATCCAGCCCTGGATTCACCACTCCAGGATTAAGTGGGCTCGTCCTGATGACTGTTGGAAGGCCTGTCCAGGTGGGACAAACCCCTGAAAGACTCCACCAAAGAGACAATGCATTCAAAGCTCTGCTCCTGCCACTCTGGAAGCTGGCAGGTCAACACATGGCTGAAGATTGAATGGACATCATGCACTGGAATACCTGTCCTGATTGACTCACGTTCTGTTACCCTGGTTGGGTTTTAATTTCCCTTTTTTTCACTAATATGTCTATGTAGCCCAAATTGTCCTTGAACTCATGAAGATCTCTTTTCTCAGTCTTCCAACTGCTGGGAGTACAGGTGTGTGCCTCTATGTCCGGTTTAACAATGTTCCATATCTTGATTTTGTTTGTAATTACAGAACTGTCTATATGTTTGTCAAAATGTATCAACTTATATATTTAAAATGGGTGAATTTTATAGTGTATAAATTATACCTAGGTAAAATTACTCTTTTTTTTTTTTGAGACAGTTTTGTTATGTTGTCCAAGCTGGCCTTGAACTCACTATGTAGTCTAGGCTGTCCACAAAATCATGGTGCTACTTTTGCCTCAGCCTCCTGAGTGCTGGGATTACAGGTGTGCATCAGCATGCCCAGCTAGTAAAACTACTTTTTAAAAATGTTATCCTTACAAGAAGAGTAACTTCCTTTTCTTGTTAAATCAAATAAGCACTTTGGACTGGATCTGTAGTTCAGTGGTAAAGCACTTGCTAGCATGTATGAGACCCTGGGTTTGATCCTCAGCCTTACAAAAAAGAAAAAACAAAGCATCTTACAGTTTGTTTTGAAAAAAGAAAGAAAAGCCTAGAGTTGTGCTTAAAAAGACTGAGTAAACTGGAAGTGGTGGCTCTGGCCTATTATCCTAGCATTTGGGAGGCTGAGGCAGGAAGATTACTACAAGTTCAAGGCCAGCCTGAAATGCATGATCAGAATCTCTCTCTCTCTCTCTTTCTCATACACACACACACACACACACACACACACACACACGGAGGTGGGACTGGATAGGCTGCTGGGAACTGATCAGCTAGGTTCAGCCATCACAACTGGCTTGAGTTTGCTGCATTTGCAACAGGTCTTACTTATATTACATGTTACTTGGCCATCAAGGTACTTAGTCATACAGAATTTTTCTTAGTTCAATTGGGGTATCAGAAGAAAATCTCTGGGGATCATCACTCCACTCCATATTTGAAATAACCCAAGATAGCACCCTTCTAAGTGGGAATGTGCTGTGCACAGGGCTGGGCTGGCACTAGAGAATTCCCCAAAGGCGGAACACGTAGGCCCAGACTGAGATCCCCTAAAGACCTGACTATGGAGGAAGATAACTTGTTGATAAAAATAAATCTCTTGATAAGAGTGGAACATTTCCATTTCAGAATTTGCTTGAACTAAATAGCCATACTGTATGTCACCCATAACCCTTGGGAGATCCCTATAAATTATTTCATAATGCATGAAAGAATCCTTAGACCCAGGGGAAAGTAAAGAATAGCAATTTTCCTTCACAGGCTCCAGATAAAACAACCAATGAGCTAACAGCATGAATTGGCAGTTAAGGAGGACACAAGGGATTTGGTTTCTTCACCCAGCTTGACGCACAGAGATTCCCAGTGGAAATCTCAGATCTCAGAGCCAGCCTTGGCTGTATGTAATGTCCAAAGTAAACATACTGATACCAGTGGCAAGGGTGCGGCAGGGTGTAAAAGCAAAGCAAATGATATATTAAAGAATATTATTTTCTCCTTTCCTACATGCAGTTTGGTACAGAAAGACCATTTGGGTCCTGAATAAGTCATTTAGCTGCTCTAGGTTGAAATTTCTCACCCATTTCTCTCTTCTACTCATTCTCTTTAATCAAAGATAACGACTGCCTTGAGCTATGGTGAGGTTTAAAGAGAGCATCCAGCAACCTATCACAATGCCTGGCACCAAACAGCTCAAGGGTAAATGGTAAATGTTATCTGTAAAAGGACATTAAATATACTGTGCTATAATAAATACGATAAATAATAACGCAATATAGTAAATATCCTATTTGTGAACACTTTCGATGGACTTCTATGGAGGGAAGCAGTTGGCATTACAGAATTAATTCCCAAAGGGTCAAGAGAGTGAGCATAGCACAGCTGCACTTGCCTTTATTCGGGAAGCCTTGGTGAGATGTTCACAGTGCAGACTGTGTGCCGATTGCTCTCCTCGGCTTCTGACACACATTATCCTCCCGGGAAACCCTCCCCCAGAAGCTCTCCTACTCAAGCTCGCTTGCTGGCTGGCTACCAGGTAGCTTTGGCCAGAGGGAGGCACAGGTAGCAGTTCACTGAGCAAGAGGGGAGGTTCTGGTGTTGCCTGTCTGGTGCCTCCCCATTGTACTGGTGGCGATGTTAGCACACTTCCACAATTCTGGTGTGCCAGGCAGCTTTTTCTTCACAATCTTGGCCCTCGCTGTGTTCTGATGTTACAATTTTCTTCTTTCTCTTGCCCTTTCATGTCTGGGGTAAAGTCTTTCGGCTACTACAAATCGGTATGTAATACTGTCCTCTCTGTATTCCACTGACCTTGAATAAACAGGTCCCTCCTTAGAGTTTCTGATTGAACAATCTGGAGCAAGTACTATTTCATGCTGAAACCCTGACTGATCAGACTCTCCTGAGAACTCTCAAAAAGACCCATTAGAGAAAGACATAGTTTTAATTACCCAGCCCTTCCAAAGAGTGCTGCTTACATAACCACAACAGCTCTACCACCTCTACTAATTTTCCTGGGGACATCAGAAACACAGCTAGTAAGATGAAAGAAGAGTAGCAAAAATCCAAAGACAGAGAGGCTGACAACACATGAGAAAACCCGAGAGGAAGCACAAGAGCTTCACGTGCAGGTTGAAGTTTTAACTAATACATAAGGTTGTTACCTTTAAAATTTAAACAGAGCACCTTGTGTTACTTAAGAATAATGAGAAAAGCCACAGGACCTTCTTCAGTCTCTGTCCAGTGTGACAACAAAGAACACGCCCAAATGAATACATTTAAAAGAAACAAATAGGGGCTGGAGTTCAGCTCAGTAGCAGAGCACAGTTTTAGTATGTCCGAAGCTTTGGACTCAATCTCCAGCATTCAGAAATTAAAAATGAAAGACACAAATAAATTTCCTTTCCAACATACCACGAGCATGGTATTCAATGTAATGCTTATGTAGTTTGAGTGGTATGACTAATGGTTACAGCTCTAGAGAGACTTTTTTGTACAGCATAGATCATTGTATTGGATCATCATGGGCATATTGACTGATGCCTAGTTAGTTTCAACCTTGTTACCAAATCGTCAGTGTTGTCACAGCAGGATGGCAATAAATCTGTTAATCTCATTATTTTATGATCAAAGAATGTTCCCATCTCCCCACCCTTTTTCCTGTACAACGTTTTACAAGTGTCAGACTGGCCTACAGATGCACTACATTTTTAAAGCAGCACTGTATCACAAATTGCCACAGTACTCAGATTTGTTAGTGTAACTGTTGGTCTGTCTTTCCGGTTACCTAGACAGGGAAGATGTATTCTTGCTGCTGTTATTACATCATAAATCAGAGATGAACTTGGAGGAGAGTGATGGATCAGAGGAGCGTTAGGAGCGTTATGAAAGGACTGATTGTCACCCACTCCAACTTCCAGTGGTCACTGTTTTTTATGGTCACCAATTTCTGGGAGTAATTAGCTTTTTGCTCTTTGAAATTCAATTCTTAGGCCCTCCAGAGAGGTTTGGATTATGAAAGCCTGACTCCCTTTGACCAAACTTAAGGTATAAACACCTGTGATGCCCAATTGTTAATTAACAATGAGATTTATAATTATCACAAGCGAAATAGTTGTGTGACTGGTCATTGTTTTGTCCTATCTGAAAAATCTATGGGAAATCTGAATCTAATAGGATAATTATTTGGTGAATATACAATTAGCATAAGGAGAATAAGTTGGATAATCTTTATGGTCAATATCATCCAGCTATAATAAATACCAGGAATATGGCCATATTAGCCTATCTCAGCCCATGGGTTAGGGAATTCACTGGCTCATGTGCATGATTAATTAACAAGCTCAACTGCAATCTGATAAACACATTCTTTCTTTCTGTGTGTTGACAGTGGACACTTGACTGGGAATGGTGGCCCACGTCTATAATTCCAGAACTCAGGAGGCTGAGGCAGGAGGATCACCAAGAGTCCAAGGCCAGCCTGGGATACATAGTGAGAGCCTGTTTAAAAAAAGTGAACACTTGAAATTATATTTATGTTTTTCTGTTCTAGTAGCTTTGCCATTTGCTTCTTTATTATAATTTTGCCTATATCTGATACAATTTTCTCTTCTTTTTTTCTTTGTATCATCAGATTTATTATTTTTAAATCTTTATTAAGTTAATTATCATAAATAAACACAGATTAACTGCCCAGAACTACAGACCAAAAGCATATAAACACATAAAACAATTATACTAAATCAAGGATAGATACACTGGCCATATTGGATTACAGTTAAATTTTCTCTCTTTTTTCCCTTTTTTCTGTCTTTTACTTTACACTTTATTTATATATTGGGTTTCTCATATCAGAGAAACCATGAAATATTTAAACTTGTGTGTCTGATTTATTTCATTTGACATTATGGTCTTGAGGTGCATGATCTAATTTTACCTTTCTTTATGTCAGAGTAGTATGCCATTATGCATAAATACATTTTCTTTACCCATTCATCTGTTGGTGAATGTATAGGGCAATTCTAAGATTTAGCTATTGTGAAGTGTGCTTCTATACACATGTATATGCGTGCGTCCCTCTATCCTTCCTGGCCACATTTTCTTCACAAGCTAATCTCTAGCTTGATGGCATATTGCTTCAACTACTTTCTCACAAGGCAGCTCAAGGATCGTGTCCTGTTGGTCTTCTGTACCTGCCTGTACATCCAAGGGATGAAATCAGTGTTGGTCTCTCTTGTTTCCACATGGGTAGCAGAATATTGCTGAAAGGAAAACAGTCTTTCTGTAGATTGGAACAACTTCCAGTGGATAACTTGTAACTTTACTCATCTTCCAATAATTTCTCTACCTGGTGATGTTCAGTTCCTCCTATTTAGCAGTTAGAAAATTGCATGATTTCTCATCAAAGTCACTAGCGCACCCCTAATTCTGCCTTCTTCCATTGATTATTGTGTTTTTTAAAGTTTTGTTTTAAAGAGAAAAAAGAAAACAAAAAAATTAAGAATCAAACCTAAAAAACAACAGAAGAAAAATGACAAAAAAAACCCAAACCTCCCAGAAATGGCTATGTAGGTTTTCAAAACAAGATGATAGGAATTTAATAATGGTTGTTATACTGCATATAGTTATCTTCAAAATAGTTGCTCAGGTTACCAGGTAAAGGAATAAAGCAAAACAGTAAAATGGAATAAAACACTGAATTTCAAAAGCAAAACAGGAGGGAATTCCCCACAGTTGCCACAGTGCACACCACCATCCTCCAGATAGATGCCCAGACACCAGCCCCAGGCCTGCAGAGTCAATCAAACAATATAAGCATCCAGCTATTTCTCTCACCTCAGGTGCTATCACTTCACCCTGAGTCCTCGGAATCAGCCAGTTCTTAATGGGGGTCTGGGGATGCTCTTCTTGTTTCCCAGCCAGAGCACCCGCTGGCTCATAGGAAGGCGTGGTTCATCTTCTTGCTGAGTCTCTTCCCAGTCCCCATGGTGGAGCCTGGCTCAAGGGAAGGCCTGTAACCCAGCACCTATGTGGGGTTTGTGTAAGGTCATCCCAAAGCTGCTCCCAAGAATATTTACCCAAATTGGTATTAACTCTGGGCCTCGTTTACTCATTTGTTCAGTCATTTATTGGATTTTCAATCACACAACCTCCATATGCAGCCCTATCCTGTATTGACTGAGGATGTATCTCTATTGTGTTCATTTATTTCATGGAGAAACTGGTGACTATCAATAGCTACTCACTTATTGCCCCCACTTCTTGGCTTAAAAGCACATACACAGTTACATGTACCCTGATTTCCTTGCTTCTCATAGAAGAAACTATCTCCCTTGATAGGATTCTACAGCTAATCTTTTTACCTGGAATCTATGCTGTGGCTTTTAAAAATCACCTGCACCCCCCCCCTTTTTGTTGTTGGGCATGATGGTGCATGCCTGTAATCCCAGCACTCAGTCTGAGGCAATAGGTTTCCCATGAGTTCTATGTCAGCCTGGGATACAGTGAGTCCAAGGCCAACCTGAATTACAGAGTGAGAGCCTGTTTTAGTACCCCCCAGATTATCCTTTTCCCCCCAACCATGGGAACTTTTCTCTGCTAACTCCTTTTCCTCCTAAAAACATGTTCAAATCTGTTGTTTTCTTTGAGATAAAAAAACCTGAAGCCCTTCCTTTACATATGAACTTCTCTAAACTTCTGTTTGCAGCAAAATGAATTAGTGGTCCATGCTGACTAGTGCTGGTCTCCATCTTCCACTCGTTCTCCAAACTTGCTACAGTTTATATTCTGCCCCCAGATTTTCACTGAAATTCTTCTGAAAAAGTTATTAGTCTAGTTAGAAAATTGACTCATAATTTTCAGCACAGAACTCATCACTGCTGGCCACATTTTCCACTAGAGTGGGTGCCTGTCATCCCTTCAGCTGCTCAGCATGGACTCCTTTTCATACACTCAATTATCTCTCTATTTTGTACTTTGTGGAGGATGCAAACACTGTATCTCACTAGGGAGCCAAAAAATAAAGGCAATGCCTGAGGATTAGTCAGCTTTTCCGTTTGCTGGGACAAAATTCCTGGCATGAACAATTTAAAGAAGAAAAGGGATATTTTGGCGCATGGTTTCAGGGGTTTCAGTCTGCCAACTCCATGGCAGACATCATGGCAGAGGACATGTGGAGGAAAGTTGCCCATCTGTGGCAGCCTGGAAGCAGAGAGCAGAACCAGAGAAGAAGGAGCTAGAGACAAATTCTACCCTTCATAGGTACATCTCTGTGACCCCTCTCATCCTAGCGGGCCCCACCTTCCCATAATACCATTCAGCTAATGAACTTACCCGTAGACTAATCCACCTTCTAAAGTCAACACCATCACGATCTAATCACTTCCCCAAATGCATCAGCTCTGAACTCATGAGACTTTTGGGGGCATATTTTATATCTAAACCACAACCACCAGCTCCCCTTGCAGCTAGGGAACTGTGCATGATCTAGGTTTTGTCATTCAGAGGATCTGCCCTGAACATTGGATCTATAGCTACCAATGCAAAGATGGGGAACATCAGACTTTTTTCAACAGTTGGAGACCATTAAATTAGCGTTCAACTTCTGGAGGCAGTGCAAAGGGTCCAGTCTTCAGAGGCTATGTATCTTCACAAAACCAATTCTGTCTGATGATTTGTGGCTGTCATTTGATTGATAGCCTCTGTGTTTTCCAGATGACTCAGTGAGCTACACAGTGGTCTTTATTTATTCTTTTTTTATGATTAAATCAACTAGAGTTGGTTTCTGCTGGTTGTAACTATAAGAACTTGAACCTATACAACTTCATATTTCTTTTTAAGAACTACATTTTTGAAATACCTTCTTTGGTTAATAAATTCTTTACTCCCATTTCCTTTTTCCTTTTGTGGGAACCCTGTGAAGATACAGAAGGAAAAATCAACTCAAATTCAGGTTTACTTCTTGCTGTACTATGTTGACAGCACGAATCACTTCTGAGACCAGATGTGTAAGGAATTTTCCCTCACACACCAAATAAGCAATCATTTCAGCAATGGACACCAGCGGAGTGTCCTCTACTTCTGTTCTGATATTATCTACCTGAGATGATGGCATCACTTCCACAGATTAGGGGCTTACTTTATGTGTGTGTTTGTATGTGTGTGCTATTGGGGATTGCAACTGAGCTGCATCTCCAGATCTTTTAAATTTTTGTTTCAAATTTTGAGACAGGTTTGTACTACATCACCAAGTTATCACTAAGGTGGGCTCAAAATTGCAATCCTCCTGCCTCAGCTTCCCAGAGTACTGGGATTATAGGTCACTTCCATTTTTAATGCCAATCACAAGTCCCAGGTTGTTTCACCCATACATTTTTATTTTTACTTTAATTTTTTTATACAGGGTAGTACAGGCTGAACTTGAACACATTATGTAGCCCAGGTTGACCTCCAACTCAGGACAACTTTTCCTCAGCCTCCCAAGTGCTGGCCACCAAGTGCTTCTGATTAACCAGCTATAGGGTCCCCATAAACCAATCCCTAGGTTCAATTAATTTGCTCGAGTGGCCCACAGAACTCAGGGAAATACTTTACTAGTTTATTACCAACGATAAAAATCAAAAGAGATAGGGCAAGGCATGTGAGAAAGAGCACAGTTTCTGTGCCTTCCCTGGATCACCATGCTCTGGCAATTTCTGCATGCTCAGCTAATCAGAAGCTCTTTGAACCCTGTCCTGTTGGGTTATCATGGAGATTTCACTACATGAGCATGATTAAAACACAGACAATCATGTCACAATGGGATTGGACAAAAGGGTTTGGATAACCTGCTGATAGGGTGAGTGGAAACCTGGACAGGCCTGGCCATTCAGATTCTTCTTGACAACGCTTCCTCCTAGGTGTGGGGCAGGATCCTTTCTGAAATGGTCCACTATCAGTCAAGGTAAGTCAGAGATTTTCCTTATGGCCAGCTCCAAGGCAGAAAGTGGAGAAAGATTAGAGTTTCCATGAGTTGCCCGGGGAACAGAAATTCCAGTTTTTATGGGTTACCTTGAGGGAGAAGTTATGAGTCAGGTGCCACAGACAAGAATCAAAAAATGTATATTATGATACCACACAGCCATTCTGATGTATTAATATGTATTTTTGAACTTAAATGACCAGTATTTTTGTCAAAGACCTCTTTCTTTTCTATCCTTTTATTTATTTTTTGCAGGGCTTGGAATCAAGCCCAAGGCTTCATGTGTGCAAGGTAAGTGCTCTACCACCGAGCTGTACCTCACCCCTCTATTATGTGTTGTTTGTTTTGCAGTACTGGGCATCAAACCCAAGCCCTTTGCTCTGAGCTACATTTTCAACTCTTTTTAAGATTTTGAGACAGGGTCTTACTAAATCCCTAAACTGTCCAGGCTGGGGTCTAACTTATGAATCTTTCACCTCAGCCTCAAAAAGTGCTGGATGGCAAGTGTGCACCACCATGCCCTGCTCCTCTATCTATTTTTAAGCTTTAGCACAACAGTTTAGAAAACCTGTGTTGCTATAAATCAAGAAAGTTGCCTTTAACTCTTGCATAGAGGCACTTCTACCAGTCTTCTAAGATTTAGAACTTTTCTCTACCATATAAACATCAACAACAAACATCCTTACACACATAGCCTCAAGCCTACACATGTGAGACTGCCTCCAGTACGTTTTACCCAACATGCAATTATTGGGATTTAGGGAATGCATGTATCAAATTTGAGTAAGTAAAGTACTGCTATTGAGCCCCCCCCAACCTAAGACTTGTGGATATCAGTACCATATTCTTATGCCCTACAACCTTACCAATACTTAGGCATCATTCTCTCTTTCTCTTTCTCTCTCTCTCCCTTTCTCTCTCTCTCTTTCTCTCTCTCTCTCTCTCTCAATTTTTATTTAGAGACAAGTTCTTGCTAAGTTGCCCAGGCTGTCCTTGATCTCTTAATTCTCCTGCCTCAGCCTCCTGAGTACTGGAATTACAGGCATGTGCCAACAGGTCCAGCTTTAATTATTTTCTTTCTTTTTACATAATATACATATGTGAAACCACCACGTGGGACACCTGGGTCAGAGGCTGACTTTCCATAGAGGTGGGGTGGGAGCGGGGTGGGTAACCAGAGGTTTGCTTCCCAGACAGTGGGCCCTCCACAACAGGCTGCCATACTGTCTCTTGTTCTTGTTCAAATTAGCTATACACACCTTCATGTATGTTGAAATTAAATGATACAAAACAGGCTAACACCACTCTGAACAAAGAATACTAACATTACCGGATTTCATGGCATGACGATACAGTATCAGCAATGGATACCATGTCTCTCTTTCTTCAAAGTAGCTGTTCATTTCATCAGGCATAATATAATGGATTCTCATAATATGTTTAGGAGCAGTTCTAGGCATGTATAAGCCTATACATGTATACCTATCCTTTTTGTATTAGAGGGAAAAACAAACCAAAACTAAACAAATTACTAGAAAAACACGAAACAAAAAAGACAAATAAATAAAGAGCTCAAAACAATGATGATATAGGCCTTCAAAACAAGGTGGTAGGAGCATAACTAGAGTTGTTATTTTACATAATGTTCTTCAAGAGTTCCTCAGATCACCAGACACTAACATACACAGTTGTTCCAATGTTAGGAATGTTAGCTGTTTTGTTTCAAGAACTTGTGGAATTAGTAGCACAATCATCTCAGTGATCCTAAGCGTGATTATACAATTTCAGATGTTTTTTCTTTGTCCTTCCTTTTTCTTTTTCTTCCTTTGCCCTGAAATATTATTTTTTTTTCCTTTTGAGCAGATTCTTATCCTTTCACTGTATTTACTGAGGATTTTTTATCTTATGCACTCTTACCATTTCTTACACTAGGAAGACAATATGGTATTTACATATGTGAGTTTGATTTATTTCACTTGTGAGTATGGTCTCAAGTTGAGTCCATTTATTTATAAATGTTTCAATGCAATCATTCTTTATAGCTGAGTAGTACTCCACTCTATAAAAATATCAAATCTTTTTTATCCATTCCTCAGGTGATGGGCACTAGGTTGTTTCCAAGATCGGGTTATTACAAATTGTGCTGCTACAAACGTGGGTGCATGGGCTGGAGATTTAGCTCAGTGGCATAAGCACCTGCCTGGCAAGCGTGAGGTCATGAGTTCGATCCCTGGAACCAAAAAAAAAAAAAAGTGAACATGGGTGCACATATATCACTGTGGTGTGATGTTTTCAGTTCTTCTGGGAATATGCCTAGCAGTGGAATAGCTAGGTCAAACGAGACTTCCAGTCCCAGCTTTTTGAGGCATCTCCAGACTGACCTCCACAGTGGTTGCACCAGTCTGCACTCCCACCAACAGTGCAGAAGAGTTCCTTTTTCCCCTCAGCCTCTCCAGCATTTATTGTTGGTAGTTTTCTTGATCCTGGCCATTCTTTCTGGAGTGAGATGGAATCTCAGTGTGGTTTTAATTTGCATTTCTCTAATGACCTATGATGCAAAACATTTTTTCATGTATTTATTTGCCTTTTGTATTTCTTTATCTGAGAACTGTGTATTCATCTCAGATATCCATTTTTGGATTGGGTCTTTGAATTTCGAGGGTCTGATTTTTTAAAAAATTCTTTATATGTTCTAGACAGAAGTCCTTTGTGTGAGGGACAGTTAACTAAGATTTTTTCCCCCCAATTTGTATGTTTTCTTTTCACTGTGCTGGAGATTTCTTTTGACATGCAAAAACTTTTTAATAAGATGCAATCCCAGTTATTGATCTGGGGAAGTATTTCCCATGTAGTTTGATTTTTGTTCATGAATTCTCTACCTACCCCATGTCTTCAATATTCCTACCTACTTTGTCTTCCAACAGATTTAGTGTTTCTGCTTTAATATTTAGATCTCTGATCCATTTAGACTTTAGTGTAGTACACGGTGATAGGCATGGGTTTCATTTTAGTTTTCAGCATATGGAGACCCCATTTTTCCAGCACCATTTATTAAAGAGACTATCTTTCTTCCAGTGAATATGTTGGGCCCTTTATCAAAGATAAGGTGACTGAGTGTGTTTGTAGTTGTAGTTGTATCTTCTAATCTATTCCATTGATCTTCAGGTCTGTTTTTATTCCAATACCATGCTGATTTTATTACTGTAGCTTTGTAGTATAACTTCAAGTCAGGGATTGTGATGCCTCTGCCTTGCCTTTGTTGCTCTGAATTGTCTTTGCTATTCTAGGTCTCTTCTGGTTCCAGATCAATTTTAAGAATGACTTCTCTAGATCTGCAAGGTATGCTAGTAATATTTTGATTGGAATTGCTCTAAATCTGTATAACAGTTTTGAGAGAATGACAATTTTCACAATATTTGTTCTTCCTATCCATGAACAAGGGATGGATTTCCATTTTATGAGGTCTTCTTTGATTTTTTCAGGGTATTATGATTTTCCCTGAATAGATCTTTTGCTTCTTTTGTTAGATTGATTCCTAAGTATTTCATTTTTTTTGGATGCTAGTGTGAAGGGTGTGGCTTCTCTTAATTCTCTCTCAGTGATTTTGTTGCTTGTATATAGGAATGCTATTGATTTTTGAGTGTTAACTTTGTATCCAGCTACCTTACTGAATGTATTTATTATACCTAGGAGTCTTTCAATGGAGTTTTGGGGGTCTTCTATGTAGAGTATCATGTCATCTGTAAATAATGATAGTTTAACTTCTTCTCCTATCCTTACTCCTTTTATTTCTCTCTCTTGTCTAATTGTTCTGGCTAGTATTTCCAGCACTATATTGAATGGGAGTGGTGATAATGAACATCCTTGTCTTGTTCCTGATTTTAGGGTAAAGGGTTTTCAGTTTTTGGCCATTTAATATGATGCTGCCTGTTAGTTTGTCATAGATGGATTTTATCACATTGAGGTAAAGATTACTGCAATCTTCTGTAAGGTTCTTATCATGAATAAGTGTTGGTCCTTATCAAAAGCTTTTTCTGCAGCTATAGAAATGATCATGTGATTCTTATTTTTGGCTCTATTGATACAGTGGATTACATTTATTGATTTGTGTATGTTGAACCATTCCTGTATTTCTGGGATGAATCCCGCTTGGTCATGGTGTATAATCTTCTTGATTATTTGCTACATTGTTAGCCAATATTTTATTGAGAATTTTTGCATCTATGTTCATTAGGGAGATTGGCCTGTAGTTCTCTTTTTTGATTGGGTCTTTCTCAGGTCTTGGTATCAGAGTAATATTTGCTTCCAGGAATGAGTTAGGGAGAATTTCTTCCCTCTCAATTTCATTGAAGAGTTTGAGGAGTGTCAGCATTAAGTCTTCTTTGAACTTCTTATAGAATTCCGCAGTGAATTCATCCTGGCCTGGGCTTTCCTTTGTTGGTAAGGATTTAATTACATTTTCAATTTTGTTAATTGAAATTGGGTTATTCAGTAGTTTTACAACTTCTTGACCCAGCTTTGGTAATTCATATGTTTCTAGGAATCTGTCCATTTCTTCTGTGTTATTAAACCTATGAGAGTAGAGGTTTTTGAAACAGGTATTGATGATCTTCTGTATTTCCACAGAGTCTGTAATGATTTCACCCTTTTCATTCCTTATTACATGAATTTGAGTTTTTTCTTTCCTTTTTTAATAAGGTTGGCTAAGGGATTATCAATTTTATTTATTCTTTCATAGAACCAACTCTTTGATTCATTGATTCTTTGTACTGTTTTCTTAGTCTCTATTGCATTAATTTCTGCTCTAATCTTTATGATTTCCTCCTTTCTTTTGGCTTTGGGCTTGACTTACTCTTGTTTTTCTAGATGTTTGAGGTGTAGCATCATCACAATAAATTTTCCTCTAGGGACTATTTCATTGCCTTCCACAGGTTCCTGTAAGTTGTATTTGTATTTTCATTTGCTTGTAACTATTAATTTCTTCTGTGACCTACTGATTGCTCAGGAGTGTATTATTCAATTTCCATGTGTTTGTGGGTTTTTTGCAGTTTCTTTTGTTATTCATTTCTAGTTTCATGATGCTATAATCCTATAACATGTATGGGATAATTTCAATTCTTTTGCATTTACTTAAGCATGTTCTGTGGGCTGGTATATGTTTTAGAGAATGTCCCATGTGCTGCTGAGAAGAATGTATATTCTGATGTTATTGAGTGGAACACTCTGTATATGTCCACCAAGTCCATTTGTTCACAGGTGTCATTCAGTTCTGTTATTTCTTTGCTGATTTTCTGTCTAGTTGATCTGTCTCTTTGTGCCAATGGCATGTTAAGGTCCCCTGTTATAATTGTGTTATTGCTTATTTGATTTTTCATTTCTGTTAATATTTGTTTTGTATTGCTGGGTACTCCCGAATTTGGTGCATAGATATTTAAGATTGTTATCTCTTCCTCTTAGAGTTTTCTCCTATGTAATATGTAGTGACCTTCTTTATCTCTTTTGATAATTCTTGGTTTGAAGTCCACAATGTCTGCAAACAGAATAGCTACCTTGGCTTTTTTTTTTTTTTTTTTTGGTTCCTGTTGCATGAAGTATTGTTTTCCATCCTTTGACTTTCAGTCCATGGATTTCCTTTTGGGTTAGATGGGTTTCTTGTAACAGCATATGGTTGGATGTTGTTTCTTTTTCTTTTTTTTTTTTTTTCAGTACTGGGAATCAAACTCACAGCTGTGCACTTGCAAGGCAGGTGCTTATGCCACTGAGCTAAATCCCCAGCCCTGTTTCTTGATCCATTCTGCCAGTCTGTTTCTTTTAATTGGTGAATTGAGGCCATTTACATTAATGTTTATAACTGATATATATTGGTTTATTTTTGACATGTTATCTTTCTGCTATTGATTCTTTACCTTTCCAGTCTGTTTAATTGTCTGCTTTGCTTAGTGGTTTTTTCCTATGTCTATCTAGAATGCCTTTCAGTATTCTTTGCAGGGTTGGTTTGGTGGTCATGAAGTTCTTCAGCTGTTCTTTGTCATGGAAGTATCTTATTTCTCCATCCATTTTGAAGGACAGTTTTGCAGGGTACATCAATCTGGGTTGGAAGTCATTTTCATTTAGGATCTGAAATACTTCACTCCATGCTTTTCTTGACTTTACTGTTTGTTTTGAGAAGTCTTCTGTGATTCTAATAGGCTTTCTTTTATAGGTGATCTGTCTCTTCTCTCTAACAGCTTTTAATAGTCTGTTTTTATGTTGGATTTCTGGGATGTTGATTATTATATGTCTGGGTATAGTTTTATTTTGGTTATGGCTATTTGGAGTTCTATATGCTTCACTGATCTGTATGTCAGTTTCCATTCTCATTGTTTGGGAAATTTTCAGCTATTACTTCTATAAATAGCCTCTTGATATCATTTGTGTTGTCACTTTCTTTTTTGTTTATACCTATCAGTCTTATGTTGTTCTTCTTTGCATCATCTTGTAGCTGTTGAATTGTTATTTCCTGATTCCTTGTTATTTTTAAAAGATCTTTCCTTTCCTGTTCACTAGCTGCCAACTTGTCTTCAAGGTCTGAAAGTCTGTCTTCACTTTCATTGAGGTGATTTTGCCAACTTTCAATGGAATTTTTGATTTCCTGTATATTTCTTTGAATCTGCTTCATGCATTCTGTTTGTTTCTTATATTGTTCATTCAAGGTTTCTATCTTTTTGCATTGTTCCTCTAATTTTTTAACTACCTCTTCTTTAGATATGTTTAGCATTTCTTTCATTACATTTATCATTTCTTCTTTTACCTGGGAGATTATTTCTTATTTGATTTCTTTTATAGCTTCCCGGAGTTGTTTCTTTATTTCAGTTGCTATCATTTCAGGTATTTCAGGTGTATGACTTACATTTTCCTCTATGTCCATGTCTTCTAGACTTGCTTGGGACGGGCTGGCGGTTTGAGATTTCATTTTGCTCTTTTGATTTGCCCAAATCTTGTAATCTGAACTACTTTCAAGATAACAATATACAATATATTAACTAGTATTGATTTCCTATTTTTGAAATTCTGTATTGTTTTTAGCCTTTGTTTTCAAAATAAAAAAAATGGAGGAAAAAACCCAACAAATTAGGCAGAGACCTAGTACATTAAGCTGCTTCTGTACTTCACTTCCACTTTCTGTCTGTGAATTCTCACTATCCACATTGTGAAGTGGAGTTCTGAACATCTTTTGGTGCTGAGGGCTGGCCAATCTGAGAACTGTTGTTTACTCAAGCTGTTTAATTTGTGTGAAATTTTTCTTGACCATTTAAGAGTAGGAATAAAATTGGAAGTAGATATTTTGAAGGTAAATAAAGGTCACTGGAAGTTTCTGCCATAGTTTGGAGTTTTGCAACTAATGGTATATCACTAAAGAAATACGTTCCCAATGTGGTTTATGGAAACCAAGGAGGTGTGCTTCCATCAAGAGTGTGATGTATCCTGGTTTTTAAATCCCCTGTTAAGGTTGCTCCAGTGCCTGGGGCTATGAGAGGTACATGAACCATGAGAAATTGTCACTTGCACTAATAAGACATTCTGTGTGCCATTAACTGTAAGACACCAGACACTCTAAGAGAAGAGAGTTAAGGTGAGCAGCACACTGAGTAGAGCTCAATGGCACAGCATTTGCTCAGCATGCTCAAGATCCTGTAAAAAACAAAACAAACCAAGCAAAAGTTTGTAACAGACATAAGTGATTGGAAGAAAATAGGACACTTCTTTAGAAAGGAGTGTGAGAAATATGTCAGTGGTACAATAGCAGTTGTCTAGAAGTTTAGTTTCCTCAAGTAGATGAGAGAACAGGGAAGTACAGACTAGAAGAACTGTATTTTTTAAATGAAATGCAAGAGCTAAATTTAGTCATAAATATTTTTTTCTGAAAAACAAGACAAAACTTGAGTGGGAAATTACTCCTGTGAATTTGACTGAATTATGTAAAGAGCTGCCAAAAATACCCTTCTCTTCTTTTAAAGGAAATTGGAAAAAAATAGTTTTTATTGTTGTTAGTGTTGGTAGGGTTTTTTCATTTGTTTGTTTTTTAGTATTAGGCAGTTGGCTTGGATTTTCTTCCATGACCTGGAAAATATATACAGTACTTAAACCTGTGACAGAATAGTTCTTACTTTGAACATGGTCATCTCTAGGTGTTTTTCTCTATTTTTTATTTAATCACTTGAGTCCCTACTGAATTATTAGCTGGGACTCCAATTACCTCAGGAGTAATTTTGTATTCTCTTTGCTTATGTGTATTTTCAGACATTTCTATAATGGATAGTATTGCTTTTGTAGTCCTAAAGTTACTTTAATTTTTAAAACGTAAATGAGAAAGAGCAATTTAGATTTGATTGATAGTGGCATTTAAAGTCATTAAACCAGGGAAAGTTCCCTGCAAAGGAATTGTAAAAGGGTTCTTATTTTTAGAATACAGTGGTTTACTTGTTTTACTTGTTTCCATAGAAGCAACCTAGATCAATTGAGAACAGATGGGTCACTTTTCTGTTGAATATGCACTCTTATTTTTTGTAAATTAAGTGCCTGCTCTACATGATCATATGAGACTAATATCAAGGAAAGTTGGAATCAAAATAGTACTCAAAGAAGAAAAATGCAAAGCAAAAAATATGAAAAAGTTTATTTAAAAATTTCTCTTCAGAGAACAAGAAACCAGTCACTTCCTGTGAGTCGGTGCCGTGAGCAGCCCACAGGGAAGACGACCAGACACTAACCCCTCACAGCATACAGGCTGGCAGACAAGAAGAGCTGAGGTCCTCACACCCGGCCAGCAATTGGCTGATTCAGAGAAACACAGGCTGAGATGATAGTTACTGAAGTAAAATAGAACTTAATGTTTGTAGTGGTTAGTGTTTCATTGACTTTTGCAGGCCTAAAGCCAGTAATCTGATCATCTATTCAGAGGATAACAATATACAGTTTATCATTTATGGAGGATCTCCTTCTGAAGATGATAGCTATTGTTAATTCCTTATTATATTGTTTTAAACTCCTGTATAATTTTCATTGTTTTGTTTGTTTGGTTTTATTCTGTTTTGACTTGTTTGATTTTGTTATATCTGATGGCATGGGCAGCTATTTCGAGGATAACAAGATATATTATGGTAGCTATTTTGGATTTACTAGCATCTTGTTTTGAAGTTCTGTATTGTGTTCTTTGGTTTATTTTTATTGGTTCTGTTCTGTTATATTTTGTATGATTTTCCTATGTCTGATGGTATGGGCACCTTTTATTTTTTTTGTACCATGGATCGAACTCACGACTGCATGCTTGTAAGGCAGGTGCTTATGCCTCTGAGCTAAATCCCCAGCCCTGGGCACCTATTTTGAAGACAATAAGAGGCATTATGGTAGCCATTGTTGATTTCCTATTGTCTTGTTTTGAAATGCTGTATCATTTACACTGTTTTGTTTTGATTTGCTTTATTCTGTTTTATTTTGCTTGGTTTTATTCTTCTTAAATAAAAAATTAAAAAAATAAAAATCCCTCTGCAATAAGGATTATGGAAAGCTGGGGATGTGGGTACAAGTTATTGGATGGCATGCTACAATTTAGGAGGTATCTTAATAGGTATCTAGAACTTACATTGGCCACCTAATCACCAAGTCCACTTCTAGGAAACCCAGTTTGCTCATAGCAAAAGCAATCCTTATTAGTCCTTTGCCCTGGGAGTGTGGTTTTCTGGACTCATTGTGTTTTCAGTTATGGATGAATGCAGCATATGTAGTAAGTCATCTTTTCTGCTAAGTTAGCTGAGTAATAATAAAACAAAGTACCTCTGTAGATTGCACATGGTGGTGCATGCCTTTAATCCCTTTGACATGCAATGCTGAGGCAGGAGGATTATAGAGAACCAAATTAGATAGAAATTAATGTACACTCAGGGAAGGACTGGGCTCTTAAGAAAATCAGCACATCTCACTACCACCACTACCACTACCACCACCATCACCACCAACACAACCAAACTTGTGTGTATACCATACATTACCCAATAATGTGATTTGGACCATAATTATATTGAATCTATTTGGGAGAAAATTGGCATCTTTATAATACTGATGTTTCCCATTCATGAACATAATACAGCTTTCTCATTATTTAGATGTTTATCTACTATTGATGTTTTACAGTTTTGCTCTAGAAAGGTTATACATACATTCTTTATATGTTATTGTCACCTAAGATATGTTAGATCACACGGACATGGTAAATCCAAAAGAACCTGCCTGGTTATCATAGGTACTATATTTGAGTTGCAAATAGTGGTCTGATTTCATAAAAATAAATATGACTATTAATTTGAATTTAAAAAAAAAATCAGCACAAAAATAAAGTCATCAGAATTGTGGCTGGAAATGCACCTGAAGATCAGGCCTCAAAATAAAGATACAATAATCACGCCTACATGTCTCCTAAGGGAAAAACAATAGCTTGAGATTATAATTAGCACTACCTAATCTAGGAAGTTCAGTTGTTTAAGTGGATGACCAAAGAATCTGAATCATCCCTTCCCCTAAGTGCCTTTGTTCTTTCCCTTTACCCTTGCTAGGTGACTCGTTTCCCTATTGGATTGACATTAGTTTAGCCACTGTACTTGTAACCCTACAGGTTGATAGTAGTTTAACCCACATTGTACCCACAATGTGACTTTGTTATATAAATTACCCTGACGCAGGGCCTCAGTGCCCACTCCATTCAGGACTTCTCGTGGAAGTCCAGGAGCTATTCTTCTCTCCTTGTTTCCAATAAAACTCTCCTAACTTCTTCCTTTAGTTCAAAACTTCATTCCTCTATGTTGTCAGATCATGAACTTGGTACATTTGATATCTGACAGTTGGGAGTCCTGTATCAGGAAGATCGGAGTTACAGAACAGACATGACAGTTTGGCAAAACCCTGCCTCAAAGAAAAAAAAAAAAGAAAAAAAAAAAGAATGGAAATGTACCCCACTGGTAGAGCGCACCTGGGTTTGAAACCCAGTTAAAATGAATACATCTAATAATAAAATAAAATAAAAAGGGTCAGAGGTATAATTTAAGGCTAGAAGACTTGCCTAAAATGTCTGAGGCCCTGGTTCAAACCCCAATAACATGAATGTGCGCGTGCGCGTGCACAAGCACACACACACACTCACAAGGCTGGGATATAGTTCAGTGGCAGGGTACTTGTCTTGTAACAGGCACAAGGCCTAGATTTGATCCACAGAACCACTAAATAAGTAAATAAAAATAAAATATCCCTCTGCAAATAAACAGATGTTATATTTTCAAGTTCATTCAGCTGAACAAAGTATTTCCTAACAAAGTATTCTCTCTCTCTCTCTCTCTGAGACAGGATCTCGCTCTTTGGTTCAGGCTGGTCTTGAGCTCACTGGGTAGCTCAGGTTGGTTGAACTCATAACAATCCACCTGCCTCAGCCTCCCAAGCCCTGGGATTACAGGCATGTGCCACCATACCTGGCTACAAAGTATTTCTCAAGTTTCTGAAATAGATCCTGTTGCATATTGTTCTTTATTAGTTTATAAAATAAGAAACAATCTATTAGTATCTAACAGGTCTTGTACTATTCAAATTTGAACCATTCCTTGACGCTTTAAGGAAATTCATAAAACATTAGTTAACACAGCTTTTAGGTGTGATAATAAGAGAAAGAAGCATGTGAAGCTGATTTTAAAAATCTGTTTAATTTGAAAATGTGACTTTCTGCCATTAGTGTATATATCCCTCAGAGAATCTTAAAGTTTTTTTTTTGTTTTGTTGTTTTTCTTGTTGTTCATTTGTTTATTCAACATTATTAACTAGGATCCTGTGTGTGTGTCTGTGTGTGTATATGTCTCTCTCTCTCTCTGTGTGTGTGTGTGTGTGTGTGTGTGTGTGTGTGTGTGGTGCTGACCAGGTCTTCATTCCTGACAGGCAAGTGCTCTACCAAAGCTACACCCTCAGCCTCAGGAAATTCCTAAATGCGATTCCTGTTGATCAGTATTGCTAATAACTATGTGAACACTGGACTCCTGTGCTGATAAACCTGAAATCACACTGGGGAGCAGCAGACATGTCTGTAATCCCTGCCTCTAGGAGGCTGTGGTTGAAGGATCATGAGTTTCAGCCCAGTCTGGGCAACTGAGCAACTTACAGACACCTTGTCTTAAAATAAGAAAAAAATAAAAAAAGAACTGGGTATATAGCTCAGTGCTAAGTCCCTGGGTTCAATGCCCAGTACCATCAAACACACAAACAAACAAACAAACAAACAGTGAACAAAAACAGAAAACTCTGAAAGCAGGTCAATGGGATTTGATACAACTTTACAAGTATATGCTTAGTCCATTTAGGATTTTTCCTAATAAAAGTGATTCATAAATGCTTAGCTTCATTTAGTAAAAAATGTGAAAAGATATCAGCTTTTTGGAGACGTCTTTTAAAATTTACCTTTGTAATTTTCCTTCTATCCTTTTTTTCTTGTTGGAGCCTAATCCTCGCCACTATAATAAAAACCATTTGTATTAATCAAGATTCTCCAGAAAAACAGAACCATATCTATCTATCTGTCTATCTGTCTGTCTATCTGAATTTATTTCAGGGGCTGGCTTACTTGACTAGGGAGGTAAAAGCACACCATTCAGTGCCTTCTGTAAGCTGGAGAACAAGGAGAGCTGGTGGTGTGTTTCAGTCTGAGCACAAAGGCCCGAAAAGTGGTGGAGCCAATGGTGTAACTCTCAGTCCAAGGCCAAAGGCCTGAGCACAGGGACTCCAAGGCGGAAGAAGATGAATGCCCTCCTTACACCTTTTTATTTTTATCTGGGTCCTCAATAGATTCAGTGTTGTCCATTCACACTGGTGAGGCAGGTGTTCTTTGACTAGAATGCTAATCTTTCCTGGAGATACCTGCACAGACATGCCCAGAAATACTATTTTACCAAAGGTCTGAAAGTCACTGAAGCCAGTCGAGTTGACGCCTGTGATTAGTCATCACACCATTTTCATTTATTCATGCATTAAAATGTAATACTGTGCATACTATGGACTGCACAGCTTGGCTGGCTGTGTGATGCAAAGATGAAGAGGAAGCCTCAGTCCTCCAGGAGTTCATGCAGACATTTGATTATTGTGAAGGTAAAAGTAAAACAGAACTGAATAGAAAAGGGAAATAGACATGAAAAAAGAGATGCCAGGGCAATTTTCCCACAGAAAAAGACCAAGTGGTATACATGTCCACCTGAATAGTAGAAAGCTATTTCCAAATGAACACATCTAAGACTGAACAACTTACCTTCCTCCCATGAGCTACAGCCACCTCCACCTGCCTAATCTCAGACAGAAATGGAGGGATCAGTGTAGAGTTCCTTTCTCCCTCTCTTCAACTTCCTAAGAACCTGGATCCAGCCAGGTGGGATCTCTACAGACAAGGGCAGCCCTAGCATGGGTGGATCTCAGGCCCATTCAAAGCAGGAAGGGTGTTTTCCTGTGACAAATAGTGAGGTGGAGAAATGGGTTGTCAGTTGAAGTGGAGTCTACAGCTAGAAAAACAGGATTGAGCAGCGAGGTTGAAATAATAGTCAATGACAAACACTGGAACTAAGGATGAAGGTTAAAGCTGGGAGCTCTGAAACCAAGGCAGCCTAAAAAGTGAGCACCGGGTTAAGAGGATTGCAGCAGAGCAGGTCATAAAATGTAAATAAGAGTGGTAAATTTACGTATTGGTGAATACTCCTCTTGGTTGTGGTATGGCTGCATGAAGGGACCTCCACATCCTACCTGTGTTACTGGAAAGAAGTTCAGTGACTTTGTTTAGATTGAAAAATTTTAAAATATGCTCAACATATGCAAATTAGCACTTTACACGTTATTTCATAAATATACACAATATTTGTTTTCATGTAAAGTTATATAGTTAAATATATTTAAAATTTAAAAAGCACAAGAGAAATTTTGTACTTTATCTGTAAAAACATAATTTAGTCATATATTGGTTCCTGCTTTAGCCTCCCAGAGTACTGGGATGACAGACATGCACCATCACAACTGGCTGATTTCTCCCACTTTTGATCAAGGTCCGTGACCTTTCCTTTGAGCTTAAGTCTGCTCTTGCAGTTCCCATCCTCTTTCTTGCTTGAACCACTCCTTAATTCCCATCATCACAGGAAGCTCCACTGGACATTGCTGGGTATCGTTACACCAAACTGCAACACAAAAGCCCGGGTTCTCCTCTTCTCAGCTTGACTTTCTTTTGGCTCTAAAGAAATTACGATTTGGGCTTAATTTTAACTTATTTATCTTCCTTTTTCTAGAAATTCCAGTATCATATTATAATGAAAACGAAAAGATACAAGAATTAGGGAAGCTTGAGGGGTTACTGGGAGGGAAGAATGTGGTTATTGTTATTTGGACGATTGGCTCAACTACAGCTGTCCTTAAACATCATTTTTCAACCCAACTTTGGAAAAAGTGGGCACCTGACTGAGGTGTTCTATAGAGCACAAGTGAGCTACGTTATTGATTAGTGATGGCAGAAGGAAGTCTTGGGTAGTGGAGAGAAAGGACTTCCCAGAGAAGAGGACAACTTGGATAAAAGTACTCAGCTTCAGGCTTGGTGTCTCCATGGTCTGGGAGCCTGAGTGGTGGAGGGTGCTAAAAAGTCAGGTCACATTACAGAGGTCTTGAAGGCTGAGCAGAGAAATGTAAATTTAGTAGGTTAGAATGGGAACTTCTGAGGTTTCAGTCACTGCATTTATGGCAATAGGCCCTTCTTATACACTCAAAGAGATCCCTTTGAGAACATTTTGTTCATCCAAAGCAATATGGAAGGCATACACCTAAGAGTTGGGAAAAGCATGACCCTAGAAGGTAGGCTAATCTTTGTGTTCTTCTGGGGGAAAGAATTTAAAAAGAGAGTGTTAGGACAGTGCTCATCTCTAACACAATGTGTACCTCTAAAAGGTAGGATGCAAACCATCCGCCCTACTGCGCTGACGTTCATGTTGACAAGCCCTATGCCAACCCCCCAAACTACCCAGACTGACACCCATGGCTCAGTAGTGGATGCCAAGGTGCCCACTATTAGGCAAAAATAAATAAATAAATAAATAAAATAAAATAATCATAGGTTATTTCCCTGCTTCATCTGGGAACCCTTTGGAACTAGTAGCATACTTTCCCGATTGTTCTTTTCTTTAAAATTAAATTGTTTCAAGCTGGGCACAGTGGCATGCAGTTGTAATTCCAACTTGAGGCAGGAGGATCACAATTTGGAGGCCAGCCTGAGCAACTTAGTGAGACCTTATATCAAAATAAAATTTATAAGGGCTGGGAATGTGTATCAGTGACAAAGTACTTGGCAAGTATGAGCCAGGCCCTGGATCTGATACCCAATTCTGAAAAAAAAATCCTCTTACGCTTTTGCACTTCTCCAATTCTATTTATTTGCAAATGACTTATAATCTCTATCCATACCCCAGGGACAGAATTAGAGAAAGGTTTACTGGGGTCTCTCCTTCCCCTTTTTGTTACTGGGGACCAGTTAGAGACCTGATCCTGGATCCTGACTATCTTTGGATTTTATCACCAGACTGCCAATAAGAGAAAAATGGAAAAAAAAAAAAGTCTACTTGTAATTTGGCCACATTGGGAAGACAGCTAGTTTGACCTCCAACACATGGAAGCATTTCAACCTCTAGGACGGGTGGACCAAAAGTCAGGAAATAGGCCTGGGCAGATCCAGCCAGACTGTGAGCCCAACAGGTCAGTGGGCCCAGAAATACGTTGCAACCAGGGACTTGGGGAAAGGGTGGCACTTACACTCCTTGCATCAGACTGTGTAGGAAACTGGAAAATGGCTTAGCTTGAAAATCCTAATTTTAAGGGGCTCCATTTTACTTTGGTTTCTCAACTTTTTAGCAGTATTGAAGAGCCTGGAGCTCTGGGACTGGTCACTGTCCCTTTATCTGCTGTCACATCTGGTCCAGATAGTGCAAAGGACTGATGGTTCGTTGGGAAGAAATCATAACGGGGGCGTGAGCTCACCCAGGGCACATGTACTGCCTTGAGACTGACAATGAGCCCTGAGATTTTTGTTCACAGAAGGTGACCAAGTCTGAATCAGCAGCCAAACCCCTACTCCCATATGCTAATGGTTGTATTTTTTCTTATTCCAAATCCTACCCACAAAGCTGCATGGAAATCTTAAAACAACACAATGAATAAAGGTATAACACGTGTATGTGGTATTCTAAGTTTCTTGGTTAAGATTTTGTGAATATTCTTTCTCCTTTTTCTTTTTCTTAAACACTAGAAATTCAACTCAGGACTTTCACAATGAGCTCTATCTACAGCCTGTTTTCTTCCTCCTCCTCCTCCTCCTCTTCTTCTTCTTCCTCCTCTTCCTCCTCCTGCTCTTCCTCCTCCTCCTCCTCTTCTTCTTCTTCTTCTTCATCATCATCATCATCTTCTTCTTCTTTCTTTTTCTTCTCCTTCTTCTTCTCTTTCTTTTCTAATTTTCAAGCAAGATCTAGGTTGCCCAGGCTGTGTTCAAACTTGTAGTCCTCCTGCCTCAGCCTCCCAGGGTGCTGGGATTATGGTTATGTGTGTGCCCTTACACCCAACATTTGCTGGTACTTTTTGAGTGTGTTAGTTAGAGGAACACTTAACTGAAAATACTTTTACTTGGGAAGTTCTGGATTTTTTGATTGATTGTTTTGAGTCTGGGTCTTGCTGTATTGCCCAGGCTGCTCTCAGTTGTGAACTCAAGTGATTCCCTATTGGACAAACATTCTAAGTAGCTGGGGTGCATGCACTACCACGTCTGGCTTTCTTGGCCAGGTTTTGCCACCTCTAATATCAGTAGTATCTGATTTTGTGCATGAGATAGTGTAAAAATATTAATGATTTATTGTTTAGATAGAGGCTTCTTTCTTTGTAAATAGGTAACTGTGGGTGAGATAGTTGGGATTCCTGGACACCTTGCTCTGGGGACAGGGGAGGGAAAGCAGGAAGATGAAAAAGAGATACTGGGCTCTGCCAAGTAATGGGCTCTCCAGGGCTCGATGGTAAGCTCCAGGGCTCAGGGACAAGAACACTATCGTGAGGAGCCCTGGAGGTGAGAGGTCTGTGCCACTACAGGTGGAAGCAAGCAACTTTCCCTGATACTTTGTCTGATGCTGATATTCCACCATGATATTAGATTGTAGGTGAGACTATCATATAATATCTTAGCACTAACACCGGCCAAGAAGACCAAAGTCTGCACAGAGTGTGTTAACAATATGCGGTTCAGTGTGTATTAATATTGAAAACTTCCTACTGTGGAGTAACTGAACACTGGTCTTAAACACATAAATGAGTAAACAAATAGAAATATATTCTACAACTTGCAACATTTTCTTTCTATAGATTCCTGAACTAAATTACACAAGAAAGTTCCCAGAACATTGTAACCCAAAGACAAACATGTCCTAGCATGTGAAGTCGTTCAGGAAAAAGATACATAATCATGAACCCTATAATGACATTCAGATCAACAGTGGACTGCAGATATAAAACTATTTTGCCTAGAGATGTTGGAACTGTCTTTGTGTAAGTTGAAAAAACACTTCAACAATGGTTTTCTCAGAATGTACCCCAATCACTATTGTCCTCATTGTCACTTGTAGGTGTGCTTTACTTAAGCCAAATTAGATAGATAATGAATTTTTACAAATTATTCACATGTCAAGAGTGAAAATAGGCTTTTATTAAAAATAATAATAATTCACTTTCAGCGAATGTTTGCTTTATGTGCGTTATCTTGGTTACTTTTTCTATCTTTGCTGGGACAAAATACCAGACACCCAAAATGAAGGGAGGAAAGGGTTGTTTAGCTCACAGTTTGTGAAGGTTTCAGTCCATAATCATCTGGTTCAAGGCAGAGAGGACAGGAACAGGCAGGGAGAGGAACATGACAGGAACACGGCAGAGGGCAACAGTTCATAGTGATGGAAAACAGCACAAGCAATAAGAACAAAAGGGGAGGAGCATGGAAAGAAGACTCTTTCTGTCCCTTATATTCTGGCCACACAATTTCTATGGTCTTAAACCATTAAGTTTGGGAGTAATTATTAATTAGCAATAAATAATTAATGTATTATGTTTCTGAAAGTAAGAAATATCTGTCCTACTTAGTAAAACTATGAAGAGTGGTAAATTTTATTTGTTTAGCAGTGTTAAAGATTAAACCCAAGACCTTGCACATGCTAGGCTCTAAACTGAGCTATACCCCCAGCCCAAGGTTTTTTAATTTAATTGAGGCCAATTAGGCTGCTTGGATCTATGGTTTTACAGTTTTGGGTAAATTTAGCAAAATGTTGACAACTTCTTCAAATATTTTTTTATCTCTCTTCTCTTTCAGCAAATTCAGTTATTCAGAGTGTTTGCAGCTGCCATACACCTCATAGATGTGATGTTTATCATTATATTTTTGTCCTTTTCTTTTTATATTTATTTCTATTTTAGGTCACTTCTATCCCTAGATATCTAAGTTTACTATATATTATTCTGCAGTATTCAATATGCTGTTGCTACTTTCTAGTGTGGTTTTAACTTAAACAAAGTGTTTTTCATCTTCAGAATTTCAAATTGGAACGCTAGGTATAGTGGCACATGCCTATAAACCCAGCGCTCGGAAGGCTGAGGCAGGAGGAGCAGCATGATTTCCAGGTCATCCCGGGTTACATAGTAAGTTCAAAGCTCACCTGTACTACAAGCAATCAAAAAGCCAAAACAATATTTAAAAAAAACCCAGCTAAAATATACTGAACACTTACGAGTATTAGACTTTTTACATAGATCATTTTATGTACTCTTTACAACAACTTTAAGAGTAATAATGGTCTCATGTGCTCTACTACCGAGCTACCGCCTTATCCACTTAAATACTTTACGTTATTTTCTAGCCAGGCATGGTGGCACATCCCTATAATCCCAGCACTCTAGAGGCTGAGGCAGGAGGATCACCATGAGTTCAATGTCAGCCTGGGCTACTTAAGTGGTTCAAGGCCAGCCTGTACTTCACAGTGAGACCCTGCCTCAAAAAAAAAAAAAATCTGTATTAATTTAGGCCTTTCAAAAGTCTCTTATTGTTGATATGGTTTTCATGTAATAGTTTTATACATTTAAAAAATATTATTTCTATGCATTTTATATATTAAATGGTATTATAAATTATATTTTAAAAATTAAAAATAAATTAAAATGCCACTAGGAAGATAAAATGAAAACCACCAAGGAACATAAGTTTGAGTTATTTGAAAGTTAAACTCATTTCAGGCCTAGGCATACTTGGATTAAAGAAAAAACTATTAAAAAGAAGTGATATAGGGCTGGGGATTTAGTTCAGTGGCTCAAATGCTTGCCTGGTAAACACTAGGTTGTGAATTTGAGCTCCAGTACAAAAAAAAAAAAAATGCAGTACAAAATTAAACTGGGCATGATGGTGCATGCTATAATCCCAGCACTCAGGAGACCAGGGCAGGAGGATCTTGAGTTCAAGATCCAGCCTGGGCCAACCTGAAGTACATAGTGAGAGTCTATCTCAGAAAACAAAAAACAAAATACAAACAAACCAAAATAAAAAAGATTAAAGAAAAATGGTATATTTTGTATCCTTTATTGTTGCATTGAATTTTCATGGTTTATAATAAATAAATAAATATCTGTTTTCTATTTGAATCTTTGTTGACTTCAGCGTGAGAAGTAGTATGTTAATTTGGGAACTGGTTACTGAGAAAATATGTGATGGTGTTAGTTTTATTTTATTTTAGGTGAAGAAAAATGACAGAGAGTGGAATTTTTGGCACATTAGGAGGAGGAAGAATTAATCTCTTTTTTTCCATCCTGAGAAAAAAGAGATAACTGTAGAACCCCAAATCAACAATCTTCTATGAAGTTTTGAGTGGAGAATTGTCTTCAAGATCTTTCTGGATTTAATACAGGATGTCATTAGTATGGCCTAACATAGTAGAAAGTGAATACAGTGGCTGATGGCACTGGTGTTATGTTTCATTTCCAGTCTCATCACTTACTAGCTGAATGGTTGGGGGAATATTGTTTTTTATGTTTGTTAGCATTCATCTGCTAACTACACACACACACACACACATACACACACACACACACACACACCAAAAACAAAAACCCAAAAATACATTAACAAGACTTACACAAGAGATATTTATTTCCCTTTGATATAAAAGAAATCCAAATATAGGTAGTAAAGGGCTGATAAGGAGGTTAATATATGGTGCTCATAAGGAACCTAGGTTCTTTATATTTTGCAAGTACAACATCTTTAGGTGTAACTGCATAGTGAAAGAAAAGTACTTAAATTCTGCATGCCAACACACTGAAGGAGAAAAAGGGCATGGTAAAGCGTAGAATGCATAAAGGTACCTCTTAAGGGACTTTCTAGAAACAACTAGGACTATGCTGATGAACCACTGACTATATATTAGTTTGGTCATTGTCACAACTTAGACAAATAAGTCTGAAAAAGGTAAATATCTTGGGTGACTTGTGCCCTGCTAAAAACTTCTACTGGTAAGACAGAGGATGAGAATGGATATAGAAGTAGCAACTACATTCTCTGTCATGCTTTTCTAAGCCCAGGTTAATTATTTATAAAGTGAGAAAACAGTATGTAAATACAGGGTAAGTCAGTGTCAGCTAAAGATAGGCTCATTGCCTGTATTCAGCAAACGCTAGCAGTTGTGGTCAGTGGGGATGTGTTCTGAGAAATGAACTGTTAGGTGATTTCCTCATTGTGCAAACATCATGGAGTACACTTGCACAAACCTAGATGATATGAGGTCAATCATTTGATGTTGGCCTTTCGATGCAATCAAGAGGTGGGGTAAACAGGATATTTGAGGCTGCTGCCTGAATAACACACCATATGTTTTGCAGCAAAAAAAAAAAAAAAAAAAAAGAACCAAAAAACCACCTTTAAAAAAAAAAAACAAATAGGGTGCACTCTATAATGATAAAAGTATAATGTAATAATAAAGTAGTGGCAGTCATTTATTAGTAAATGTTATGTACTATACATAACTTTATGTGCTAGATTTTTATATCACTGACAGCACAGTAGGTTTGTTCACACCAGCATAAACACAAACACCTGAGTAATATATTGGAATATGATGTTATGGTGGCTGTGATTTCACTTGGCAACTAGAAGTTTTCAGCCCTGTTAAACTCTTTAAAAAAGTGCTTCTGCATATGTGATTTGTCATTGATCAAAATGTTACACAATGCATGACTGTATTTATGGATTATAAATATATAATCAAGAACACATCCCCCATATCAATTATAACTTCTTCCTTTTTGTTATAAAAACCCTTTGAATTTTGCTATATATATAAAACTACCTTGGAAAAACAATTTCTCGTTTTCCTTTGTATGTAGTTAAATTATGGCTAATGAGATGTGAGAACCAATGTGCGTAATTTCTAGGTCATGTGCTTAAAAGAATACTGTTTACTCTCCATGTTCTGTGCCCTAATTTTGTAGTCTGAAATCTGGATATTTCACTGACAGTCTAGCTTTGACTGTGTGGAGAGGACAACCCCTCTGGAGCAGTGGTGATGAAGCCGTTGAGCGCTCAGTGATACAATCAGCCCATGGCGGCGTGTGGGTCATAAGTTCACCACCACTGGGGTAGAGGATGGAGAAGCAACAAAATGGAAAAACCTGGGTTTGTAGTGACCTTGAGAAGCTCCCAGACTAACTTCCAAGTTTGCCCTTCCATCAGAAAATAGTAAATATTCTTGGGGATGCAGCTCGTTGTTAGACTGTGTGCTTAGCATACACAAGAACCTGAGTTCAACCCACAGAACCAAGAAAAAAAAAAAGGAAGGCAAAATGGAGAATATTCTATATTATTTAGAATTTTGTGATTTTAAAATTACAAATTTTACTGTGCATCAGATTGAATACCTGAAAAATTAATATGACAATCATTCACACACACAAATAAATGACAGATGTTTACTCTAGTGGTTCATATTTTCATCAGGTAATCTTCAAACAGAATTTCACAACTGGATTGAGAAAAAAGTCTTTGTACGACTTTATGCCATTCAGAAAACTGAGTGATAACAAGGAAGAACATTAATTATGAATATACATAGACACTTAGTTTGTTGTTTGGCATTTATTGATGAGAAAGACACCACTTCATGTCTTTTAAAATCTAGTCAGTGTTGTCATAGTTACTTTCTCGTTGTGGGGACAAAATACTGGCCACCCACAAGTTAAAGGAGGTTCATTTTAATTCACAGTTAATAGCAGTTTCAGTTCATAGTCAGCTGGTTTCAAGACTGGGCAACATTGCAGATGGACACGGCAGAGAAGAAACAGCTCATGGCAGGGGAGGCAGAAAGCAGCCAGCAGCCAGCAGCAGGACTCCCTTTCCCTTTTTATTTTACCCAGACTACAAAGCTATTGGCTGGAGCCACCCACACCCATGGTGGGTCTTCCCCTTATCCAAACCCAGAGGAACACTAATCAGTGGACTGATTCAATTATCACACCCATAATCCAGTATCACACACCTATGATCTAGCTACCTGCCAAAAGCCCCACCTATTGATATAGGAGAAATATAACTCCCAATCTACTAGATGTCAAATGTGTCAAGTTCATGTCCCCCAGATCAAAGAATGAATTCCAAAGGACAAAGGAGGTTAAAAGTAGGAGAGTTTTATTGAGAAATAGCTCCTGAGAGACAGGAGATGTCTGGGAAATAACTTGCGACTGATGCGCATTGTCAGGGGTAATTTATATAGCAAAGTCACAATGTGGATACAATGTGGATACAACATAATGGGTCAAACTATAATCAATCAGTAAGATTACAAGTATACCTGCTTAGCCAGTATTGATCCAGTAGGGGAATGGGTCACATAACAAGGGTATATGGAAAGAATAAAGGCGTTTTTGGGAAGGGATGGATCCAGATTCTCTGGCCACCACCTGGGCAACTGATGCCTAGCTGGACTTCCTGGACCAGGTTCTGTTAATTATAGCATAATTCCAAGTTACTGCTTACCCCTTAGGGAAGCATTTGGGTCTGGCTATTGTATCTTTATCTTGAGGCTGGTCTTCAGATGCACTTGCAGCCACAATTCTGATGTTTTTATTCTTTCCACTGATCTTCTTGAGAACCCAGTCCCTCTCTGATTATATATTAATTTCTTTTTCTTTCTTTCTTTCCTTTTTTTTTTTTTTTTTTGGTACTGGGGATTGAACTCACAACTTAGCACTTTCCAGGCAAGAGCTTGTGCTGCTGAGCTAAATCCCTGGCCCTGTAATATTAGTTTCTAACTAGTTTAGCCACCTATAATACTATGAGTGCATGAAGCTTTGGGGGAACATCTAGATATAAACCATAATAATTGTCTGAGATCAAAAATTACAAAAATGAATTTTTGTTATTTTGCAGTGCTGGGGGTTGATCCTGAAGCCTGGTTTCTGCCAGGCTGTTTTACCACTGAGCCATATTCCTAGTTCCTACATAAGTAATTTTTTAAAAAAAAATTTAAATTATAATTTTATGGTAAAAAATCATATTGTTTTTTTCTAGCTTTTTAATTTTAAAAGTGTTATTCATTGTGAAAGAACATAAACAGTAGAGGAATTCATGAAAAAGAAAGTAAAAGCCACTATAAATTTTACCATTCATAGAAAACTGTTAATGTCACTATTCTGGTGAAAATTATTTCCCAATGTTTCATTTTGCATATATTTTCACCCAAATATACACAGATATATTTTCTCACAAATGGAGCAATATACTTGCAATTCTATTAATTTTTCATGAAAATTATAATTTTAGAATTTTCATAAAAATTTAAAATATCTAATATAAACATGTCATAAATATCAGTTAAATATGTACTTAATTCATTAACAAAGGAACTAGCAAGATAGTAAGGCTATTTCAAAGGAAAATATGAGAGACCTAACTATTCACAACCAGTCACAGTCACACACACACACACACACACACACACACACACACACACACACATTTGTAGGATAAGTGCCCAAATGTGAAGTTGCTGAGAAATTGTACTTTTGGTAGATTATTGTCAAGTTGACCTCACTTGGAGCTGTGGCAACGAAAATCCCAGTATTAATAATAATTCTTTCCAATAGAACATTTTATCAAATTTTAACTCTTTGCCTGATTGTTAAAATACAATTTTATTTTTTTAAATTTTTAAATTTATTGTTTTTGGTACTGGGGATCAAATTTATGACCACAGGCTTGCAAGACAGGCACTTATGCCACTGAGCTAAATCCCTGGCCCCTAAAATACAATTTTAAATTATAATTAAAAAAAACTTCCAAGAGTAGCAGAATATACCATCCCAAAACGTGCTGCTTTGGCATAAGAATCATTTTGAGCTGAAGGCAGCTGAAAAGATGCACAAATGAGAAAAAACTTCTACTCTCCCATGTTTGCGTAAAGGCAAGACATAAATTTATAAAAGTACCCCCTCACCCAAGAAGGACAAAAGTTAATCATGGAGACAACACTGGACCCTTATCAGCCCCGAGATGGCACCAGAGGAATCCACAAAATAAATTGTATAACTTGCCCTTGACTTCTATTAGTGCCCCCCCATACACCTATCTTTGCAGTGTATGTCATCTCTGGAAGTTAAATATCCTTTTCCTTGATTTTGTTACTTCTCTAAAAATTAGTGGTTCTGGGGCTTGAAATATAACTCAGTGACAAAGCATTTGTTTACCATGTTCAAGGCCCTGGGTTCTGACTCTAGCACCATGTTGAAATAAAATCAATTATTTTTTTCTTTGAGTTGCTGTGGAAGTTCAAGTTCTACCCACCCACTGGTGTTGCCCGTCCCTAAGTGCTCTCACGTGTAGTACACAGTAGATATGTTAGCACAGTTTTGATTTTCTCTTGAACATCGTCTTTTGTGAGACCAATTTTGTAGAGCTCCAATTCTATAGATAACCTAGGACGTGTAGAGAGGAAAAAGAAAAGTTTCTCATATATATATTTCTTAGTATGCTGTTTGTCTGTTTGTGGACAAGGTTTTGCTATGTGGCCCAGGCTGGCTTTGAATTTGTGTCAGTCCTCATGCCTCAGCCTCCTGTGTGCTGGGATTATAGATATACACCACTGCATCCGATTTAGTGTGCCAAGACACAGTCGTGGTATTTAGTCCAAGCAGGCCTTAAGCTCGGATTGTAGCTCAGGCTGGCCTAGAACTCACAGCAATACGTCTCAAGGAAAAAAATTTATTCTTAAGTGAGCTTCCTAGAAGAGGAAAAGGCATTGCAACCTTTTGTCTTGAAGTTGCAGTTTTTCTTAAATGTACGATTTTAAAATGATTTTCGTGTCTCCTTTTTTTGTGGTGTTTTATTTTGTTTGAGACAGGGACTTGCTATGTAATTCAGGCTGGCCTTGAACTCACTATGTAGCCCATGCTGGTCGCAAACTTGCTATGATCTTCCTGCCTCGGCCTCCCAAGTACTGGTATCACAGGTGTGTGTCACCCTGCCCAGCCCCCTTATCTCCTTTATATATATCTTTATTTTTTCTATCTTATTGTACTCTCAGGAATATTGAATTTTAAAAAATCAGTTGGTTAACTTGGCTAGACACAAACAGTAAACATTGTTTCCCATGCTGTGAGTGGCAGGTTAAATTTCAGTTTGCTTCTTTGACTTTTGCTGAACAGCGTGGAGTTGGCCTCAAATGTTTATAGCACAGGGATCAGCCACAGGTCTGGGCAGCAGTTTCTACCCAGATTTTAGAGTTCAGTTTCCAGCAGTTGTGGCTTCCCTGAACCCTGTCCTTTGGTTTTTTGAAGCAGTTAAACTCTACATGTTCCAGTGCTTAGCTTTGCTGCAAACTAGGGTCAAAAAAAAAAAAAAAGTTAAAAGTCCCTCCACTTTTAGAATCTATCTTATTTTTTTCTACCGAAACTTCAGGTAGGCTCTGAATTGTTTCCTTATCCCCACTTCCCACTTTGGTCTGGTCAGAATTTACCATGTCACTTGCAAAAGGGCTGATTTCATAGGGACTCATCAGCATGAGGGGAAATATAATTTCCAGCACCTCTCATCTTCGTTTCCACTTGCCCTTCATAGGATTTCTTTTACGTCCTATACACTATAGACACTTTTTGAACTGTGGTTTTTGACCAGTGGTTTACTCCTGGAATGTAAATGCAAACTCCATGAGGATGGGGTGTTTGTCTGATTTGCTCCTTGTTCTATTCTTAGTACTCAGAATAGTCCTTGACAGGTGGCAGAGGTGATATCAAAAAGTATTTAATGATGTGTACGGTATGGAACCAAAAGAGATGCCCAGCCAGTAGGGAACATGCATTCTTAACTCATTTGAACTCAGTATCAGCCCCACCTATGAGTATTAAGCGAAAGAGTTGAGTCATGTTTTTATACAGGTCACCAAGACCTTTTCTTTTTCCTTTCTCTTCCTTCCTTCCCCCTTTCTCTCCTTTTTTCCTTTCTTCTCCTTTTCCTTTTCTTTCTTTCTTTTTTTTTTTGTACCAGGTAGTGAGCCCAAGGCCTTTACATTGGGCTACATCCCAAGTTCTTTTTTATTAAGTTTTTTATTTTATAATAAGGTTTTGCTAGACAGCAAAATTGCCCAGGCTGGGCTTACACTTGGGATACTCTGCCTCGGCCTCCTAGAATGCTGGGATTACAAGCATATGCCTCCATGTCTGGCATCACCAAGTGTTTTGTTTTGTCTTTGTCGGAGAGCACAAAGGTGCCATGTGATACTCTATTTCTATTACTGAATCTGGAAAAAAGAACGACTATCTTCCTGAGAGTATTGAATAATTTCCTATTTTGTTTTAAAGTCTGAGATGAAATTCATATGTCATAAAATAAACCATTTAAAATTGTACAGTGATATTTAGACATTTTCTGTATTGTGCATTCATCATGTTTATCTAATTCCAAAATGTTTTCATCACCCTGCTAAGAGGTCATTCATTATTTTTCCTCTTCTCCTGTCTAGGAAACCACTAATCTAATTTTGGTCTCTGTGGATTTATCTGTTCTGGATACTTCATTTAAATGGAATTATACAATATATGACCTTTTGCTTAGCATAATGTTTTCAAGATCAATCTAAGTTGTAGCACATATCTTTTCTTTATTCCATTTTACAGCTCAATAATTTGTCATTATATGAATATGTCGCATTTAATTATCCATTCTTTCATTCAATGACATTTGGGTTATTTTCTCCTTTTGGCTATTGTAACAGTGTTGCTATGAATGTTTGTATACCACAACTGTAAACATTTGTTTTCAATGTTTTGTTTACTTAGGAATATAATCGCTAAGTTGCATGGTAGTTCTATATTCAGTTTATTGAACTGTCAAACTGATTTCCACAGTCGCTGTATAATTTTACATTATCATCAGCAATATATGAGAGTTCTAGTTTCTCTATGTCCTTGCCAACTTTTTCCTCTTTTATTGAATTATAATCATTCTTGTGGGTGTGAAATGCCCTTCATTATGGCTTTACTTTGCATTTTTCTAATGATGAGTGATATAGGTCACCTTGCCATGTACTTGTTAGCTACTCGTATATCTCAGCAGTCCCCAAATTTTTTGTTATCTGCAGCTGCTTTAGTGGAAGACTATATTTACACAGATGGGAGGAGTGCTTTAAGAATGATTCAAACATATATTTATTGTGCACTTTATTTCTATTACTATACTATAATATATATAATAAAATAATTATACAACTCATCTAATTTACAATCAGAGGGCTCCCTGAGCTCGTTTGTGTGCAACTAGATGGTCCCATCTGGTGCTAGGGGAGACAGTAACACCTGAAGTGTCCTCTTAAGTCCAGTGTACTCCATAACCTTGTTCGGGTTGCTGTCATTGCAGAAAATACTGCTTCACAAAAATAGGATGTTGGAAATGGAAGCTGGCTTTTGATTGTTTTTGTGGCAATCTCTGGATATTCCATCTCGACTTTAATGTAGAACATATGGAAATTTAAATACATCTCAAACATACTTTTCTCCATTTTTTATTAGCATAGGTCTGCAATACATACTATATACATTCATTGTGGGGAAACTGGTACATATTTAATCACATTATGACCCTTTTGACTTCTCCTTTCTTTTCCCTTCCTCCTGTCTCCATGCCCCCATCTCAGGTCTCCTCCTCATCCTTTCAAAGAAACAACTCTTCAGATGGGCATGGTGGCGCATGCCTATAATCCCAGCACTTGGGAGGCTGAGGAAGGTGGATGGCTGTGAGTTTGAGGCCAGTCTAGGTTTCATAGTGAGGTTAAGGCAAGTCTGAATTTCATAGGGCCACCCTGTTTCAAAAAGCAAACAAACAAACAAACAAACACCACACACATATGCACAGGGGAACCAACTCTTTGATTCATTGATTCTCTGTGTATTTTTTAGTATCAATTTCATTAATTCATCTGATCTTTAAATTTTTTTTCTTCTATTAATTTCAGATTTGGATTGTTCTTGTCTTTTTAGGACCTTGACACGCATCCTTAAGTTATTATTATTATGTTTTGGTTATGCTATTCTTTTTATGGGTGCATTTCATTGTGTCCCACAGGTTTTGATATGTTGTGCTTCCACTGTCATTTGATTCTAGTATTTTAAAAATTTCTCCCTTGCTTTCTTTTGTGATTCACTGATTATGCAATCTCTATGTGTTTGCATAGTTTCTGTGGCTTTTTTTTTTTTGCTACTGATTTTCAGCTTCTTTCCACTATGATCCAATAGTATGCTGGAGATTATTTCAATTCTTTTGTATTTATTTAAGCTTGCTTTATGGCCTAAGATATGGTCTGTTTTTGAAAAACTTCCATGTGATGTTGAGAAAAATGTGTGTTCTTGTTGGATGAAATGTTCTAGTTATCTGTTAAGTTCGTTTGATCAGTGGTGTGGTTTATCTCTCATGTTTTTTGATTGAATCTTTTATCTGACTGACCTGTCTAATTGTGAGAGTGGGGTGCTGAAGTCACCCATCATGATTGTATTGGTCTCTGTCTGTCCTTTTAAGTCTAGTGGTGGTTGTTTTGTGAAGTTGTGTGTGTTGCACATTTGATACATGCTTATTGTTCTTCTCTCTTCCTGTAGAACATGGTTCCTTCTACCACAAAGTAGTGGTCATTTTTGTCTCTTCTGATCAGTTTTGGTTTGAAGTCTTCTGCGTCTGAAAATAAGAGCTATTCCTGGTTGTTTTCAGGTTCTGGTTGAATGGAGTAGCATTTCCCGTTATTTCACTTTAAGTCTATGTACTTGCTTGAAGATGCATTGTGTCTCCTGCAAGCAATACATGGATGTGTTTTGTTTTTTGAACCAATATGCTGGTCTGCATCCCTTAACTGGAGAGTTAAGACCTCAGACATATGGGCATAAAATGACCATTTCAGGCCCAGGGTCGTAGTGCATGCCTGCAGTCCTAGTACTCAGGACACTGAAGCAGAAGGGTCTCCATGAATTCAAGGCCATTCTGAGTTACATAGTAAGTGCAAAGCCAATTTAAACTATATAGCAAGACCCTGTTTTTTTTTTAAATCAATTGTTTTCCTGATATATAACCTGAATAGTTCTGTATCTGTGACATTGATTGGCAACAAAAGTGCACATAACATATCCTCATGCACATCTTTATAAAAAATACATTGCACAAATTAGTCAAGGCTGGCCAACCACTCAGAGCCAAGACTTGGGCAAGACAGTTACACCCAATCCCTAGTCTGCATGTGATTGCCTTTTTGCATCTCCTACCGGTTTGTTTCCTTTTTCTCCGATGGGAGATGGCCTTTCTGAGCATGTGTTCTTTTCCTTGTGGGAGTGTCCTATTGACTCAGCTCTCAGAAGCATCCGATGATTATACTCCAATTAGGTCTTTTACAGAAAGGCAGGAGAGTAGTCAGAGGCATCTTTTGTGTAAGCTTTCTTTATGAGATAACCCTGACTTATTATGTTCCTTGTGTAAGTTCCTAATGGCACTTGTGAATAAAATGGAACCACTTTATTTTGATGACTTTCAATCTTGTGAGCCACCTCCTTGTGGGAAGATAACTCTGACATTCAGAACTTATACAAAAAGGGTCCTTGCTCCTTACTAACATCCTCAGCAACTGATATGGCTTTGCTGAGATACATGTACCCACTTTAGAAGCTACTGGGTGAATTTGGATTAGTTAGAGCTCAACAATCTTTCTCTGTACAGGACCTAAAGCAAATCAAACAGCATGTGGGTAGTTTTCAGAGAATTTTTAGAAACATATAGATGCCTTCCAAGAATTTATTCACTGTCTTGGAAAGATGCCAATGTTATTTTGGGACAGACTCAGAGATGGAAAAAGGACCTGAGTAATCACAAGGGCCTGATATTATACTGCTGACATATATACTCAGTATATACCAGGGATGGTGAACCTTTTAGAGCTTTCAGTGATACAAACAGCCCACTGCTGCACATGTGCCACAGGTTTGCCACCACTGCTCTAGATCATAGCCCACCCTATAGTGCCCTGAGGCTGTACTTGAAGATCTTCCTAGATAGGGTTATAAGGACCCTGATGATATGTGAAACTACAGATATTCTGTAATTTGCACACTAGAAGGATTAAAGGCCAGTAAAGTCAAACCTCCTGATAATGGCCTTGCATGGGACACTACACTGAGCTCCAGGCCTTTGACTGGATCCCTGGGATCCCCACTGTGCAGACAGCCCTTTCACACCCTTTTTGTCACATCTGATTGTGCACAGTCACTTTAAACCAATCTGTAAATTTGTATGTATTTGAATATCTTGTATTAAATCTGTTTCTCTAGTAAGCACTGATACAGGAAGTAAATTGCTTTCCTGTATTGCTACTTGTGTATTGCTTATGATAATTCATTTGGCAAGACCATGTTCCTTTTAGTTAATAGGAAGCAAGCTTTATTATAAAAATGTATATTTTTAATTGGTAAGTTGGCATTATACTCAGTTCTGTTATGTATACCTAAGAAATTCTAAAGGGTTACCAAAAGGTATAGTAATTCTTAATTTAGGCAAGAGTAAATGATATACTTTCTTTTTTTTTTTTTTAATTGGTACCAGGGATCAAACTCACAACCATGTGCTTGCAAGGCAGGTGCTTATGCCACTGAGCTAAATCCCCTGCTCAGTGGCTTAAGTGCCTGCCTGGCAAGTGCAAGGTCGTCAGTTTGATCCCCAGTACCAAAAAAAAAAAAAAAATCCCCAGCCCCAAATGATATACTTTCAAATCATAACTCACATTGGTTTGTAAGGACTCTAAGTATATGCTTCATGTCCCTTTCTGACACAACTAAACTTGTTTATGTGTCTTAGTTCAAATCTACTATGTAGACTAGATTTTTTTTTACTTTTATTAGCATGTTTTATATGTGCTTTGTAACTATCATCTGTTAAAACTGCAATGTTTTAAGGTTCCAGATAGATGAGATTATATACCCGGCCCTGCAAAATGGAAATTTTATTTTAGAGATAAGCAACTTCTCCAAACTTCCTCTTGATGAGCATGTAACCAGCACTCTTCCTCTTCTCAGCCCCAAAGAAGTGACAACATTTCCAGAGCCTGACACCAGGAGGCCTGAAGCCCAGAAGTTTCCTTTCCGTAAGAAAAGGGACAATGACCAGGTGTGGTGGTGCACTCCTGTATTCCCAGCGCTAGATAAGCTAAGGCAGGAGGACCACTCTGGTGTTCAAAGCCAGCCTGGACTAGATAGTGAATTCAAGGTGAGCCTGGACTACACAGTGAGATACTGTCACACACACACACACACACACACACACACTAAAATAAAAATAAAGAAGGATAGAAAGGGGACAATGAGCTGAAGATGGCTGGAAATGATAAAGCAAGCATGGAGACCTGCACATTCTTTGAATCCTGTAGGATGACTACAGTTTGTACACATGTTGCGATTCTGCTATCTAAATTATCCCTGACAAAGGACCTTCAGTGGCCACCTACTTAGGAGCCCTCCTGGAAATCCAGGAGGAGATCTATGCTTCCCCTCAGCTTTGTTCCTTATTATAAAAGACCCTTGCCCTCCTGTATTTGAGGCAAATGGGGCCCTCTATCTTCTCAGAGCTAGTTTTGAATAAGTCCTTGTATTCATTTTTACCAAAATAACACAGCCTTCTTAGATCTGGTCAGCAGCAAGCAAATGTGCTTGAGACTGAAGTGGCCAATAACAAACTTGGCAATGAACTCAAAATAAACAGTCTAAGAAGCCCTTTTTCTAACTCTGAAACTACTCAGATTCAGCAAGAAGGGTTTTGTGAAACCGACTCCTATACATCATTTATCCCATCTGCTGCAACATGGGACACTTCTGCCTGACCATCACTGAGGACAGATACCATGGCAGTGAGGGATGCAACTGTAAGTGACTAACTGGCAATGCCTTCAGAGAAGAGAGTGAATCTGTGGGCATCACAAAGCAGTCATCTGTGTCAACCCTCCCCAAAATAAGCATAGTTGCAGAGTTCGTGAAACAAAGCGTACTTAGGTATGATTGCTGAAAGCAAAATCCTTTCCTATAGTTGTAGCTGTTGTTTCCTGATTTTGACTCTCCTTTATATTTGGTTTTGATAATCTTTAATGATATTTTTTTGGGTGCAAGCATTCCAGCTCCCTTTGCTTATGTTTCAGCTGCCTTTGCTGGAATCCATGTGCCAGTCCAATGTTGGACAGCCAACCAGCCAACCAGAGCTTGTAAGGTCCTGGAGATTAAGGGCTGGAATAAACCAATGTGGAGAACTGTAACTCGGGCAAAATGCAACCTGGAAAGTACTATCATTTTTTATTTAGAAGCAAGCCCTACCTCCAAACTTTCTCAAGTTGAGAGTGTAGCTGCTACCTACTTCTCTATTCAATTCAACTGATGGGACAGAATATGCAGATGCCGGCCCTAGGGGGTAGAGATGTGGGTTCAGTTTCACTTCCATGGGGAAGGACCTGGAGGGATGAAATAGGTATGACACTGTTTATCATCTCACTGTATTTCCTCACCCTTTTCCTTACTATAAAAGTTGCTTGCATACCTGGAGACTGTGAGATGGTGATTTACGGCAATATAAGGCCCCTCCATCTCCTTGTATGAGAGACAGCTAGATAAGTATTTGTGTTAGGGAGTCAGCATGTGCATGTACATGTACACACACACACACACACACAGGTACACATGACTTCAGAATTGTAGTTGGAGACAAGTCTGAAGAGAGGCAGGCCTCAGGATGGAGATACCATTGCCAGGCCTATGAAATAAATGGCAATTTGAGATTATACTATAATTATCAGTACCTGGTCCTGTGGCCCCAGAAGGATATCAGATCCATAGGTGGATAACCAAAATGAATTTCTTTGACCTTTCCATATAAATTTGTGTTATGGTTTGTGTCTAGATGTCCCCTGAAAGCCTCATACAGTCATGGGGTCATGGAGATTGGGCTTTTCATAGGGGGCTGAATTTAGAGTTTGTGATTGATTCATGGTCCAATGAAATTATGGGTGTGAGTGCTACACTCACCCTAGGGTGAGTAGCCTTGCATACAGTATAAGGGACAGAAATAGTCTTGGCTCTTCTCTTGTTGCTTTTGGTGTTTCCTGCAGCTGTGAACTGTTACCCTTCTGCCATGTGCCACCCTGCCTTGGAGCCAGCTGACTATAGACTGAAACCTCTACAAATTGTGAGCTAAATGCACCTTTTCTCTTTTAACTTGGGGTGTCATGTATTTTGTCTCATCAAGGAGAAAAGTGACTAAGACACCTTGCTAGGTGATTGATTTTTCCCCCTTGGATCAATATTAGCTCAGAAAATATACTTGTAAGATTGATTGTAGTTTGACCCATGTTGTGCCCACATTGTGATTTTGTTCTATAAATTACCCCTGACAAAGGGCCTCAGTGGTCACCCACTTAGGACCCCTTCTGAAAGTCCAGGAGCTGTTCCTCTCCCTATTTCTAATAAAACTCTCCGGGTTTCCACGATGTTGTGAGACCACAGACTCAGAACATTTGACATTTAGCACGACAGGGGTTATATTTTTCCTATTTCATTTGGAGCTAGTTTGAATACAGCCATTTTTCCTTTCACCAAAAACGAACCATCTTGAATGATTTATTTGGGAAGTCAGGGTTCTGAGCTTTTATTTGGAGGAAAAGTTTGACTAGTGACTAAATCTCTTTACTTGGGGATCAAATTCAGGGCCTTGTACATGCTAGGCAAGCATGCTACCACTGATCCCTATGGTTTTTTTTTTGTTGTTGTTGTTTTTGAGACAGGGTCTTGCTATGTAGTTCGGGCTGACCCTGAACTCATTTTGTAGCCCAGGCTGGTGTTGAACTCACAATGATCCTCCTGCCTTAGCCTCTTGAGTTCTGAGGTTACAAGTGTGTTCTACCACACCTGCTTTGAGCCTTTTTACTTTATTTTGAGACAGTATCTAATTTGGCTAAGGTGGTTTTGAGTTTGTGATCTACCTGCCTCACCTTCTCGAGTAGCTGTGGCACGACACCTGGCTTCCGACTCACAGCTTTGGTGCTTTGTGTTTCTAGGAACTTTTCCATTTCATTTACATTATCTAATTTGTTGCTGTACCATTATTCATCATGTTCTTTTATAGTCTCTTTTATTTCTATAAGGCCAGAAGTAATGTTGATATGTTCACTTTTGTTTTCAATAATTTCAATTGTTTTTAGACAATCTAGAGGTTTGTCAATTTTCTTGATTTTTTTTCAAAGAATTTACTCTTGTTTTCATAGATGTTTCTCTATATTTATATTCTCCATTTATCCCTTTCCTAATCTTTTGTTGTTTCCTTCCTTTTGCTAACTTTGGGTTTAATTGGTTCTTCTTTTTCTATCTCCTCAAGGCATAAAGCTAGATTACCAGTTTGAGATCTTCCTTCTCTTTAATATAGATGTCATATTCTTTTTGCACAAACTAAAAACTTTCTCTTGTAATTATCCCTCCCCCAAAGAATCCTTTAGTTTTGATGATTTCAACATTCTTTACAATGCAAACTTTTTGATTCTTAAAGATTCCCTGTACAAGGATTAGCACTCTCCCATTTGAGCCAGCTGTTCTCCTTCTGGGTCTCTTCCCAGGAGAGTTAAAAACATAATATCACAGTGCTGTGTGCACATGCATGTTTATAGCTGCAGTTTGTAATAGCTAAACCTTGGAAAAAACCTATATGCTTATCAACCAATGAATGGATAAAAAGATACGGTTTTTATATATAATTGAGGATTACTCAGCCATAAAGATGAAATTGAGACATTTATAGCTAAATAGATGGACCTTGAGACCATAGTCATAAATGAAATAAATCAGACACACTTGCGTAAATATGGTAGTATCTCTCTGGTGTGAGAAACTGAAACTGTAAATGAGAACATAAATGTATAATAGATATTGTGAAATAGGAAAAAACTGTTCAAAAGGGAAAGGGAAATTGGGACAGGGAGGGGAAAGGAGGGAAGGGGAAGAAAAATTGAGAAAAGAAGGGTAAAATGAAAATTGAGCTTTGTGAGCAGGAATTGCTCACAGGAAGAGCAGGAAGAGGGTTTGAAAAGAGGGGATGGGAATGGGGAAAAGAAAAGAGGAATCAAGATACAATCATAGGCCAGGGATTTAGCTCAGTGATATAAGCACCTACCTTGGCAAGTGCAAGGTTGTGAGTTTGATCCCTGATACCAATAAATAAATAAATAAATAAATAAATAAATAAATAAATGTATCATGAACAGTTACAAACTCCCTATAATGAATGTGGTCATTATGTATACCTAAATTGTACCAATAAACTTAAATTAAAAAAAAAAAGATTCCCTGTGCATGAACAATGCCTTTAAAATATGTTATAAGCCAGGTGTGGTGGTACATGCCTGTGTTCCCAGTGCTCAGGGGGCCAAGGCAGGAGCCTTGATGCAAGTTCAAAGTCAGCCTGCTATACACAGTGAGGCCACCCTGGAATATGCAGCAAGACCCTATCTCAAGAAACAAAACTAAAAAACAAAAACAAAAACACTGTGAGAGCTGGGTGTGGTGGCACAGGTCTGTAATCCCAATATCCTGGAAGCTGAGGCAGGAGGATATATAAACTTTTTAAAATCTCTTTTTCTCTTGCCAACAAATAACAAAAAACCCCTGCACACAGTGGTTATATTCTTCATAAAATATCCCTCAGCAGGTGGATAATCCTTATACAATAATGACTTTGGATAAATCATCTAACATCTTAGGGCCTCAGTTTCCACATCTGTAAGATTAAGCCCTGCTTGTCTCAAAGGGCGCTGCGTCAGAGCTTTCAAGACATTAATTAAAACAGCGCAGGGATACTGTGTTGTGGCTGAGCCCCAGTGGACCTTCCTGGCCACTCAGAGACTCCCAGCCTGAACCTGAGTCCTGCCGGCCTAGAATCCATTTCCAGCGCTGAAATTTGTGTTCAGATAAAGCTCTCTGCCAGGAAACCAAGGGAGAATTTCAAGTCAGCCGGAAACTTCCAAAAAGGTAAACAGGTAAATGGATATATAGCATAAAATATATAGAACAGCATAAATTATGTGATTTTAAAATTCTTTGCCTCATTAGCCCATTAACTAGTATGTTATTCTGGTGAAATTATTTGAGATACCTGATAAATTGAGAATATATAAATCACACACAATACTCATCTACTTCTAGTTATTACAATGTGTTCAGTCTATTATAACTGGATCAAGGAAATCTTTTTTCACTTAAATTTCTAATCTTTTTTAATTTTTTATTTTATCTTTTTTTTTTTTTTTTTTTGGTTCTGGGGATCGAACTCACGACCTTGCACTTGCCAGGCAGGCGCTTAAGCCACTGAGCTAAATCTCCAGCCCAATTTTTTATTTTAAAGAGGATAAAACCAAGGAATATAAAACAGAATAAAACCAATGAAACCAAACCAGTGTAAGTGATACAGAACTTCAAACCATTAAAAAGTCAATTAATATTTTTTCTAGTCTTTTAGGTATGGGAGTTTATACGCTTTGATGCCTCAATATTTGTTTTTCGGTCATGCTAGGGACTGAAACCAGGAAAGCATTCTAACACTGAGCTATACCCACAGCCTGTAAGGCCATATTCTATATTTGATATAAACACACACAGGTAAAGGTCAGGGTATTAGTTCATTACTATAATAAAATACCTGAGGCAGGCTTCTCCTCTTCCTCCTTCTTTGGGTTTTGAGTCTCATTATAGTCCAGGCAGGCATTGCACTTGCTATGTACCCCAGCCTGGCCTTGAACTTGTGATCTTCCTGCCTAACCTTCTAAGTGCTGGGATCACAGGGGTGTGCCACCACACCTGGCTGAGGCAGGCTTCTTTATAAAGAAAAGATGTTTGTTTTGGCTTATAGTCTTGGAAGTACAAAGGCTATTTCTCTCATCTGGTCATGGCTTTCTTGTTGGCAAAATCTCAAGGGGGCCCATATTATCTTATGGCAAGAAATAAGCAACACTTGTATGCATATCTCTTTCCTCTTCCTCATTCTTTTTTGCTGCACTTGGGGTTGAATTTAGAGCTTTGTGCATATGAGGTAAGTCCCCTACCACTCAGCTAGACCCCTGGCTCTTTTCATTTTTAAATTTTGAGGTGGTATTGCTATATCGTTGTCATGGCTTGCATTTAAGTGTGGTCCCAAAGCCTCATGTGCTCACAGGTGGGGGTTTTGGCAGATGACTGGATCATGGATGTGTGATACTGAATTATGCTATTGATGGGATAATAGCTGAGTATAACGTTGGGAGGTGAAGCCTGGTGGGAAGAGTTGGGTCCCTGGGGGTGCAGCCTTCCTATTCTCTTGATCCTTCTTTGCTTAGCTATTTCTCCTCTGTGTGTATGTCCTTCTGCCATGCTGTCCTGCCTTGGAACCTCTACAAACTGTGAGCCAAAATAAACCTATCCTCCTTTAACCTGTGGGTATTAGATATTTTATCCCAGTAATGAGAAAGTGACTGAGACAATTGTCATGGGTGGATTTGAATCCACAATTCTCCTGCCTCAGTCTCCCAACTAGTTAGGATTACAGGTAGGTGCCACCTGTAGGGCCCACTTCTTTCTTTCCCACTTCTTACAAAGTTACAAAAATCCAGTCATGGAGGTACTATTCTCATTTAATCTTAATCATCTCCCAAAGTTTCTACTTCCTTAAAACTTCATAAACCAGACATGGTGGCATGTGTCTGTAATCCCAGTATTTGGGAGGCTGAGTCAGATGGCTGTGAGTTTGAGGCCAGCCTGAGGTACATAGTGAGGTCAAGATCAGCCTGAACTACATAGGGAGACCTGTCTCAAAAACAAAACAAAGCAAAACAAACAAACAAACAAACAAACCCCCCTCACAGTAGGAATTAAGTGCCTTGTTGGACACTGAAACCATCTCCAAACCATAACCAGGAGCTAGGAAATGAGGCTTTGCTAAAGGTGGGCTAGTATTCTAGTGTCTGTGGAAGTCAGACTGTGATCTGAAGTGGTGAAAATATAACTTTTTCTCCCACATTAGTCAACTGGGCAATATAAAAATTAATAAAAATGAAATTAAATGGTATTTCTGAGTTGAGTAAGAAAAGATATATTCTTACCACTTAGATTGCTTTCCTTACTGTGGAAAGAATATCAAAGAGAAAATTGTCATCATTTACATGGAATGTTAACATTAGATCTTATGTGCTAAGTAGCAACATATGACAGTTTGTTAGGATTGTTATAACAAAATACTGTAGAGTAGGCAATTTAGAAATAATAGGCATTCGTTATAATTTTAGAAGCTGGGAAGTCCATTATCAAGGTACTGGTAGATTCACTGTTTGGTGACTGCTTGCTCTCTGCTCTACACATGGCACACTTGCCAGGACTTCACATGGTAGGGGAACAAGGCAGCTCCCTTTACTGCCTTTTATGTAGGAAATAACCCCATTCATGAAACTGGAGCCCTGATGAACTAATTATTTCCTAAAATATTCCTCCTCTTAGCACTATCAAAATGAGTATTGGTTTCTAGCATATGGATTTGGTGGGTAACAATTGTGTTAGGTTTTCTGTTGCTGAGGCACAATATTTGATACAACTTGAAAGAGGAAAGATTTAATTTAGGTCATGGTTTGGGGGGATTCAGTTATGATTGGCTGGCTTCAAGGCAGAAATATCATGGCAGAAGGGCATGGTGGAGCAAAGCTTCTGGGTTCATGGTGGCCAGGAAGCAGAGCAGGGGAATAGTACCAGATAGGAAGGGGCCAGGGGCCAGAGGTAGACCCCTAGGTGATACCTCTTAACCTACTCTGACATACATAGGTAAGCTCCACCAATCCCTGGACTGGATGCCAAGAGCAATCAAGTTGACATTCCACTCTAACCACCATACCAACATTCAAACCATAGAATAAGACAAAAGCACTTTTCTAGTTTTTGTTCCAGAACTTACAGTTAGTGGAAGCCAGGCAGGCTGCATATGTCCAAAGAGGTTCAGACTGCTTGCCACACTCTATAGCAGTGGATTTCAAACTGTAATTTTTTTTTTGGTTGGCTTTTTGAGACATGCTCTCACCATGGAGGTAAGGTTGGCCTTGAACTCACTAGAGCGCCCAGGCTGGCCTTGAACTCACAATGATCTTCTTGCTCAGCCTCCCAAATGCTGGGTTAACAGGTGTGTGTGACCATGCCCAGCCTTACACTGTGATTCTTAAATTAGCAGCAGCAGTAGCAGCAAGCGATAACAACTGGTATCCCACTCAGACCTACTTAATCAAAAGCTGGGGTTGTGTAGGGGCCAGCAATTTGTGTTTTGACAAGTATTCCAGCCACTCACACAGGTTTTAGAATCATTGCTCTCTACATAGAATTGAAGATAATTGTAATGTTCAGTCCAAACTGATGTAAGAATACAGATGTTGTATGTGTAAGTCGTACAAAGGAAGTCTATATTTGAGATCATTCTTCAGTTTATGTAGGAACTGCAGTCCAATCAAAAGTGTTATAAATACTAGTGAAAGGGGAAAATTGTACAAGAGAAATTGTTCTTTTTAAAACTTTGTTCTTTTGAAACTGATTAGCTCTGTGTTTCAAGGCCTTTTAATTACTTTCTTGACCCCATAACCATGAGAGTATAACTGAACATATAGGATGCCTGATTGTACCATTGCATAAAGTTTCATGAACTGATGATCATTAATCTACCATTGTAACGGGTGATCTCACCTTGCTAGCTAATCAGAAGAACTGTCAGGCTGATCAGTCTCACCTTTGTACCCCTTTTATACCTCCTGCTTGTGTATCACATAAAACCACCAGAAATTGGGACCTGATAGTCTAGGACTGATCCCAATCAATGCTCATCAACATAAATAAATCTGCCTCCAAATTCTGGATGTCATTTTGGTGTTTATGCTTGCTATTTTATCTGGTGTGTTGGCTGGGAAGACTATGTTGACCTCTTTGGTCACCAGTTGTGGCCCATGTAGATGGAGCAAGGACATCTCCAGGTCATACAAATTGCTGGCTCCTACACAACCCCAGCTTCTGATTAAGTAGGTCCGAGTGGGTTACCACTTGCTGTTATTGCTGCTGCTACTGCTGCTGGGAAGGCAAACCTTCAAGACTTCTCGAGTTCCTTCAGGGTTCTGAAAGGGGATTCCAGGCTCCCTGCTCAAGTGATGCACATGGGACACTCAAAGGGAGAAGGATACTGTCTGTCTGTCTATCTGCCTACCTGCCTGATTCTGGTGAGATCCCTGGGGGCACCCCAGTTAGTCAGTCTGTCAGTCTTTCTCAGTTCAAAAAGAAGAAGAACTTGATCAACTCTTGTTAGTTAAGGCCATCCTGAGGGGAAGAGGTTGGAATGATAAACCTCTGAGTGCCTACTAGATGAATGTGCGAATGAATAGAATGGCCAGCATAAGCAATAGGCTGTTTTGTCCGTGTTCCAAGACTGGGAAGCATTTATTGTATGGATGTGATCATATAACCTCATCGTATGAGGTTCCATGGTGATCAACATATGGCATAATGGAGGCCTTGTATCTCCCTTGGGTGCAGATGGACATCTGAATGGTCTCTTTTTGAGGAGCACCTATCCTTTGTCTGTTGCACCATCATTTAAAGGTACACAACGTGCACAACTGTAGGGAGAAAAAATGGGAATTAATTAGTTAAAATCCACGGTGTCTGACTGTAGGAAAAGGGGCTTTTATGGAGTTAAAAATAAAACCACGTCACTCCCTTCATCTCAAAGAAAAAAAAGAAAAAAGATGTCCATTCTTCCATGAGAATTCTGCCTTGACACCCTTGTTGGCTATTTCACTCCCTGCTCCTGACTACTTCCAGCCAATTGAACTGGTTCAGATAGCCATTGCCTGCATTCAGCCACAGAGGCCTTCCCTTCAGAGTCTCCAATTTACATTCCTACTTGGTCAGATGACATCATATAATGCTTACCCAAGATGACTGTCAACAATTCCTTCTGAGTTTCACATTTTGTTTTTGTTTTGTTTTGTTTTTGGTACCAGGAATTCAATTGATGACCCTGCACTTGCCAGGTAGCTGTTGTGCTGCTGAGCTATATCCCTGGCCCCTGCATTCAACAATTTGACTGAGAAAAAATTGGACTGTCATTCCTGACAAATGAATTGTGCCCTTTTGGGCCTGAATAGATAGGACAGTCTGAACTCTATCAAACTGGGTCCCCAACAGCCCTCAGTCATTGCAACAGTATGGGAACAAACCTGTGACTTTCCTGGTAGACAATGGAACAGAACTCTTTGACTTCAAAAGTTCCCTCTGTTGACCTAGAATAGCAAAGGAAATCTAGGGCAACAAAGGTAAGCCTGGATGCATCACAGTCCCAGAATTGAAATTATACTATAAAGCTGCTGATATTGGCAAAAAAACAGACCTGAGGAGCAATGGAACAAAAGATACAGACACAACTACAAACACACTCAGCCACATTATCCTCGACAAAGGGGCCAACCATGTTCACTGGAAGAAAGATAGGCTCTTTAATAAGTGATGTTGGAAAAACTGGCTTTCTACATGCTGAAGATTTAAATTTGACCTGTATGTATCACCATGCACTAAACTAAAGTCAAAATGGATCAAATATCTAAATATTAAGATAGAAACATTAAATGTACTAGAAGACAAAGTAGGTAGAAATCTTGAGGACATAAGGGTAGGCAAAGAATTCATGAACAAAAAATAAACTGCATGGGAAATACTTCAAAGAATCAACAACTGGGATCTCACTTTATTAAAAAGTTAATGCACATCAAAAGAAATCACCAACAGGGTGAAAAGAAAACCCATGGATTGGGAAAGATTTTTGTCAACTGTCACTCTGACAAAGGACGTCTATCTAGAATATGTAAAGAATTGAAAAAAAAAAGGACCCCCAAGTTCAAAGACCCAATCCAAAAATTGGCAGCTGAGATGAACACAATTCTCGGATGAAGAAATACAAATAGCAAATAAATATAAGAATATTCAACATCATTGGTTATTTGAGAAATGTACATTAAAACAACATTGAGCTATCATCTCACTCCAGAAAGAATGGTTATTATCAAGAAATCAACCAATAAAAAATAGTGCAGGAGTTGTGGGGAAAAAGGAACTCTTCTCCACTGCTGGTGGGAGTGTAGACTGGTATAACCACTGTGGAAATTAGTGGAGATTTCTCAGAAAACTAGGATTAGAGGATCCATATGACCCAGCTATTCCCCTTATGGGTATTTTCCCAGAAGAACTGAAAGCATCATACCAAAGTGATATATGTACATCCATGTTTATAGTAGCACAATTTGTAACAGCAAGATCTTGGAAACAATCCAAATACCCATCAACTGAGGAAAGAGTAAAACAGATATGGTATTTTTATATACTGGAATACTATTCAACCATAAACAAGTATAAACTTGAGGCTTTTATAGATAAATGGATGCAACTAGAAACCATACTCATAAGTGAAACAAATCAGACTTGCATGTGTAAACACTGTATTGTCTCACTAGTGTACAAAGCTGAAAGAGTAAATAAGGTCCAAAAGTTATAATAGATATCATAAAAGGCAAAGAAACTGTTCAAAGGGAGATTACATTGTTTGATCAGTTTGCATGCATGTATCTAGTAACCTGATCAACTATTTTGAGGATGACCATATGCAATATAACAACCATTGTTAATTTCCTATCATCTTGAAATCCTGTATCACTATTGATTTTTTGTTGTTGCTTGATAGTCATAATCATGAAATTTTGAGAGTCCAGTTACCAGAATTATGCACAAAGGACTCACCCCCAGGGTTTGCTATCAGTCATGCCCCTGTGATGATCAAGCTTTCTTCTGAGGCAACCCACACCTGCATCAAACAGTACAACTCTTCTGCCTATAAAGACTTTTGAAGATCTCCAAGCAGCCAATGCCACTATGACTGCCCTCTGTATACTCTGCCTCAGTCTTTTGCCACCCACAGTATGCTGGTATACCTGCCTGAACCTAAAGAATGCCCTCTTCTGCCTTCAATTGGTTCCTATCAACCAGCCCCTCTTTGCAACTGACCTGGACTCAACCTCCCAGAGGTTCGAAAACTTGTTTACCTTCTTTGGAGAAGTCCTCACAGCTGACCTCACTAGTTTCCCAGAATGACACCCAAGGTTTTAGAGTCTTACTGTAAAAAAATCATCTCTAGATATGGCCTACCCTTGATTGTTGGCAGTGACAATGGGCCTGCATTTGCAGCAGAGGTAACTCTAAAACTAGATTAAATAAAAACTATATACAGTTTATAACTAATTAAGAGACCAGCTATATCTGTAAACATTCCTGCATACATATATAACCCATATATATAAACTACCTCTACAAGTTTCAGAAATTCAGCCTTACATCTGCCAAAAAATTTACTTGGACCGCTCCTCCGAGGCACACTCTGAAGAGACAATGCATGCTGACCAGTCCACACACAGCTGAAGCCTGAGGACATCATTCACAAGATTGTGCCATACCTATTCCCCTTGATTTTTGTGTCTTTTCAGGCCCTTATCTCAGTCCTTGTCTCCTTGCCCCCTTGTTAGCTGTGGTTTTTGTTAACTGACCCAGATTCCACTTATGCCAGTCCTTGCTTCCCTGGCCCTGCTAGCCATGGGTTTTTTTTTTTTTTTGCCTTAAACTTTGTATACAGTTGCCCTAGAGGGATAAAGGACAACTGGTAAGGCTCTTTTCCTTACTCTTTATATGGTTTTGTTAATTGGACTTGTTATTTTATTTTATCTTATTTTTTTTACTTACTTTTGGACTTGTTATTTTAAACTGTCTTCCTCATCTAAAAAGCCCAGAGCTATCAATTATAACTAGAAAATATTTGTTGTTACTAATGTGCTGACATTTAATGTTGGGCTCTGCATTCTGGCTCTGTTTAATTTAACCATGGAAATTCACCTGGTAAAAACTGACATCAGGATGTGATTCAGTCCAGAGTCTGGAATGGACAAGGCCTAGTAATTCTTGGATTTGATCAGCTTTAGATAAAAAGAATGGCCCCAGCATTGAAAAAGATTTTTCTGAGTAATGACAAGAGGGGGAAATGAAAGGGAAAAACTGTACAAGAGTTGTTCTTTTTGAATTTTGATCTTTTGAAATTGCCTAGCTCTGTAACTGTTTCATGGTTGTGTAATTACTTTCTTGACCCCTGTAACCACGAGAGCATAACTGAACATGCAGGATGCCTGACTGTACTATTGTATTGAGCTTCATAAACTAATGATCACTAATCTACCCTTGTAACTGATAATCTCACCCTGCTAGCTAATCAGAATTTCCAGGCTGTTCTGCCTCACCTTTGAACCTCTTTTATACCTCTTGCTTGTGCATCATATAAAAGCCCTAGACCACCAGCGATCAGGGCCTGATATTCTGGGAATGATCTTGTTTAGTGCCTGTCAATATAAATAAATCTGCCTCCAAATCCTGGGTGTTTTTCAGTGCTTCTGCTTGCCGTTGCACTAGGCCTACAAGAAGCAAATGAAAGTTGAACTGTTAAAGATGGCATAACTATGCATAAAACACTGTGAAAATATCATTTAAAGAAGATGCTAGTATCCTTTTGGAGCTTGAGAATACTTGGTTACGTGGGACGATAACTGGTCTGGCCATAGGAAAGGAAAGAGGTCAGAAATGAAAGCATAATAGAGCTACAAAAAGAAGACTCAGAGGCTGCGCACAGTTGCACAACTGCTCTAAGTCTTGTTCTGTTCCAACACTGATCAGAAATTGTAAAATGATTTTGCAGGAATAAGGAGGCAGTTTATGGGTATTCATCCAATAACACTCCAAATGTGATATACATTGAGATCTAGGTTTGTTTGCACATCACAACAACAAAGAACCCTCTATGTAACAGTGCATTAAATAAGATACTCTGATTCACATAATAGAAATCTGAAGGTTGGTAGTTAAAGACTTGGGTGACAGTTCAAGAATTATTAGGACCTTTGACTCTTGTCTTTTTGTTCAATTATTCTAGATTATGGTTTCCATTCTCAAGGTATCTTCTCATGGTCCCGTGGGGTTGCAGCAGCTCCAACCATCATAATTATTTTAGCTTATGGGAAGTAGGAGTGGCAGCAGAGCATCAGGGCAAAAGAACACATGCCACAGGTGGGTCCTTCAAATAGTCTTCCTGGAAGTCAAGTACAATACAATATATTCTATTGGCTTGCAATTGGTTATATTGGCTTTTATTAACTGTAAAGGAGCCCTTGGCAACAAACAGCCCTTTTTCTGGGCACTGTGCTGCTCTACATAAAATTGGGGTCTCTTACTCATGGAGCAAGGAGGGGGATGAACAGCAGGTGGCATTGGACAGCCTCTGCCACAGAGTTCCTGTGTATTTTTTTTCACAAGTTGATAAATTATATATTGTCATCATGGATGTAGTTGTTCATGTTACAAAGTTAAAGGATACAGAGTTGACATTCAAGCAGTGATACTGCAAACAGTTCTGCTCAAAGATCTTATAAAGATTCAGCAATATGGTCATCCTTTTTACACACTCAAACATACATGCATTTATATCCCATAGAGCACTTTCTTCTCTCTTTTTTACAATAGCCATTACATATTTTGGGTTTATTACTCTAATAGTTCTTATTATTTTACACTAAAGACACAATGTGATATTTATAAATGATTCTTATTTATTTCACTAAGGAGGATAGTCTCAAGTTGTCTCCATTTGCCTATGAAGGCCTCAAGATCATCCTTTTTATAGCTGAGTAATATTCCATAGTATAAAAATACCAAATCTTTTTCATCCACTTTGCAGTTGTGGTCATCTTGGTTGTTTCCAAGATTTAGCTATTACAAATTGTGCTGCAATGAACATGGGTACACATATATCACTGTGATATGAACTTGTCAGTTCTTCTGGGAAACTTTTGAATGGAACTTCAAATCCTAGTCTTCTGAGAATTCTCCATAAGGATTTTCATAGTGGTTGCACTAGTCTACATTCCCACCAACAGTGGAGCAGTGTTCCTTTTCCCCCCGCAGCCTTGCCAACATTTGTTATCAGTTGATTTCTTGATAGCAGCTATTCTTTCCAGAGTGAGATGAAATCTCAATGTTGGTTTATTTGCCATTTGTATATCTTCCTCTGAGAACTGTGTTTTCATCTCAGATGCCCATTTTTGGAGAAGGTCATTGAATTTGGGAGGCTTAATGTTTTCAATTCTTTTTTTTTGTAACTTGCATAAAATTTTTTTTTATTATTTAAAGAGAAACAAAAGCATGTAAAGGGTAGAGATAATACAGAATTTCAAAAAAAAGATAAACAATAAGAAATCACTGGTTGATAAATTACATATTGTCCTCTTAGAAATAGTTGTTCAAGTTACAAAATTAAAGCATACAAAGTAGATATTCAAACAGTGAGAGTGTAAACAGCTATGCATGCATGAGTCTCTACATGTATTTCTATCCTTTCTGTATTAGAGGGAAAAACAAAACTTAGTGAGACAAAGCAAAACAAATTCCTATAAAAACATGAAACCAAAAAGTCATATAAAACCACAGTACAAGGTGATCTATAATGATTACTGTGTTGTTTCTTATTATCTTCAATAGAATTGTCTATATCATCAGGCATAATTGAATATAGCAGTATAATTGAATATAGCAGTACATAACAATATTAGTAAAAGTAAAACATTGTAGACAGTATAAAACTTCAAAGGCAAGTAGTAATCAAACCAGAGTGGATATTCTAGTGAATCTTGTCATCTTCAGTGCAGTTGCCTATACTCTCAGACTTGATACTATCAATCATAACAGCTTTGAATAAAATGTATCAATTCAAAACAGCGATCTAACAAACCAGATTCGATTACGATCAGTCATGGTAAAACAGTGTAGGTTATACAGAGCTTTAGATTAAGTTAATAGGAAATTAAGGATGATTACCATACTATATCCTGTTATTTTTGGGATTACTATCTGTGCCCTCAAATCTAATACAGGTAGAATGACTGGAACAGAATATAATACATCTAAGCAGAGTGGTGTGAGTAATGTGGGTTTTAAATCCTGGCACACTATTAACAATATAGTATATCAAGGCATCTATGTTAGAGATTCTAGCCATCCTTCTCTGCCTCATTTCTGCTATGCTATTTTTCTGCCTTTTTCTACTTTTCTCCTTCATTCTGCTGCCTGTCCCATTCATTGAGGCCTTTCTGCCATTGTTCCTAAAATCCTGGTATTTTTTTTCTCTCTCTAGAATGTCCTTCAGTATTCTCTGTAGGGTCAGATTAGTGGTCACAAACTCGCCCAGTTCCTCTTTGTCATGGAAGCATCTTGTTTCTCCATTAATTTCTAGTGACAGTTTTGCAGGGTACATCAATCTGGGCTGGAGGTTATTTTCTTTCTTCTTGATCTGATGGTCTGTGTCGAGAAGTCAGCCATGATCCTGATGGGCTTACCTTTATAGATAATCTCTTTCTTTTCTCTGATGGCTTTTAATATTCTGTTTTTATATTGAATTTCTGGTATCTTGATTATTATATGTCTGGGTGTAGCTCTGTTTTGGTCGTAGGTGGCTGGAGTTCTGTATGCCTCACATAACTGAATGTCATTTTCTTTTTCCATGCTTGGGAAGTTTTCCTTAATTATTTCCATGAATAGCCTTTGTAATTCTCTTGTATGTATTCCTGCTTCTTCATTCACATTTCTTATTCTTAAATTGTAGATTCTCTTGTCATCTTCTAGCCTTTGTATTGTTACTGCCTGTTCCTTGTTTTTAAGAGATCTTTCCTTTCTTGATCACACATTGCCAACTTGTCTTCAAGTTTTGATAGTCCATCCTTTGTTTCTTTTAAGGAGTTTTGCTAGCTTTCATTGGAGTTTTTAATTTCCTGGTAATCTCTTTGAATCTGCTTCATGTATTCTATATTTTCTTTATATTCTTTATCGAATGTTTCTCTCCAAGGTCCCAAAGATATCTCTTAATGTACATTGAAGCCATGTGTTGCATGTTTACTGCCCTCAATCTTCCTTGTTTTTCCCTCTCCTGGGTCAGTGCTCTCAGGTTCTGGGCTGGGGGGCCTCCTCTTGCCTCTCTCTCCTGTCATGGTCCCACCTTCCTCCACACAGGTGTACAGTGCAGTTCCCAGTCCCCTTCCTTGTTGGCCATGGTTCCTCCAAAGCACATTGGTGAGGGACCTCCGCCCTCTCCTGCCTGCTCTTGTCACTAAGATGTAAGCAAGGGCTGCATATGCTGGCCCCTCCCCACCGGACCAGCCAAACTTCAGAGGCCTTCACCAGGTTAGTGTGTGCTAGGTGCAGTGAATCAATTTGGGACAGCCCATTGGGTCCTGGCCAGTGACACAGTCCAAGCAAATTGCATGAATCTGCTCTGGGGAGGGAGCAACCAACTGAAGTTACTGTCACTCCCAGTTCAGGCTCCTCCTGCCTGATTCCAATATGTCCCCCATTTGGTCGTGCCCTTCCCAGGGGGGTGGGTGTCTCATTCCCAGACTGACCGTGGGTTAATGAAGGTCCCTTCACTGGCTCTGCTCTCCGTTGGGCTCACCAACCCCCGACTTCAGTGTGGCTGTCGCTCCTGTGAGTGGTGGTGAGAATGAGTTTGGGCAGCTCTGCTGGCTGGCGCAAATTTGCGAATTCAGGCCAGCGCAAACTTGGCGGGTCACAGTGAAAATGCCTTTTCCAGTAATTTTAGCTGTTTCAGTTGTAGCCCCGAGACTTCATGTTTGACAAGCTTTTTTACATTTTAACTTCTTCCTTTGTCTAGAGGATCCATCTCCCCCTGTCTGGATCTCTCCAGGATGTTTTATTCTGGCATATGAGTTGTTTCTCCTGTGAGGCTTTGTATTTTGTTGCTCTCTGATTGGCCATCTTTTGCTCCTCCTCCTCTGTATTCTTATTGGTTTATTTATTTTGGTTTCTTCAGACAGGTTCTTGCTATGTGCTCAAGCTGGCCTTGAACCTCCTATGTAGCCCCAGGCTGGCTGGCCAGCTGGTGCAGGTCTGTAATCCCAGTGGTCTGGAGGCTGAAGAAGGAGGATTTTGAAGGGTTCGAGGCCAGACTGGGTAACTTAGTGAATTCAAGAGCAGTATGCAGCTAGACTTATGGTGGGGCAAGGGGGAGGTGAGCAAATTGGACTGGAGACAGCAGGATGGAGACAGTAGGGATGGAGCAGAGTGAGACAGAAAGGGAGGGTCATTTTCTATCAAAGTTTTCTTTGAGGAGTTAAGGCAGCAATGTGAGACAAACCCATGATTTATAACAAGAACTGGTTACATGGATTTGAACTTCTCCCACTACACAAATGATGAAGATTAATTTTTACTGAAATCAAGTATCAATAAGAATAATCCTACATTAGCTAAAGGTAACAGCTTCAGAAATAACAATGATTAGATTGTTAGTGACATTAGATTTCTTTTGAAATCCAAACAGCTCCCAAAATGTGTGGCTTCAAAATCAAACAATTCCTTCCATATAGGGAAAAAGGGAAGAGGGTAGGGTGGGCTGGGGCACAGAATAAACAATACCAAGATGTGATATGTGTATGTCTCAAAACTCCATGCTGAATGTAAACACTGTGTATTACAAATATGTACTAATAAAAATAATGTCATTATAAAATTCCTGAAGAAATATTAAAGTATGTTATTAAAAATGAAACAATTCTTATACTGCTCTTGCTTAATCTGAGTGCTTCTTACTTCTGGGACAGGGAACATCTGAGTAATAATCTCACTTGACTACTAAGAGTATAAGATTTCAGGAAACTGGCAGGAGAAATTCTTCTTTTAAAAATGAGTCTATTCTAACTGTTCTTTGAGGAAAGTTGTTTATATTTGTGATTCATGATGTAAAATCACACATATGGGGGGAAATAAAAATAGGAGAAGAAGAAATTTGATTAGATGTTCAGTGGCCAGAACATGTTTATTCATTCAGTGATTATAATTAAAACATGTTTTGTTCATATAGTGACATACATTTATAACATATGAGGCTTCAGGTTTGATCCCTGATATTAAAAAACTGACCACCCTCAACAATCTCCATTTATAAGCATAGATTTTTTAAAAATCAAATTTTATCCTGATTATAACATTATCATGTAACCAATTAGTGTCAAGTTTTCCATCTCTTGAAAATCTGAAGAGATAGATAGAATAACAAAGTATATGGGAAGGAAGTTACTAACAAGATAATTTGTGTGATACTAATTTATGTACCAATGAACTTTATTTTTTTTCGAGGACAGAAATAATACATAATTTCCAAAAAAAAACCAGTAAGAAATCACTAATTGATAAAATTACATATTTTCCTCCTAGAAGTAGTTGTTCAAGTTACAAAAGTAAAGCATACAAAGTGGACATTCAAACAGTGAGACTGCAATCAGTTCTGTTCATCTATCAAAAAACTTAGTAATATGGCCATCAATCCTCCACACCCAGCCATACATGCAGTTATATCCTTTACAATATTTTCTTTTATTCTTTTTTTTACAATAACTATAATCAATTCTCATAAACTGTTTAGAAGTTCTACACATGTATTAAGTTTCTGCATGTATACCTAGCCTTTCTGTATTAGAGGGAAAAACAAATCAAACAAGTCAACAATACAAATTCCTAGAGAAACATGAAATGAAAAGGACATAAAAAAACCACAATACTAGGTGATCTATGGTAGTTATTATGATGTCTCTTATTATTTTCAATAAAATTGTCTATATCATCAGGCATAGTATAATTAAACATAGAAGTACAAAGCACTATTAATAAAAACCAAACATTGGAGACATTATAGGACTTCAAAGGCAGTTAATAATCAAACCAGAATGGATATTCTATTGAATCTTGTCATCTTCAGAGTAGTTGCCTCTACTCTCAGACTTGATACTATCAAGCATACCAGATTCGTATAAAATCAGTCAAGACAAAATAGTGATATAGCCAATCTTCTTTGCTTCATCTCTGCTATGCTATTTTTCTGTCCTTGTTGCTTACTTTTCTCCTTCATTTCACTGTCTGCCCCTTTCATTGAAGCCTTTCTGCCATTGTTCCTTGAATCCTGGTGATTTTCTTCTCTTTCTCTAGAATGTCCTTCAATATTCTTTGCAGGGTTGGATTGGTGGTCAAGAACTCCTCCAGGTCCTCTTTGTTGTGGAAATATCTTGTCTCTCCATTAATTTTGAGAGACAGTTTTGCAGGGTACATCAATCTGGGTTGGAGGTTATTTTCTTTCAGGGCTTAGAATATTTTGCTCCAAGCTCTTCTTGATTTGATAGTTTGCATTGAGAAGTCCACTGTGATTTTGATGAGTTTTTCTTTATAGGTAATCTGTTTCTTTTCTCTGACTGCTTTTAATATTCTGTTCTTGTGATGGATTTCTGGGATTCTGATTATTATATGTCTGAGTGTAGGTCTGTTTTGGTTGTAGTTGGCTGGAATTCTGTATGCCACATATATCTGAACATCACTTCCATTCCCCATGCTTGGGAAGTTTTAATTATTTCTGTGAATAGCCTTTTTATTTCATTTGTATTTGTCCCTGCTTCTTCATTCACATTTTTTATTCTTAAGTTATATATCCTCTTGTCTTCTAGCCTTTGTATTGTTACTTCCTGGGAACCAATGAACTTTAAAAAATGGCACTAAGTATGAGTAATAGAGAGTAAATCTGGACCTAGACAGGAAATCTAGGCTTAAAGAGCAAAGCATAAACAAAAGTGGGGATGTGACAGAGACTATTGGGGTGTTAGAATTTAACAACTTTTATGTCCCTTATAGTACCATATCTCTGGTTTGATGCACCCAAAGAATGTGTCAATAAGTTTTACAGAGCAGATATGCCTGGATAGGTAGCTGAGTACTTGACTAGCATGCCCAATATCGATCCCCAGCACTTTTGTTGAGCTATAGTTACATAATCATAAAAATTCACCCATGGTAAATGCATAATTCAATGCTTTTCTTCATAAATTCAGGGAATTGTGTAGCTGTCAACACAGTATGACACATTTTTTTTTTCATTTTGTTTTTGGGGTGGAAACAACTTTATCTTTATTGTACAAAGGTAAAATGGTAACTCAACAAATCCTATAGCACCTACAAAGACAAACCTGCAAAGATGACTCATTGAAAATGAGCAGGAAACTGCTCTACGAAATATGGGGAGCTGGAGCCAGGAGCCATGGCTGCTGGCCACGCCCCACAGCTGGACTGCTGGGATTCAGCTTCTGTCACTCCTGCTTACTTCACAGCAGCGCAGCCTCAGGAAAGTTGCTTAACTGTGCTTTAGTTTACTCATCTAAAGCAACTAAAGTGAGATAAAAGTGCCATAGTGCATGGGGTTATAAAGAGTAAATTAGATAACTAATGTAAGGGTTCTTACAGTCCTAGCGTATGGTAAATACTCCATTAAAACTATGTAGCTGTTTTCACTTTTACTGACTGTTAGAAAGTATTTCCTAAACCAAACACAAAAGATCATATAATTCTATGGTTCATTTCATGTGAAATTCTAGAATAGGGAAAACATCAAACATTTTCGGACTGTAGTAACCTAGAACAAGAATACAGCTCCACTTAGTAAAAAGATAGAGATTTAGACCCTGGGCCTCTGATTTCACATTCTTTGGCTTCATGCCGTTTTTTGTTTTTTGTTTTTTGTTTTTTAACTGGCTGTGGGCCTTGTGAAATTTCTAGCTCTACCAGTACCTCAGTTTCCCTCATCTGTAAAACAGAACTATCAGTAGCTCTTCCTATACCGGGTGGTGGTGGTGGTGTGAATATTGAATGAGGTATAGTGAGGCTCCCCCACCCCAGGGAACTTTCTGTTTCCTAAACATTTATCATAAAATTCCTTGCAAGCACGCGGTCGTGAGTTCGATCCCCGGTGCCGATAAAAAAAAAATTACACTTATACTTGGTCAACTTCATTATATGTAAAATAAAGCAGCTCTCCCATAAGTCCTAGTTTTGTTTTTTGATAGTAATTTCACACGTCAGAAGCAGTAAACACTTTCTAAATACAACCAACAAATATTTGTTGAGTGTCTATGATGTTCAAGGCAGTGTTCTAGGTAGACAGTATTCCTGCCCTCACGGAGCTACTGGAGCACTAATTATGTACACGGAATTACGAAACGGATCAGTGCAGGGGTGCTATAGGGAGAGTACAGTGAGGCGCCGCAGAGGAGCTCTAAATTATGTTTTTCTGTTTTTCAAACATACACAGAAGCAGAGTTTTTGTATCTAAGGAGGATGCTCTCATTGTAGTATCTGGGTAGGTGGTGGTGACCAGTGACCCAAGGTTGTCCTCTATCCACGCCATTTGAGAGACGCAGTGCCCACTGGATTAGGCTCACGAACGGACAGCGTGACAAAGACCAGATGAAAGCTTCCGCCCGCTTCAGAGTGAGGATCTGACCTTGGCCGTCTGCTTGGCTCCGAGAAGCAGCAGCCTTCCGGGACTACCCACCGCTGTACCCTTGGGACTCCCCGGACTCTGGAGCCTGACCAGCAAAGACGCTCAGCCAGGCAGTCCGCCCACACAATGCGTGGGCCGGGGCCAGCAGCGCTTCGGGAAGCTGATTGGCTGGGACGCGCCCGCGGAGGGCGGGGCAAGGTCGGGCTGGGCGGAGCCTACAGCGGCGAGTCCGCTGGGGAAATGGGTGCTCCGCGGGTCCGCCGGCGCCGGGGGCGTGGAAAGCGCTCTCTGCCCCGCGCTCGGGCCCCGCCCGGGCCCCGACGGGAGCGCGGGGCCGCCCCCTTCCTCCTTCGCTTCTCTGGGCTGAGCCCGAAGAGCAGGAGTCGCTTCCAAGTTTCCTGCGTGGTTTTCGAGGCGGCGGCGGGCTGAGGAGGAACATGGCGTTCGTAAACAGCCAAGTGGAACTGGAAGCGGACGAGGTACGGGCCGGGAGCCGGGACCAGGCGCCGGGAACTGGGGCCGCGGGAGCCGAGGCCCCGCCCCTTTGCCCCCCCCTCCGTCGGGGTCCCGCCGGCTGGCGCGCAGGGAGGGGGCGCGGAGGGCTCCCGGGGCCGGGCTCGCGGGCTCGGACCCTGAGGCCCCACGCTGGCCGTCTGGGCTCCGTGGAATGCTTCTCGACTCGGGAACCTCGCCTTCTATGGGAGTTTCGTGGTGGCAGAGCCGCGGGGCGAACAGGGGGACAGAAGGGGAGCAGGATCCCTGGTAGGGGTCGCCCGGGGCTAGGGAACCGTGGCCGAGGAGCAGGGGTTTTCGGGGGGCTCAGCGGTTTCGTTGGCCTCTTTCTGCTGCCTGAGCACTCGCGGCCGGCGCCGGACCTGTTGATTCACTGAGGATTCCTTTCAGCACTTGGCAGCCCTGGAGGGAGCGCTGTCTTTGCCCTTGAACTTGAGGTTGAGGCGCCAGCGGCGACCTGAGCAACTGCCACAGCCGAGGCTGCTGCTTCTGCCATTTTACCTGACTTGAATTGTACGGGTCGCTGCTTGGAGAAGACTTTGGTTTCAAGTGATGCAACTGTGGATAATGTGGAGGAGGCTGGTTAAGGTTCCTGTCCACGTATTTCATGCTAGGAAGCTCCCTTATACGACGATCGAATTATAGTTCCCTTACACGACCGGCAAAGAATGATGCTGTCCTTTGCAGCAACTCCAAGACCACAGATTAGTGAGCTAGAGCTTGGCCAGATGCATCCGTGTATTGTTGAAACTTTTAAATTGTACATAAGGGCAAACGATGAATTAGCATGGTTGCTGCTGTTTTCATCTGTGACAGTTTTTATTTAGAGCTGTAGGCTGTCTTTTGGTATGACCTGGGGCCAGCTGTTTTCCTTTGTTCTTTCAGTGTTCTTTCCTGTAATCAAGGTAATAACCCTTTCCCAGTGCTTTGTACATTCACCTCCTCTCTCAGAGTTTTATGGCTCCCCGTTGTATGTTAAGTATTAAAAGATCCGATTCTCCTCACGTGTAAGGGTTTCTACCAAAGGTGTGAGAACAGTCTCACGTTCTAGGCTTGTCTTCAAACTGCTTCCTTATATATACCTATTTAATTTAATCATAGGATTAAACTAATATTTATAAACCAGACTGAGAGTGATTTGTAAATGTGAAGTGAAATTTCTAAATCCAGGTTCTACTTACTGAATAATTTATTATGCCTGGGACTGGACTAGGGCACTGTTGAGGAGATGCTATTACTCATACTGGTACAGTAGGTATAAAGTGGGGCTTTTGTGACAGACATGTAGTCACTCTAGCCATATTCCTTATCTCTAGGAGGAACTGAGCTTTGAGATGTGTTTGCTAATGAGGAAGCCTCTACCTCTGTGGGGTAGTTAGGTTTCAGAGCAGCGGATAGACTGGTGCAAAGACGTTTTGTAAATACATATTTGTCTAAAGAACGGAAAACTGCGGATGAGATGTTTGATAGCTTCTTGGTTTTTACCATGTCGTATATTCAATAGCACTTAGACCCCTATTATGTGTTAGGTAGTATGCCAGTCACACAAGGTGAGCAAAGTACAGACAAGTCTTTTTGCGTGCCATGTCCATTCATGGAGTACCATATCTGTTGGTATAAATCCAGGAGGCATTTATTGAACATTTGTTCTGTGCCTGTGCTTGAATTTGGCAGGTTCTTTAGAAAGATAAGACAGTTTTGACTAGGGTTTACAGTCTGTTGAGGGTGATATGTCTTGTGAACAAGAACTCTAGAAAATAGCTCAAAGAATGATTAGGGTTAGGGTTAGAGCTCGAGGAAGACGTACAGAATGTATGCAAGATAAGTAAGTCTACTACGTGGTTAAGGTTGGAAGACATTCTATCAGTTTCTTGACCTTAAAATTGTACCTCAGTATGGTAGTAGTATGGTAATTAGTATGGTAATATCCTCACAAGCTCATTGATGGCCTTGTGAATGTTGCTTATGTTCGGCCTTCAGTGCTTTCCTCTGTGAATATTGAGATTTGAAGATTAAGTGAAATAGTCTATATTTTAGTGTTTTTTAAAAATTAGTAACAAGTTTTTTTTAGCACTCAACGGTTATGCCAAGAGCTGAAAAGAGGTAATGTTGACATTACTTGTATCTAAACTCCTGAAACAAAAGTTAACCACTAAAATTAACTTTTTATTTGTTTTTATGATGCCAGAGATCAGTCCAAGGACTTCCGTTATAATAGACAAACACACTATTGTTAAGCTATATTCTCAGCCTCTATAAATAATTTAAAAACTTTTCTTGGCTGGGTGAGGTGGCACACACCTGTAATCCCAGCACTCAATTTCTGGCTGAGGCAGGAGCATCATCACAAGTTCAAGGCCAGCTTGGACTACCTAGTGAGACCCTGTCTCAAAAACAACAAACAAATGAACACCCAAAAACTGTTTTCTTTTTTCTGGGAAATCAATTTTAAATGTTTTGAAAATTTGGTTATATTGATGTTATATAGTTATATAAATTAGTGATTTTATATACATAGTTTGATTTATTACATTTTAAATTAAAAGTTATTCAGTAAGAGTTAACAGGTTGCAGGTGTGGCAAGGGGCAGTTGCATCAGCTCATGTAGGAGATGACAAGGATTGAAGTAGTGTAAAGGCTATGGAGTTGGAGAGGAGAGGCTAGATTTGAACTTCTCAGTGAGAACGTGGAGAAGGACATGGCTTGATGGCTTGTTTCCTGGTTTGAGGGTTAGTGGTGCAGGGAGGGAAGAAGAAGTGATAATTCTGGGTTCCTGTGTAACCACAAGGTTATGCGGTAGTGATGTCAGCTAAGGAGGTGGAAAAGGGTTAATCCTAGCCCCTTTGGGTGGGTAATGAGGACAGGGAAGATGCAACCAGAATAACCCCTGTAGCTCACTGAGAGGTTTCTTTTTGAGACAGCATGGGCCATTAGTTGGTGAGGGTAAAGCTAGGAAGGGTTTTTGTAAATTGGTAGTGCAAGCTAGTAGAGGAAAACAGCATCAATTTACTATCAGTCTCCACTCCAGTTCAGGAGTTAAAAAACAGTCAAATGACCAGTCTTGAATTTCTTTTGAAATTGCATTTATTTTCCTCTGTCTGTCTCTCTCTGTGTTTTGTGGTATTGTGAATTGGACTTAGGAAATTTTGAGACAGGGTTTTACTGCGCTGTGATGTTGCCATTCTTCTACTTCAGCCTCCCAGAGGGCTGTGGTTATAGGCATGTGCCACCATGCCTGCCTCACATCTATTATTTGGAAATTATTTTCTCAGCAGAACTTTCACTCATATATTTTCCTCTGCTCTTCTATTTCTTCTTCTTTCCCTCCTCTTCCTCCTTCTCCTCTTTCTTCTCCACCATCTCATCCTCCTCTTCCTCCTCCTCCTCTTCCTCCTCCTCCTTTTCTTCTTCTTTTGAGATAGGGTCTTGCTGTGTAGTATAGGCTGGCCTTGGACCTCGCTCGCCTCTCCTCTTTTTGCACCCAGATATCTCCTTTCTTTTTTTGAAGTTGGGTAGAGTATTAGGCTTCTGTAGGCAACTATCAGGTCTGTGGTAGCCCTTTGCTTTCATATGCTAGTTCATGGCCATGGGTGCTGTTACTAATTACATCATGAATCTTGACACTGAGGTCTCTGAGGCTCATGCTTTCCATCTAGCCATCTGTGTGGCAGCCCCCATTAACCTGCACTACCAGTTTTTTAGCACCTTGTCTTAACTTTGCTGTATCTGAACCCTCATATGCCAGAGACCCATACTCCAGGTAATAAAGAAACTCTCAGTGAGTCACTGGGGTTATCTCAGGTAGTCTTTGTACCTGTGAGGCTTCCAGGGGTGGGAGGGGGCTTTCTTCCTTCCAGCTGCCTGTTGTTCCCCTGCTGTTAGAACTTTTCGGTTTTACCCCGTGTTCCCTCCTGATGCATCACCCAGGGTCACTGTGGCCAGGTGGCCACACTGATGAGGTCATCACAAGTCTCTAAAGGGACTGCTGAAGCATTTAATGGCAGTACATTCATAATGGCATCATACATCCTAAGCTGTTTATTTAGAGAGAGAGAGTGTGTGTGTGTGTGTGTGTATGTCTGTGTGTTGGTGTAGCAAATACTTTTTTGCTGTGATTCCCTGGACATATCCCCTTGGTATTACTCATATTATACTTGCATACACATAAGGGCCTATGTAGTTTGAGACATTTCATTTTTAAACGGTACATTGTCTATCTTTATTTCATTTTTAAACGGTACATGGTAACTAGTAAAGAAGAATTTTTCAGTCTGATTTAATGTGTTGGTTTTTGTTCTAGGTTCTGAGAGGGGGTGGGGAAGTAGAAGGGTGCTAAGAACCATCAAGGAGGGCGCTTTGAATACAGAAGGACACCTCGCTGGAGGGTAGGAGAGTCAGTAATAGCTTCCTGGAGGAGGCCATTTCTTAGAAATTCTGAGTCTTAGAAGAGGAATAGGCATTAGCCATGGTGTAGAAGTGATTTGAGGATGAGAGGAGCTCTTGAAGTATGTTCCAGGGAGTGGGATAAGGCACACAACTTGAGGGAGAGCACTTGGCACTTTGAGTGGCTGAAGTGTCAGAAAATGAGGCAGAAGGAGTAGTATGTTAAGGTTCTCCAGGGATGTAAAACTGGTAGCATAGATAAATAAATAGGTAATTAGAAGAGCAGGGATTTATTAGAGCAACTAGAAGCTAAGAAGTCCTACAATACACTGTCTGCAAGCTGGAGACTCATTGCTGAGACAAAATACCCGATGTCCAAAATTAAGAAAGGAAAATGGTTTATTTAACTCACAGTTTGTAGAGGTTTCGTCTATAGTCAGCTGGCTCAGTTGGCTGCAAGGCAGGGTGGTGTGGCAGAGGGCCAGTGGTTCATGGTAGCAGAAGACAAAAATAACAAAACAAGCAAAAAGGGAGGAGCATGAGAGAAGACTCTGTATTCCTTATATTGCATGTAGGCTACCCACTCTAGGGTGGGTGTATAGCACTAACGCCCATAATCCCAGCACAAACAATGCATCAGTCACAAACTCGAGATTCAGAGGCCTCTGAAAAGCATGCTGCCCCCATGACTGCATGAAACTTTGAGGGGACATCCAGACACAAACTGGAGCAGTACATAATGGATAAACTGGAGAAGTCAGGAATAAATATAGATACACACAAACAGCTCTAATAGCATGGTGTGCAGAGGGGAGAGCACAGAAAGAGTATAAGTGGCCCTGTACTTGATGGGCGAACAGAAGAGGGCTCCTAAGGGGCATTCAACCAGGATATCACCCAGAGGAACTCCCCTGCTCACAGACCAAATCCTTACTGACCAGCTGTGACTTAGAGCAAGTCTGTTAACCCTGTGGGCTCTGGTTTCACTTTGGGTGACATAGAGTTGAAATTGATGGTATATCTGTAAAGTTTTTTTCAGCTTTGCCATCTGTCATCTATGTGGTAACATTTGATCTGGGTTTTAAGGTTAGAAATTTCAGCAGCCAGTGATGGACCTGGTCACCCTCGTTCCTTGGGCAGAGGGAGTAGCAGAGAGAACATACTTGAGTGTGGATGAAATGAGGCTGCCGCAGAGGCCATGTGAGAGTTAAGTAGTTAGGTGGCAAGCTGCAGTGTATGTTCAGCCAGGTCTGGATAAACCTTGAACTAGTGTTGCTAAGGAGTTTGTGTGTTTTTTCTGTTTTTCATTTTTGATAATGGAGAGATGTATATACCCCGTTGTATTTAAGAAATATTCTTTTTATTTGTACTTTTTTTAAAGCAAAGATGATCCCATTTAGTTTCACTTCTCCTTTGTCAAACCACATTTCTCAATCACAGCTTAAAACTGATGACTACAACGTAAAATGCAGTAGGTAAAGACACGTGGTCAGACACCTTTGAGGAATTCCGTAGGTTTACATTTCATTACTAGACCCAAGTTCTGAGATACAAAGGCTGCTTGACCCACCACACAGGTGCAGTCAGCAAGAGCAGTCAGCATTCTCTGAAGATGTGCTCAGCCCTCTTTTCCTCTTGCCCTGCTGCCTCAGGCCATGGTGCCCTGCGATTCTGGGGTTCTTGGTCTTTTGCAACCAGTTCCTTCACTCAGAACTAAAAAAATAACAAACTTCATTTTATTTTTCAGGCAAAATGCAGCATGTCATTTTAAGAGGACTAGATAAGACAGATGAGAAGAGAGAAAGAGAGACCTGAAGAGGGGAAATGAGGCCTGACTGGACAGGTCCCTCCCAAGAGCCTTTTTGTGTCACCATCTGTGTGGAATCATTGATCAGGTGCTTGTTGAGCAAGACCAGCTGCCCCATGGGCAGAACAGCATTGACATTCTGAGGGAGTAGCCAGCTGGGTTCAGGTCTGGCTTCCCATTTGCGGTCTGACCTCGGGCACGTTATGTAACTTTTCTGATGCTCTCATTTGTGGAGATCAGACTATACTTTCCAGGGCACTTGGTACATGGAAGTACTCCTAAAATGCTAGTTCTCTTTTCCTTTAGGCTTTAGTGTTGTCACCACTGTGTTTTATTTACAGATTTGATGAAGAGTCTGCAGCTTATGTTTTGGTGCATTAAAAATAGATTTTTATTTTTAATTTTTTTTCAGTTGATTGAGAAGAAACTTTTTTTTGTTTTTTTGGTTTGTGTTTTTGAGACAGGGTCTTGCTATATAGTTCAGAATGGCCATGAACTCACTATGTAAGCACAAGCTGACCACGAACTCACAGCAGTCCTCCTGTTTCAGTCTCCTGAGTACTGGGATTGTAGGCATGCACCACCATGCCTAGTCAAGATGAAACTTCTGTAGGGGTATGCAACTGAGAAACAGGAAGTGACTGGCTCAAGGTGGCTCAGTTGACTTAGGCACCAAGTTAGGGTTAGAAGCTACATGCTGGAACTGTAAATTCAGGGTCCTTTCCACTAGTCAAGGGAGGTGAAAACTACTGGAAGGCCAAATGTAGCCCCACTGCCTGTTACTTTCTTTCTTTCTTTTTTTTTTTTTTTGGGTACTGGGGATCGAACTCACAACCTTGTGCTAGCCAGGCAGGTGCTCACGTTGCTGAGTTAAATCCCCAGCCCCGCCACTGCCTGTTTTTGTCAGTGATGTTTTATTGGAACATTGTCACGCCCATTTGCTTAGGTGTGTTGCAATGGCTGCTTTTGCTCTACAGTGGTATGGTTGAATACTTGGGACATAGATTGTATGGTTCATACTTTCTAAATGCCCATAAGGACATAATTTGCTATCCTTTGGAGTAGATGATATATATTATAGTGGGTTGTGAGCCTTATGAATTAAATTTGTGTCTTTCCTCAATACAGTATTTGTATAAGTATCAAAATCTAGGAAACAGTTTTTTTTGACACATCCCATGAAGTGTGGGATAGTACAAGTTTTGAACTCAGATAGACATGGGTTTGAATCCTTGTTTTTCCTTTACAGACTCAGATAAGTTACTTAGTCTAAGTGTCAGTGTCTTTGCAATATGGAGACAACAGAACCTCTTACATGGTTATTGTGAAGATTAAAGGACTATATGCTGCTTGGCATATGGGGTGCAAATGCTGGCTCTTAGCACAATTGTTAAGGCTTCTCTTTGTGCTGCTTGGCATTGTTTCTCCAGCCCTGTAAAGAACTGGCATTGTATAAAGCTTGGCCTGTCCAGGGTCTACACAGCAGTCTTCCTCCTGGTTGAGTCCTGTGAGACAAATGCAGTTACTTCTCAGGCTAATATCAGGAAATCCAGCTGGGTAAATGCTCCAAGTTTAAAGTCTCCCCACCTGTCCTTTCCTGCCAGGAAAGGGGAAACCACTTAACATAAAAGAGACTCAAAGGGCCATCTGTTCTGGTTCCATCTACAACCAGACAACATTAATATTTATTAGCAAGGGAAGTGGCAATGAAAATAGTTTTTGGAAATGGCATTTGTCTGTAACACATAAATGTTATAATTACTGGTCTCCCAAAAACATTTTTCTTTGCACTCCTCTATTTTCATTGGTGTCAGTGTTCTTATAGGATTTCAATGATTTGTAAGAGGTATATTTATGTTTGGTCAGTATATTAGTCCGTTTTGTGCTGTTGTAACAGAGTACCTGAGATTGGGTAATTTATGAATAACAGAGTTTTTTTTTTTTTTGGTGCTGGGGATCGAACTCATGACCTTGCACTTACCAGGCAGGTGCTTATGCCTGCTGAGCTAAATCCCCACCCCGAGATTTATTTCTTTTAATTCTAGTTGTGAAGAAATTTAAGGTCAAGGGGGTCTATCTGGTGAGGATCTTCTTGTCATGCCATAATGTGGTGTCACATGATGAGAGCATGCTTGTGAAACTAAAAGAGGGTTGGGCTTGCTTTTATCAGGAACTACTTCAGTGATGACTAACCCACTGCTGTAATAATGTAATTACTCCTTTAATTACCACTTCAGAAATCCACCTCTCCACATGATTGCACTGGTGATTAAGTTGCCAATACATGAACTCTGGGGGACACATTTTAAATTGTAAAAAGGTGAAGGAGGTGATAGTATACAAATACTCCCCAGCTCTGGAGAGGATTTTTGATTCTTGCTGTTCAGCAAAGCACTATGCCATGGTGGGCTGCTCTTTCTGAAGTATAATCCCTTCTTACCTTGTTTCTTAAAATCTGTCCACAGATTTTCATTATCTTTGAGGTAAAATTCAGTCATCCTAGAGTGGCATACCTACAAGGCCTTATTTTGGATCTAGTTCAATGATTCTCTGACTTCAGTATGCATAAAATTAACTGGCTGGGAACCAGTGACTTGTTAAGATGTACATCCCTGGGTCCTGCTACCTGCATTTCTTACTTGGTAGGTCTGGAATGGATGCTAGGATCTTGAGTTCCTAACACGGACCTGGTGTTTTTTCATCTGGGCACTTCCTTTCATCATTCAATACCTGTGGACACAGTCCTCTTTCCTTTCCAGATTTTGCTTTCTTTTTTTCCTTCCAGGTGCTCTGACTATTTAGTGTCTATGGCTGCCTTTAAAGAAGAAATATCTCCTTTTTGGCATTCATGCTGTGGCACTCAACTGGGATAGAATGTAGCCCTATTCAGCAGAAATGGTGGCTTTTCTTCCCAATAGAAATAGTGCAGCAGAGGAACTCCCTGCAGTGCTTTTTAACAGCATGATATTTTTAATGTTCTCTGCAAGGAGAGAGAATTTACTTTCATAGTCCACTAGTGTTATCTCAGTATACTTACTGAACTCCAGTTTTATTGAAGTGTGTTTTAAACATCATAGAGTCACCACCCCACTGCCACTTGTTTTGGTAGTCCTGGGGATTGAACCTTATTCATCACACCTGCTGGACAAATGCTGTACCACTCAGCTGCACCCCCAGCCCCAAGTTTACTCTGTTTAATTAATGATTTTTCAGTCAGTTTGCAGGGTGGCATAGCCATCACCACAATCCAGCAGGAACACTTCCATCACCCTAGAATAATCTCTGGCTCTTTCCATCTCAGTGATATCTTTCAGTTCAGATATCACTAAGAGAAAATAAAACTTCCTAGTGATAAAAAATAAAAAATTACATCTGTTATATAATGATGAGAAATAGGGGCCCGGGTTTTAGTTTAGCAGTGTTAAGAACCGGCTTGGCAAGCATAAGGTTGTGAGTTTGATCCCCGGTACCAAAAAAAAAAAAAAAGAAATAAAAAGATTGCATCTGTTATGTAATGATGAGGATAAAACACCAGTGTTAGGTATCAGTAAGCAAGATTGGAGAACAGGGTGCATTTGGGTCAGTGGTTGGCTATATGGGAAGCTTGAGGGCTTTTTGAATTACCCCTGCCCATAAGAGTAATTTATTGCTGGGTGTGGTGGTGCCTGTAATACCAGCACTTGGGAAGTTGAAGTGGAAGGATTGCAAATTCAATCCCAACCTGGACTACAGAGCAAGTTCAAGGCCAGCATGAACTACATAGTGAGACCCTGTCCCAAAAAACCAACCAACCAAACAAAAAGGATAATTTGTTACTTATGTAAGAAAACAGAAGTGTAGTTTATTCTGATTACGCCTTTTCCCCCGATTTTTAAAAAATTCATTCCCCAAGGCAGCTTGCTGTTCATCCAGCATGTTTAGGTTCCTCCTGGAAGGGTATGTAAACAGTTGGATTTCTAAGCCATTGCTAATTTAATAAAAGGAACCGGCTATCACTGTATCCAGTCTCAAGTAGGACAATGAATCACCTAAGTCAGCTTTTTATCACCTGTAAAAATTTCAGATTTGTTGTATCTTTTCCAAGCAAGAAATGTGAGAGAAAGAAAACAGATGAACATGTGAGTAAGCAGACATGCGTGGAGGGCTGCCACTTGCTGTCTGTGTGACTAGCCCAGTTGAATTCCTTAATCTGTCTGTGAGTATCTGTTTCCTCATCAGTCAAATGTGGACCTCAAAGTCCACTTAAGCATTGAAGCTCTGACACTTCACTCAGTGCCTGGAGTACTTAAGTTGTAGCCATTAATTTGGTTAGCAGTTAGTACAGATTTTGCTTTTTCCTACCTTCCTTTTCTGGTACTAGAAATTGGACCCAGGGCCTTGAAAAAAATTTTATAAATCTTTTTTTTTTGGTACCAGGGATCGAACTCATGACTGTGTGCTTTCAAGGCAAGCACTTATGCCACTGAGCTAAATCCCCAGCCCAGAAAAAAATTTTTGACACAGTGCAGGCTGGCCTTAATCTTGTGGTCCTTTTGCCTCAGCCTCCTGAATAGCTGTACTACAGTTGTGTACCTCCCCATCCATGGAGACTTTTGTTTTTTATAAGTGCATTCATATGAGCAAAAGACTTTATAGAGCAGGAAGGAATCATATAAAGTTGGTTCTAATACTGTAACTAGTCACATTAAGTACTCACTTGCTGATAGTGATTTCAAGATCTACTCAGAGGAGGAAAGGTTCTGTTTTGTTTTTATTTTTAAATATGAATATTGGCGAATGATCTTTTAGAGGTCTGACCCAAGCCTGGAAGCAAGAGCAGGCCATTTGACCCACTGCTTCTGGACTCATTGGAGTGAAGTTAGATAATGTGTGACACTTGCTGGCTGCAGTAGAGATGGAGCACTCACCAGATGAGGGTGATTTTTCCTCATCCTAACAAATTGTTTATGAGCATTGTTCAGGTGTTCACATTTCTGACAGTCTGCACATTTAGTAGTAATAGCATATGTGATGTTTGTTTTCATAACTTTTTGAGACAGAAAACATTATGTTTTTTGGAATTCTTTTTCATCAAAGCACACCTAGTTTGATTTTATAAATCAAATTAGAGATGAGTTTACTAAGATTTGAGGTGCTACATGTTTAACATAGCCAAGTATGTTTGAAAATTAAAAAGTAAAGCTACTAGCTTATTTTTTCTTTTTCTTCTGTAGGTTTCCTATGTTTGATTTCCTTTAGTTTATGGGAGAGAAGGTTACATTTTAACTTAAGTAAGAGTGCTTTGTTTGAAGTATACAAGCTAAGTGCAAGTGATAATTTGAGGTCTCTGTGCTTGCAGAAGCAGTGTTACGATTTAGATCTAGATGCACCCCCAAGCCTCATGCGTGCAGTGGTGGGGCTTTTGGGAGAGATGGTGTCATGGGGATGTGATACTCATGAGTGGGTTAGTCCTCGCATGGTTTCTTAGCTGACTTGCTGTTAGGAGGTGGGCTCTGGTCTGAGGAGATGGGCTGTTAGGGGTGTGGCCTGCAAGAGTTTATCTCTTCCTGCTCCTTCCTTCATCCTCTCTGGGTACCCAGCTGCCTTGCTGTGAGCTCTTCTCACCTCTCCTCTATTATGCCACCTTGCCTTGGAGTCCAGACTATGAACTGAAACCTCTACAAACTGTGAACCAAAATAAAGTTCTTCTTAAGTTGTAGTTGCTGGATATTGTGGTTTCATTGATGAGAAAAGTGACTAAGACTAACAGGTATCACATGGTGATAGATTACAGTGGAACATTTTAAGATTGAGGGAACTGAGACATATTTAATGGACTCTTGTCCACAAAGCATTCTAATTCAGTTGTGGCTACTGGAGACAGTCATCCTTTCTGTAAGTTTTCAGGAGCAAACAACTTTGAAAATCAATTCAAAATAGCATTAACAACAACAGGAAAATTCCCTCTTCCTTGATTCTCCTGTTCTATTCCTTTCTACTTATCTTTATTTTGCCACCACATTTCGACCTTCAGTTAGACCTGTTGATTCTACTTTTGGCACATGGCTCCATTCAGCCTTTTCCATCACCACTGACACCTTCCCAGTTCCACACCATCTTCTCGTGCCCACATTCTTGTCCTGCCGGTCTCCCTGCCTCTTTCTTTCTTGCTTGCTGTATAGTACAGGTTGGCCTTGAATTCTCTAAATTGCCCAGACAGGACTCAAACTAGTGATCCTCCTGCTTCACCACCTCAGTGCTGGGATTATAGGCGTGTACTACCATCCCCAACCACCCTGCTTCCTCTCTACCCTCTGCGATTCAGTGTCTACTATGCAGTTCAAGTGCTCTTCTTTTAGATACTAATTACATGTTATTCCCTTGTTTACAGCTTTGTAGTGGTTATGCATAGCATTTAGAAGAAAACCCATGCTCCTTCCTATGACCAGAATACTCTGGCTCTTGCCTTCTTCAACAGCTCGTCTCCCCTCCCCCACCCTGTAACCACCTCACTCCCATTCAATTACGTGAAAATGCCAAATTCATTCCCACCTTTTTGCTGGGTATTTCTTGGCCTGACTGACCCAACCACATCCAACCCCTCAACTTCTCATCCTCACTGTGAATGTCAGGTTCCCTGTGAACCTTTTTCTGGTTCTGTCTTTAAGGCAGTCTCCCTTCTCTCTGCTATGTATCCTGTTTGTTTCCTCTTAGCTAATGATCACTGTATGACCTTGTTTGTGGTTCTCTTTCATCTGTCTCTTTCATCAATCTAGGTAGTTTAAAGAAGAGTTTAAGAATTAGGTACATACAGACAAACTATACAGAAGTATCCCATCGTTCTTGCCACGTTCAAAAGTTCTGGAAAATTTTTTTGGTGATTGTCTCTAGTTGTACTTCTATGGGTGCCTTGATGTCCTGAATTGATTCTAAATGTTTACCTTTTATGATCATTTAATTTTTGAGAGAGAGCCAGAAGTCACCTGGTGCCAGATTCGGTGGATAAGATGGGTGAGGAGACACTAATGTTGTAAGTCTGCTTTTCCATGGGCTGGCACTCAGAGGCATTTACAATGTTTTTGATCACACCTTGTGTAAAACTCACATCAGAGGGCTCCTAAAATGGCTTGCAAAAGCAGCAAGAATGATGGGATAAGGGTGTTTGAAGCAGGGGTAGTATTTTGAGTGAGATTAATGGCAATGTGTCTTACATTATGTGTAATACATTTAAAAAAATTTTTTTTGAAATTCACCATATATTTGATCACATAGAATGCTGAAAATAGTAGGAATTCTTGAGTCCATCTTGATGAGAAATAAGTAGATAATGAGGGAGACAGAAGGCTTTTGCTTTTAGAACATCAGAGGCATTTTGGAGAAGGGATGAGGTGCTGGAGTTGGAGACTCAGTTTTTAGCTAACACACACTCTCCTAAGTCAGTTCTGTAGTTTTGATGTGCTTTGTCAAGATATGCCCTGTTAATCTTTTTTCCTTCCAGAAAACTTTAGAACTATGTGTCAAGTTTACTGAAAATAATGTTGGGATTGTGACTGGCTGAATTCTGTGTAAGAACCTTGTGACATGAAAGATGGGAGCTCAGGCTGTGGAGTAAACCACTGGGATAATTGGTCCTAGTTTAGAGAAATGTGAATTTCATATGTGACAGTAAGTAAACATGCAGAAGCATAATGTTTGGTTCACAGGTATGCTTAAAATCTTGTTCTGTATGTCCACATAGTGACAGAGAAGTGATATGTTCAGTAATGGTTTTATAGCTTATCAATCAGAATAGCTTCTACATTCAGGAAGCAGTAATCTATATATACAGAACATTTACAGATAGGTATATGGTTTCTATTAATCAAAAACAGTGTATTAAATGTGCTAGTGAATTTCTGGATACACATTTTTCTTTATTCATTCCTTCAGGCAGTAAATATATCAGGTGCTGTGTACAGTACTGTGGTCTGTGAGGATGTGGCTTGTGGATTTGCCTCCTGTACTTCTGCCTTGAGGAAGGGTGGACTTGAAATGAATAACCACAAACCTTTTGTAATTATGATTGAGGTACATTTTTTCAAGAGAAGTTAGATTATTTCTAGCTCTGGCTCAGTGTGATGAAGTTCCACAGCTCAATTTGCTGAATTTACAAAATTTGCTTGTTAAAATGTTTCAGAGGTGTAAGGGAAGGATTTTAGATTATGGGTTTAAATCCTGTTTCTGACACTTACTCGGGTTTGTCACTGTGGGAGAGTAACAGTAAGTTTTTCTTTGTATGCCCCTGTTTTCATCATTTTTAAACAACTGGGGATAATACTAAGCCCTTTCAAAGGGAGTTAAGAAGAAAGGAGTAGTAGATATAAGAACATGTAGAACAGTGGCTGGCACATAAAGAGTGCTGAAGAAATGAGAGCCATTTTTGTAACATTAATATCCATATTTTTATTTTGGCATAATTAAAAAAGTGGCTTTAAAATTTTTTTTTTTTGGGGGGGTACTGGGAATTGAATTGTTAACTTTTTTTTTTTTTCTTTTGTACTGGGGATTGAACTCATGACCTGGCACCTGCCAGGCAGGCACTTAACACCACTGAGTTAAATCCCCAGCCCTTGGCTTTTTGAGACAAGGTCTCATTGTGTAGCTCAGATTGTCTTGAACTCACTATGTAGTCCAGGATAGTGTCAAACTTGCTGTGATTCTCCTGCCTCAGCCTCCCGTAAATATGAATAATAATATTTATTATTTCTTTAAAAACCAACATTATTTCATTTTTTTGAGACAGAGTCTCACTTGGTAGCTGACTTTGAACTAACCACACAGCCTAAGCTGGCCTCAAACTCTGGATGATCCTCCTGCCTCAAGCTCCTGAGTGCTGGGATTACAGCACCACACATAGCTAAAAACCAAGCTCCTGAATGCTTGGATATGTGCACCACCACACATAGCTAAAAACCAACTTTATCAAGATACAATTTAGATGCAATAAAATATGCCTGTTTTACGTGCATGGATTAAGTAGCATAGATGTATAAACTCACATTAACTATCACTACAATCCAGATAAAAGAGCATTTCCATCAGCTTCAAACTCCCCTAGTACCTTCAAATTATTTTTGTGTTTACTTTATGAAATTATTATTATTATGTGTGTGTATATATATACATATATATATATATATTTTTTTTTTTTGACATAGAGACTGGTATGTAGGTCAGACTGGCCTTAAATTCACTAAATAGCCTATGCTGGCCTTGATCTTACAGTGATCCTCCTGCCTCAGCCTCCTAAGTGCTGGGATTACAAGTATGTGTGAACATGCCTGGCTGATTGTTTCATGTTAGAAACTGAAACATTAGCATTTCACTTAAGATGGAATTGAGTCAATTGATTTGTTTTAATCTATAAAGCTTACTTATCTACATAATACAAATGTATAGGTAGATATTGAGGTTTTTCCTAAAAATTTCTTCTTCTTTTTTTTTTTTTTTTGATTTTTTTGAGGCAATCTCTATATATAGTTGAGGCTGGCCTTGAACTTGCAGCAATCTTCTTGCCTCAGCTTCCTGAGTACTGGGGTTATTACAGGCATGTACCGTGATGCCAGGCTAATTTCTTGAGGGGAGAATGTTGGTGGGAGTGGGGGAAAATTTAGTCTCAACACAAATGATTATATAAAAGTCTTAGCTCTTTCTCCCTTAGACTGCCTTCCAGGTTACGTTTTGCAGCATTTCTGCCTTGCTAATACCTAGGATTCTTATGAGGATAGATACTATGAGAGAATGTCTAGTTTTTTAACCTTTTCCTATAGTGGTTACAGTGAAAATAATAATGAAATAAGAGCTGATACTACCCATTACTTACTGTGAGCTAGGCATCACTAAAAGCTACCTACATCTCATTTAATTCCTTTAACACAGAGATTTGATATTGATATTCCTGTTTTATAGATGGTGGAAGTTTTCTTAGGTTGGAGAAGCTAAGCAACTTGCCCAAAGCCACACATATTTAATAAGTAAGTGATGGAGCTGATGGGGGCCTTATCAGTCCCTGTTCTTAGTGAGTTTTCCCTTGAATTTAAAGCTTGAAACCAGTGAGGTATTTTAGAATTGAATAATTTCCCATTTGCTAGCCCTTGAACGTTTATAGATTTTTCATATTTATGTTTCACTCTGTCCTCAAAATTACCAGTGGGGTAGCGAAGGAAATTAAATGTTTTGTCTATTTATGCAGAGGTAGGCAAGCTTTTTCTGTAGAGGGATGGATTGTAAATGTTTCTGGTTTTGTGGACCAAATGACCTCAGTTACAACTGCCCAACCCTAGGAAAGCAGCTTGGACAGATAGGTGAATTAATTATGTTGTGTTCCGGTAAGACTTTATTTATAAAAAGAGTTGGCAGATAAGATTTGGCCTGCTGGTTGTTGTAGAATGATGTATTTGGGACAACAGAACATATTCAAGGTGAGGCAGAACCAGGATTCTTAGTGGCAAGTGTGTACTCACCAGTCCCAGTCTCTGGGCTGCAGCATGCACTTGGCAGTGCCCTCAGGAGATTCAAGTCCCATTAGTAATAGTAGTAATAACTAATGCTTTCTACTGGAGGATTTATTCACAGGTGCCATGTAATCTGTGGACAACCCAGCAAGAAGTTTGCCTAAGGTTACAGAGCTGGGAGGATGGTGGATTGGGATTTGCATCCAGGCAGTGATCCCAGGCAGTGGGCTCAAGCTCTCTTTCCTGCACTATGGCGGCTCTCAGGTTGAGGTCACTGTTGAAGCCCCATTCTTCAGGACTGACTCTCCTGAGCATTTATGTTATGTAGCAAGGGTCTGCATTCTCCAGACATTTGTTCTGAGGCACAGGGGAAAGAATGCTGTCTGTGCCATTTTTCTGTTATAGCTAAAAGTTTCTGAGTGTTGAGCAATGTGATTTAAGAAAGCTCTTTCTGTTCATCCATGGGCTGTACTGGAAGCTTTCAGCTCTAGAAACACTTTGATGATAAAAACAGATTATTTATTGTTTTGTGTTAACATTGCGTTACCTCATTTAAATATCATTTGTAAGGTTTGTTTTACAACAATGCTGTAAATTAAGTATTTCCATTGTGTGAACAAAAAAATAGGATCAGCCATGAATGAGTTAATTAAATCTGAATCTGTTTCTCACTTAAATATCACAACAGTCCTATCTTATAGTGTTATAATGAAAATTTAATGAGTTGATGCATGGTAAGAATTTATAGCAGTGCTGTGTGCAATACTGTTACTTATTAGTTGTGTTATCAGAGAAGAGGAGCAATGGTAGTAACTTTAGAGGTGAAATGCTTGCTTTTTATAATTATTTTTAAATTACAAATAAGCATATAAGTATACAACATAGTGGTCTGATGTTAATAAATGGAACTTATGATTATGCATAGGAAGAAACTATATAAACTCTGTTCCTTTTATTTGTTTTTGTATTCATTTAGACAAGGTCTTGCTATGTAGTTTAGGCTGGCCTTGAGTTCACTATGTAGCTCAGGCTAGCCTCGAATTTGTAGCAATCCTCCTGCCTCAGCTTCTTGAATGCTAGGATTACAGGCATGCACCATCATGCTCAGCCCCTTTTAATTTTAAAATACTTCTACTAGTAATGGTTTCAACGTTAATTTAAAATGCTAAGATTAAGTCGTTTGGTTCTATTTGATGTTCATTTTGTGTAAAATTATTTCCCTAAAAAAAAGGTATTTCCTAGATATTAGTCTGTCAGCTGTAGAGTGGGTAGGTGATGCGAATGAGACAGAAGCCATCTTATGCTTTGATCTGGTTTTAGGCTTCCTTTCTGAATGTAGACTGGCTTGTAACTATTATGATAAGCATATAACCTGTGTGTGCCTGTGTGGTAATTTGTGTGATAACCATATAGTTTGTGTGCCAAACTTATTTTATGAACCCCTTTTGAGAAACTTACAGAAAATATGATTTTTAAAAATAATTTTATCTTAAAGAAAATTATTTTTTAAATCATTATATAATTAGCATATGTTATTTGTATACCTGTAAGACTAGCACATATTGTTTATCTCAAACTCCCCATGGTGTAAAAGACAAGTCTCTGGCTGCTGTTTGGCTCATTCACCTGGCCCAGTGCTTGTGAAGTCTGAAGCAGCTGGAGATCTACAGTTATCTGTGGTGGCACTCCCCCCCCCCCAAGATCCTGCACCCTTGGCACCGCCCCGGGTGAGCTCCCCTCTCTTTTGCTGTGAATGTGATAAATGCTCAATAAACTGTTGTCTCTGAGACACTGCTTGACTCTTGGAATCTTTGTTTGGCAAACACACTGACTCTCCTTTGCTCCTTTAAGGTAAGACTAGGGACTGTTGGTTCCAAGAGCAGCCTCTGTGTCTGCTTGCAACAGTAGGTCAGGTAATATTAGCTCTAGAGAGCAATGATGTTTGATGTATTAAGTGATTTAAAAAGTTTGTTTTACAACCATAAAAATAATAGCTGAGGAATATTCACAAGGAAGTAAAATAATCACTCAATTATGTTAAATTCAACAGTGTGTTATTGTAAAAAACTTGTATTTTACATATGCACTCTTTATTACACCATACATTGCATGTTATGTTTATATGTATCCATACCTTTATGGGATTATAACCCAAACTACTCTATTATAATGATGATTTGAAAGTATTTGTTCATCAAAAAAAATTAGCCTTTCTAAAATAAAAGACTTAAAAATTGGGTAGCTGAAATGAATAGACATATCTTAGAAGTACAAATGGCCAACAAATACATGAAAAATGCTCTCATCTCTGGTCATTAGAGAAATGCAAGTTAAAACAACACGCAGAGCCCATCTTACTCCAGAAACAGTGGTTATCATCAAGAAGACAATAGCAAATGCTGGCAAGGCTGTAGGTAAAAGAATCCCTTCTACTTAGTTGGTGTGAATGTAAATTAGTAATTGACTGTGAAAATCAGTATGGAGATTCCTCAAAAAACTAAAACTAGAAATTCCACTTGATCCTTCTAGGTATCTTCCCCAAAGAACTAATGATGTCATATTACAGGGATACTTGGGTTCCCATATTAATAGCAGCACAATTCATAATTGCTAAAGCTTGGAAGTGGACTATATGTCCATCAACAGATGGATAAGGAAAATGTGTTTATACACAGTGGAGTACTGCATTACCATAAAGGAGGATAAACTTGAGTCATTTGTGGGAAAATGGATGCACATTGAGACCATAATGTGCAGTGAAATACATCAGACAAAAAACTTGAATATCACATTGTTTCTCTTATATGATAAGCTCAAAATATAAAGAGCAAAATGAAAGATAGATAGATAGATAATAGGGAATAGACAGATCTTTTGTAAATGGGAAGAGGACCAAAAGATGGAGGGAGGGGGGGTGGAAATAAGGACAGAGGAAGCAGATGAAAAAAGAATTGAGATGTTCTATGTACATGTACCAGCTCCCCAAGAGGAATGTGACCATTATGTCCTGAAAAAATGCACTGATATAAAGTAAAAATTGTGAAAAGAAACAGGAATTACCATTAAAAAGTGTTTAGTGTTTTAGCTATAAAAGTGTCAACCTTAGAATTTAACTTCTGCCTTAAACTGTAACTTCACTTTATATTTGTAATGAAATACAAAAAAGGAGAAATAGTTTCCCCTTCATAAAATTATAAAATTAACTTTCATTTTAAAAAACATGCTAATTTATAATACATAGAAATTAAAGCCATGGTGTCCAATTCAATTTTTTTGTGAGAGTGACACCTGGTGGTATACTTGTTGGTGGTTTTCTTTACTCTTCTTTTTTTCTTTTCTCTCTCCCTCCATCCTTCTTTGTTTTTTTGGGGGGCAGGGTCTCTCACCATGTCACCCAGGCTGGCCTTGAACTCTTGATCCTCCTACTTTAGCCTCCCAACTTCTGGGATTATGGGCACTTGCTACCATATCTGGTTTGGAAGTTCATTTATAATTCTCATGATTTCCCTGTGTTTGGCTAGAAGTTGCTGGAAATTCCAAAGAATCATTATGTGAATTGCTTTCTAAGTACTTAACCCTAGCTAGTAATCTACAGGAAATTAGTATCCGTAATGTGGCTCAGATTTCAGAAACCCCAGAACTCCATTTGGAATAATCCCTCTGAATGATAGTCTTCTCTGAGAGATTTTATTTTGCTGTGTGTGATAGATAAAAGGCTGCTTTCTTGGGGGCATGTTTCTTTTTAATTAAAAGAATTTAAGATTTTGAATAGGGGATAGAGTTCATGCCAACCTTTCTGCTTTACTTTTGAGCAGGCTGGAGCCTCAAAGGGCCTCATAGGACTCCCTGGTGAGTGACAGTCCTGTGAGGTTTATGAAACCCTGTGCTCATGAATTACACTTTACATGCTGGTCAGACAACTGAGTAAGAAGGAAAGTGTATAGAAGAAGAGGAGACAAGGGCATTTTAAAATGGGAGAAGGAAAGGCAGTTAATAATTTATAATTTTTGGTACAGATATTCCATTTGAGTTCTCTTTTCTAAAAGAGACTTAGAATCTTTACTGTAAGTTGTTGAGGAAGTAAAGGATCACAGCTCTCTCTATTTGAGTACACTAATTTAGCCTTACCCGAGAATTTAATGTCATTTTATAGAATTGTATTTAGGGAGCCTATTTTGAGTCAGACCTATACATTATCTCACTGATATCCTTGTAGCGGTCTTGGGAAGTGATTGGAATCCCCATGAGGAAAATGGAGGATTAAAAGGGGTAGGTCTTCCCAGGGTCAAGGGTAGAGCCAAGATACAGACGCAGACAGATTTCCCTTCAGAATCTAAACTTATGCTTTCAACTGTGCCACACTGGCAGTGTATATGTATTCATGGAGATATACTTAGCAGTAGAGGTGGTACAACTGCTGCTTGTGCTCTTCCAAACCAGGACCCAGTGATGGGGACACTGAGGTTGATTTTGCATTTGCCCTTAACACTGAGGCTCCTTTTTTTTCAATTAAAAAAAAAGTGTAGCAGTGTAAAATGCAACTGGTAGTAGTAGCTCTTGGAGTCCATTTGGAGAATTTAAATGCTCCAGAAGGCCCTGGATTTCATTATAAGCATGGCAAATAAATTACAAAGAATTGCAGAACAGACAAGAGCAGAATGAAAAATAATTCCTAACAGAAGAGCTGTGTGTGTGTGTGTGTGTGTGTGTGTGTGTGTATGGGCACTCACGCATGTGTGTGGTTGTTTAATTTTGTAAATGTTGCTTTATGGGCACATAATAAAGATGTATTTTACATTAATCCTGATTTAGAAAAATCAGTACTTTATTCAAGTTTTGATAGGGAATAATACCAATTAAGTTTACGTATTTCTTATATGATTCCTTCCCCTGGTAATAGTCCCTCTCTGTTCTCAAATATTTGAGGAATCATGGTATGTCATGAAAGTGATAAAGTATAATAACTGATGTTAGTCTGGCATCTTGTTTGGACATCTTGATTCACAGAGATAAACGCCATGGTGAGGCTTGTTTGGCCTCTTTACCACTGAGTAGCCATAGCTCTTAATCCTTCCCTTAGTCCCGGGGCAAGCTAGGGAATACTTGTATGTGTCATCTCCCTGGGAAGATTCACATATACCCCAAAGTACATAGAATCTGTACTTGTCAAGTTCTCAGCAGCTCTGGAGTTCTGGGAGTCTGTAATACCAGACACCCAGGTTCTTTGATTAACAGAATGTTGGGTGAACATGCCCAGGAGGAGGGCCTGGTTCTATGGAGGTAGAGTAGGTTCATTTTCTTTGTGAATGAAGATGCGTGCAAGTCCTGTCCAACCTTGTCAACTCTGCTAAATAGCCACAATTAGCTGAGGACATGGTAGTGTCTGCTTATTGGACCATAAAGTTAACTGTATAAAAAAGAGAAATGGAGGTAGGAACAGATGAAGGTGAGGAAAAGGTAAGGGGAGAGAGGAAGAGAAAATCCTACAGAAGTGATTCAACTTTGTGGATATGTAGTGATTCATTTCCTATTTCTTACTGTTTCCTTTTGTGGAGTCTGAATTCCTTTTCACACCACAAAATTAACTGAACGCTTGTAGATCTGCAAAGTTTGTAAATCTGTGGTCTCTGGAAATTGATACACAGTATTGAAATTACTGGAGTAGGATATTTGTCATCTTTATTCTTAATCCCTTTTGTCCCTTTTCCCTGAGGTTTTTTTCTTTAGTAGTTTTGCTAAGATTTTTCAGTAAACATTTATTGAGAACTTGCTATCATTTAAATGAACTTGCATGCATTTTTGCTACTCAGAAGATGACAAAGTTAACAAATAAAGAAAATTACCACAGAATTTGATGCAGCACCCCATCCCCTTCCTCACTTGGGGTCAGGTAGGGTTCAGAATACCTTTCCAGTAGGGAGCAGGCCTTTGAGTGTTAGCATGTCAGCTGGGAGCTCTCTCTGGGAATTGTGCACCTAACAGGTTAGTCCATTTACTAAAGGGCAAAATGAAACTCCTCAAAGTGAAGACTTTCCACCTTGAAACAAGGGCACTCAGGCAGACAGTCAGCCAAGAATTATTTACTGTCTTTGAAGTAGAGTACTGTGTTGGCCTATCAAGCAGATGTAGAGTGTATATATGGGTCCTTGATTCCAGCCAGAGAGTCAAATAGGCTTTTGAAAAAGGTGAGTACCTGATGTATAATTAGGAGTCAGATAAAGTTCCATTGAATTGTCTGTCGTACCATGCTGAAGGAAAGTAGTTCCTCAGTGTTTATTACCTCGGCACATTGTGTTTGTTTGCAGCTTGTGCTTTCCTGCTTTTCTTCCCTTAAACTGGAAGAAAAGTGGATGTATCTTTGACTACATGTTTCTTTTCTTTTTACTTTTGGGCTCTGGTCATTGAACCCAGGGCCTTGTGCATGCTACCAAGCACTCTACTGCAGAAATACATTCTCAGTTGTTTTTCATTTTTGGGACAAGGCCTCACTGAGTTGCTCAGGCAGGACTCAGACTTCCTATCCTCTAGTCTGGGCTTCCCTAGTAGTTGGCATTACAGGTGTGTGCCATTGAGCCTGGTGATTGTACATGTTTTAACTAGTGTATGTATATGGCTATCATACCCAGTATTTAGGAGTTTAAAGAAATCAGCTTATTAATTACTGGAAATGAAAACAAGGTTTCAGCTATCCTTTGTGAAGTCCTCTCAGGCATTTTAGTGTCTTTGTGTTGAGGTTTGTGAAGAGAACACAGAAGCTTTTAGTAAGTGCTTTGATAGTCCATACTCAGTTTTTATACATTAGGCAACAACTGTTTATTAAGCAACATCTCTGCCAAGCTCGGGTAATTTTTCTCTGTATGTGATAAAACAGCCTGCCCTGATGGAGACTGACAGTAATCAAGTAAACGAGATAATTAAGAGATTATGGTATGTATTATGAGTGAAACAAATCAGATGTTAGAACTGCAATTCTTAGTACAATTTTAAGTAGAATGACCAGAGATGATGCATTTGAGGAAGTGGTTTCTGAGTTGAAAATGGAAAGGTGAGGAGTCAGTCCTGGGAAGGATTGGGAAGAGTATTCTGAGAAAAGACTGCCATTGCTGAGAGGTGTGGGAGGAGTAGGCCGTGTTAAGGGAACAGAAAGAAATTGTGGCTGTAGTGAAGTGACAAGTGGCAGGTGGGTAGAGATGTGATCTCAGGCTTTTGAGGGCTCTGAAGATTATGGAAATTGTAACATGTGGCAGGGGTCAGGAGACCAGCAGAGACCACCAGGCATGTCATGTAAAGGCAACATGACAGTAGAATTTATTGTGCCTGTGTGCGGGCAGAGAACAAAGAGAAGTGTGTCCCTTTTCTAGGGATGAAAACAATGCAGGGGACATCAGGTGGGAAGATTTTCATAAACATCTGTGGTTAGAGTTCTCTGGCTGTCTTGCACCTCAGTGGGCAAAGTCTTTGAGGCATCTGGTGTAAATTTTCTGGTGTCTTCAGATGTCCCCAGATATTCTGGGACCTGTAAAATTCCTTGTCCTAGCTTATGTCCTTCACGACATCCTGTGCTTTTGAGTTCCCTGCCCAGAGTATGCCTCTGCTGGCAAGCAGCTTGGGGGCTGGGAGAGTCAGGTCCAATTTGAGCATTACAGAAAGGAATTTGGGTTTTCTCTTAAGTACAGTGCAAAGTTCTTAAAAAAGATCTAAAGCAGAGGACTGGCATGTACTTGTTAAGAGAAAAGACACTAATTATGCCTGTTCTATGAAGAACCGATTAAGGGTATCAAGAATGAAATTAGGGATCTGAGTACAGTGGAGTGCAACTGTAATTCCAGCTCAGGAAGCTCAGGCAGGGGGATTGCGGTAGGTTTCAGGCCAGGCTGAACTACATAGTGAGACCCTGCCTCAAAAAACAAACAAATCAAACAAACTTACTTAAGAAGCTGGGTGTGGTGGCACATGCTTGTAATCCCAGCACAGTAGGTTGAGACCTGAGGGTTCCAGGCTAACCCAGATTATGTAGAAGAACCCTGTCTCAAAAAACAAAACAAAACAAAAATTATTGGAGTAGTACCTGGGGACTTGGTTTTTGGTAACAGTGGGCGGGATGTGGAAAGAAGGATGCTTTGAGGATAGGCTGGGTTCTGGTGAATCACACATACCTGGATGAGGAGCTTAGGTTTGATTCTGGCACTGTGAGGGAGCTGCTGTGTTATGTATGAGCTTCTGAAGGAGGATGTGTGTGTGTGTGTGTGTGTGTGTGTATGAGTATGGAATGCACACATGGATTTGTGAGTGCATATGAATTCATGTGCATGTTTGAGTTTGTCTTCTGTTGTAGCTTTTGTTTGTTTGTTTTTTGTTTTTTATCGGTACCAGGGATCGAACTCATGATCACGTGCTTGCAAGGCAGGCACTTATGCCGCTGAGCTAAATCCCCAGTCCCTTGTTGTAGCTTTTGAATAAGCTACTGGCATGTATTATATGTTCAACTAGGAGGAAGGTTGGTGGCAGAAAGATTAACTCATAGGCTGGTGCAATTAGGTGTGAGATGAGGGCTCAGAGGATGCTAACTGGTGAGTACCAGACAAAGGAAAAGCAAAACTGGGCTTAAGCCTTTTTTTTGTTTATTATGTTCTGTATCTGGGATGAATGGGACTGAGGAGTAAAACATAACTGTCTTGAAATAAGCCCACTTTGATGGTAGGGTATTTTGCCAGTCTTAATGACAAGAAAAATAAACCTCACTTAAATTCACACAGATTTCTGGAAAGGAATTCTAGTAGTTAAAATTGCATGATTGTACTGCATCCCTTACTTTCCCACCAGCACTTCCCCCCTCCCCATACACAGACTTTTTTACACTTAAAATTCTTGGTTCTTGAGAAACTCATTGTATTTTTTTTTTTTTATTCCCTACCAGGACATTTTTGAAGATGCCTTGGAAACCATTTCAGTGTAAGTAATACTATAATAAAAAGTATATTGCTGCAAAAATTCGATGATTCTTGTATATAAAATGTAAATATTTCATTCTTTTTTTTGGGGGGGGAGTACTTTTTACTGTGAGAATAAAAAAAGTCAGTACTCTGGAATTAAAGAGTTCTGGTATGACTATGCTTAAAAAGAACCTAACATTACTCTCAAACACATTTTTGAGTTTACTTTTTGAAACATTAAGTAAATTAAATGTTTTCCAACAAATTATTTTAATACCTGCCCATATTTATTTATGTGGTTGGCCTCATATTGTAGAACTTCACATTTGATCTTATAAGCACTTATGGTATAAGTTTATATGGTTTTTGTAATAATTTTAAGTGACTTTACATTAGATCAAATAGAATACCAGTTTACTTGGCCACTGCTGCTTTGTTAAATATTAAGGTTGTTACTGGTTTAATAATTTAAAAATTAAGTTGTACCTATTTTCATGTGTGTAGCCTTGTCATATTTTTAAAATTATTTCTAAAGGTTAGCATCACAGATGTAGATTTATTGGGTTAGACTGAATATGTTTATTGTTCTTTACATATCTCAAATTGCCTTTCTGTATAAAATAGACTGGCTGACTGAAGCAGTAGTTTATAATTTTAACATTTGGAGGCTTGGAGGTCTGAGATCAGGGTGCCAGCATGGTTGGGGTTCTGATGAAGGCTTTTTTCCTGGCTTGTAGAAGGCACCTTCTTGCTGTGTCTTCAGGGATTGGGGGAGAGAGAGAGAGGAAGTCAGAGGAAGACAAACTGAGAGTTTTTTTTTTAGAATCTTCTTTTAAAAATGTCTAATCCCAGTATTGTGGCCCCACTCTTGTGACCTCATCTAAAAGGCTCCATGAGGGCTTCAACAGTGAATTTATGGGTGATGGTGAAGGCACACAATTCAGTTCATAGCGCTTCACAAAGAATTTCATTAATTTTTCTGGCGGCCAATGTTGTGTAAGTGAAGTGATTTCAACTGTAGCATTGGCACCACTGGGCATTATTTGAAAAATAATTCTGTTGGTTAAATGATATCTCTTTTAGTATTTAAAAATTTTCTTTGTTATCATTATTTAGTACATTTCCTTTCATTTGACTTCTACTGATGTGTTTATTTTAGAAGTATACATTTTTATTTTGTTTTAGAGGTTTTAATGAATGTTTATATGATTAAAAATTACTTGTGATTAGGCAAAACAGTAACCTTTTTATGTTGGAACCATTTCACATTTACACAATTATTGTGAAAATAGCACAGAGAGTTCCTGAATATCCCAGAACTGGCTTTCCTTATTACTAATTTCTTAATTAGCATGTGACATTTTTCACAGATAATAACCCAGAATGGTATAGTTTGAATCTGGATTGTACCCCAGAGGCCCATAGGCATTGTCCTCAGCTTTGTGCTATTGGAAGGTAATGGAAAACTTTCAGAGGTGGAATCTAGTAGGAGATTTTAGGTCATCGGTGCAGTGTGTCTGCTTGTGAAGGGGATCATGGGACCCTGCTTTTGCTGCTTTCTCTCTTTGCTTTGTGGCTGCCAGGAGGAGGGTGGGCTTGCTCTGTGGCATGTTTCTATCATGATGTGGTACCTTACTGTAGCTCAGAAGCAGTGGTGTCCACTGACCATGGGTTGAAATCTCTGTGACTGTGAACCAAATAAACTGTTCCTCTTTTTAGGTCTTCGCCTCTGAAATGTATTACAGTATCAAAAACAGATACGTTGTTATTAACTATAGTGCATACATTATTCAGGTTTCTTTAGTTATCACCTAGTGTCCTTTTTCTGCTCCAACATCCTATCTAGCATGAAGAATTGCATTTACTAGTCCTCATGTCTCCTTAGGCGCCTCTTGATTGTGATAATGTCACATATGATATTATGGATGACCTTGAGACTGTTAAGTGTTATTGAGTTATTTTGTACAGTGTCCCTCAATTGGGATTTGCCTATTTTTTAACCTATGATTTGACTGAGGCTAGGGGGATAGTTCTGTCAGTGCTTTCTGGATTCAATCATCAGGGGGAGGGGGGAGGGAAGGGAAGAAAGAAAAAGAGGGAGAGGAGAGGGAGAGAATGCATGCATGTACACCTATATGGCAGGTGCACGTGATGTAGCAAAATACCTCACCACATTGCCAGGAGGCAAAGAAAGGAAGAGGAATGGGTTCTGCTGACCTCCGGTGATCTAAGTTCCTCTGAATAGGCCTGTCTCCTAGAGCAGTGATGGCAAACCTTTTAGAGCTTTCAGTCGTACAGCCCATGTATGCCGTAGATTTACCACTGTCATCCTAGAGGTTCTGCCTCCTCCTGAAGTTCCCAAGTAGTGCCACCCTGGGGACCAAGCATTAAGTACATGGATCTTTGGGGCAATTCAAGATCCAAACTCAAACATGTATGCTTTCTGCAGTTTATCTTGTTTTTTTTAGGTTTGTGATATGCATTATTTCTTAGTGTTCTTTACAACTGTCTCTAAACTACTTCTATGTTTCCCTCTTAACATTGTGAAAATGTCCCCAGTAGAGAGTTCTCTCGCTTTCCTTGTAACCACACATTATAGTAGCACTTGATTTAATAGAGTCCTGAGCCAGAAAGGGCAGCCAGGTTAGACATGGAGGCCCATGTTCTAATCCACACTTTACTTCCAGTGGAGTCATCTTCCTGAGTCTGTTTAGGGTTGGTTTTCATCTGATTCCAATCAACTTTGCTTTTCAGTCTCTTCCATAATTTTTTTTTTTTTTGTCTTTTTGAGACAAGGTCTCTCTATACAGTTGGGGCAGGCCTTGAGCTCACTTTGTAGCCCAGGCTGGTCTCGAACTTGCAACAATCCTCCTGTCTCAGCCTCCTGAGTGCTAGGATTACAGGTTTGAGCCACCATGCCCGGCTCATAATTTTATCATGTAGAGTTCTGGGAAGTATTGTGAGGGGTGATTTTAGAAGTTGGTTTGTTGATTACAGTAAAACCTGGCAGTGAAGGAATAAAGTAAATATTACACACAACCGTAGTGCTCCACAACACAATAGTGTGGCTTCTTTTTGTATGACCATAACTGCTTGAACTCTAGTCCCATTTTGCCAATTACTAGCTGAGAGGTCTGGAGCACTTTCTGTGAGCCGTAGTTTCTTCAGGTTGTCATTGATTTATTGGGAATATTATATAAAATATCATTTAAATCTGATAATAGTGGAAGGGAGGTGGGAAGATACAAGAAGAGTAAGATATGATGTGTACATGTACCAACTCTCTATGATGAATATAATTATATACTGCAAACATACACTAATGAATGTATTGGTTGATGACTCTCACACCTCAGTGAGTCTTCTGTCTTTAGTAAATCCCTTCAACTGTACCCGCTGACCCAAATAGTTGGGCATTTTTTATGCAAATTGACACAATTACTTACCTATCACAGTAGGGTATCAGTGAATGATATTTGGAAAAACAGTTAATACTTTTCTTCATACTAGTTAAATTATGAAAGACAACTATAGACAGAGTTGGATTGCATTTTTCTTTGATGTTTTTGGCCCCAACTCTTCCCTCCAGATCTAAGCAGGTACTTTCCCCCTTCTCCCTACCCTGATTTTTATAACCAAGTTGACAGTTATTTCATTAGCACTAAAATGCTATTGATAGTATCTTAGCACTAAGAAAGGCAAAAGTACAAGGGGAAATTTTATGTAAGCCTTTGCATAAGGGAAAGAAAAAGTAAAACTTCACTGTAGGAAGGTACATTCAAGAAATGTAGCTGTGTGTAGTGGTGTACACCTGTGATTTTAGCATTTAAGAGGCTGAGGCAGGAGAATCACCATGAGTTCAAGGCCAATTTGAAGTTGCTGTGGCCCCAACATCTTCAAGTACTGTGATGATCAAACATAACTATCAGGTTGATTGATTTGGGTGCTACCTAAGGGTTAGGAAAGCACATTCTGTATGTGGCTGCATGAGTCATGAAGGCATTACCTTGGGTACTGTATACCTGGTCCAATGCCCTTTCCTCCCTGACACTGTTCCACTGCCCTGATTCCTGGTAGCCATGAACTAATCATCTTTGTTCCAACAGGCCCTTCCATCATGATGTTCCTGTCTTGGAGCCAGCTGACCATGGACTGAATCCCCTTAAACTCTTAGCCAAATTAAACCTCTCCTTCTAGCCAGTTGTAGTGGCACACAGGAATGCACAAGCATGAGGATTACAAGTTTGAGTCCAACCTGGGCCAACCTAGTCACTGACTGAGATCATGACTTGCAAACAAACAAACAAAGTGATGTAGCTCAGTGGGAAGGGGTGGGTTCAATCCCCAGTACCACAAAAACAGAACAGAACAAAACAAAGACAAATAGCCACCTTTAAATTGCAGTTTTGAATGCAATTAGATAATTTAATTTTGTGTTAATCTGGTTAGTGGTACCCTCAGATAAATGGCAAAGGCAAATGTAGACCTTTCCCCTAAGAACTAAATTTTGCCCTAGGCAGTAAAAGTTGCTGTCAGTGGTTGTAAAATGCATTTTTCACGGATAGTCCATGATGAAATATGTGTATCCGAGAGTGAATGGTATGTACTGAATGGGAATAAATAACTTACAGTGAATCATATCTTCAATGCCTTTTTCTTATGTTTATTACCACTTGGGATGATTTTTTTTGTGTCTTTTCTTTTGCGCTGTGGGGTCTGCTATTGTGTTAGACATTCCCAAATGGTAAATTTATTCTATGAAGCTGTTGGGGGAGGGAATGTATGTGTGCACATTTTTTTTTTATTTAAAGAGGAAAAAAAAGCATATTAAAGGGTAGAGATAATACAGAATTTCAGAGAAAAGATAAACAACAAGAAAACACTAGTTGATAAATTACATATGGTCCTCTTAGAAATAGTTGCTCAAGTTACAAAATTAAAGCATACAAAGTTGATAGTCAAACAGTGAGAGTGTAAACAGCTACGCATACATGAGTCTCTACATATATTTCTATTCTTTCTATGTTAGAGGGAAAAACAAAACTTAGTAAGACAAAACAAAACAAATTCCTATAAAAACATGAAACCAAAAAGTTGTATAAAACCACAGTACAAGGTGATCTACAACGATTACTGTGTTGTTTCTTATTATCTTCAATAGAGTTGCCTATATCATTGGGCATAAATGAATATAGCAGTATAATTGAATATAGCAGTACATAACAATATTAGTAAAAATAAAACATTGTAGACAGTATAAAACTTCAAAGGCAGGTAATAATCAAACCAGAGTGGATATTCTAGTGAATCTTGTCATCTTAAGTGCAGTTGTCTATACTCTCAGACTTGATACTATCAATCATAACGTCTTTAAATAAAATGTATCAATACAAAACAGCGATCCAACAAACCAGATTAGATTATAATCAGTCTTGGTAAAACAGTGTAGGTTTTACAGAGCTTTAGATTGACTTAATAGGAAATTAAGGATGATTACCGTACTATATCCTGTTATTTTCGGGATTACTGTTTGTACCCTCAAATCTAGTACAGGTAGAATGACTGGAACAGAATATAATACATCTAAGCAGAGTAGTGTGAGTAATGTGGGTTTTAAATCCTGGCACACTATTAACAATATAGTGTATCAAGGCCATCTATGTTAGAGATTCTAGCCATCCTTCTCTGCCTCATTTCTGCTATGCTATTTTTCTGCCTGTTTGTCACTTTTCTCCTTCATTCTACTGCCTGCCCCACTCATTGAGGCCTTTCTGCCACTGTTCCTAAAATCCTGGTATTTTTTTTCTTTCTCTAGAATGTCCTTTAGTATTCTCTGTAGGGTTGGATTGGTGGTCACAAACTCACCCAGTTCCTCTTTGTCATGGAAGCATCTTGTTTCTCCATTAATTTCTAGTGACGATTTGGCAGGGTACATCAATCTGGGCTGGAGGTTATTTTCTTTCAGGGCTTGGAATACTTGGCTCCAAGCTCTTCTTGATCTGATGGTCTGTGTCTAGAAGTCAGCCGTGATTCTGATGGGCTTACCTTTATAGGTAATCTGTTTTTTTTCCTCTGACAACTTTTAATATTCTGTTTTTATATTGACTTTCTGGTATCTTGATTATTATATGTCTGGGTGTAGCTCTGTTTGGGTTATAGGTGGCTGGTGTTCTGTATGCCTCACATAACTGAATGTCATTTTCTTTTCCCATGCTTAGGAGGTTTTCCTTAATTATTTCTGTGAATAGCCTTTGTAATTTGCCTGTATGTATTCCTGCTTCTTCGTTCACATTTCTTATTCTTAAGTTGTAGATTCTCTTCTCATCTTCTAGCCTTTGTATTGTTACTGTCTGTTTCCTTGTTATTTTTAAGAGATCTTTCCTTTTATGATCACACATTTCAAACTTGTCTTCAAGTTTTGATAGTCTATCCTTACTTTCTTTTAAGACGTTTTGCCAGCTTTCAATGGAGTTTTTAATTTCCTGGTAGTCTCTTTGAATCTGCTTCATGTATTCTATATTTTCTTTATATTCTTTATCAAATGTTTCTCTCCTTTTTTTGTGTTCCTCCCTTCTACCATCTGTATCTTCCTGAGAGATGCTTCCTGAGAGCATTTCTTTTATTACTCTACTCATATCTTGCTTTACCTGATTTAATATTTCAATTTTGGTGCAAACAGTGGCTGCCTATGCCTGCTCCTCCCCACCGGGCCAACCAAACTGCAGAGGCCTTCCTCCAGTTAGTGCTTGCTAGGTGCAGTGAATCGATTTGGGATGGCTCATTGGGTCCTGGCCAGGGGCACGGCCCAGTCTAAGCAAATCCCACGAATCTGCTTTGGGGAGGGAGGAACCAACTGAAGTCACTGTTGCTCCCAGTTCAGGCTCCTCCTGCCATATTCCAACATGTTGCCCATTTGATCACGCCCTTTCCGTGGGGGGGGTCCCAATCCCAGCACTGACCGTGGATTAATGAAGGTCCCTTCACGGGCTTTGCTCTCCATTGGGCTCACCAACCCCCTGACTTCAGTGCTGCTGTGCTTCCTGTGAGTGGCAGTGGGAATGAGTTTGGGTGGCTCTGCCGGCCACTGCAGTCAGGCCGTTGCAAACTTGGCAGGTCGCCATGAACGAAAGCGCTGTGTCCTGTAATTTCTAGCTATTTCAGTTGTAGTCCTGACATATTTGACGAGCTTTTTTACATTTTAATTTCTTCCTCTGTCAAGAGTATCCATCTCCCTCTGTCTGGGTCTCTCCAGGGTGTTTTATTCTGGCATATGAGTTGTTTCTCCCGGGAGGCTCTGTATTTTGTTGCACACTGATTGGCTATCTTGTCTTCCTCCATGTGCACATTTTAAATGAAAATACCAATCCTTTAAGTGGTTTCTTTTACTACAAGGAGTGACAGGATCTCTCATAGCTTTAAAGGAAGCTTTTTTTTTTTTTTTTTGGTCTTAGCAAGTATGCCCAGTAGAATAGGAAGACTTGGTCATGATCAGCATGTTTCTAGTAGCATATGATTGACTCTTATGGACAGGGCCTTTGCCACTGAAGTTTATTTCTGCAAGCTCAGGAGCTTCTCTGACCTGCTGTCAGCCCAGGATGGTAATGCCCAGGTTGTATCTGAAAGCCAGAGGATTCTGCTCTTATTCTCCTTTCCTGCATTAATTATTTTGTGGATAAAGAAACTGCTCCATGTGTCTCCGTACTTGGGGCTCTTTCACTAGTTGTAACAGGAAATCAAGCCAAGTGTTGCTTGAATTTATTCACTTGAGTGTCACAAACACCAATTTATATGTTAGATACTGAACTCTTAGTATCTGCCTTCTTCAGCTATCTGCAGCCTTTTTCTCCTTGTCCTTTTTTCCCCTCTGATTTCCCCACCAGCAATCCACCACTTGCTCAGACTAGTTACTAGGCAGACATCTTCCATCCTTCCCTTTAACTTCCATGTTACCAAACCTGATGATATCTACCCACAAAGTGTATTTCACATCTGTTCATTTTCTCTCTGATCTTATTGTATTACATTAGCTTTAAATTACTGTCATAGTTTTTTTCTGGACTATTTTAGGAGCTGCAAATGTGATTTTCTCTTTCCTTTGTTCTCTGTCCCTCTACCTGTCCAACTGCAGCCCACTCATTTTCTACATAGCAGTTAAATTATCTTGTTTTTAAAAAGTTTTAACATGAACAATTTTGAACATAAAAAAAAATTAAAAAAGAGAGTATACTGAACCCTTATAAATGCATCACTCACCTTTAACAGTTGTTTGCTCAAGACCAATCTATTTCATGTATGGTCTATCCCCAGGTTATTTGTAATCATATCTTAGATGCATAGCTTAGGTTGAGGCAGGACAGTTGAGAGTTTGAGCCAGCCTGGGCTACATACCAAATTTAAGGCCCGTCTGGGTTACATAGTGAGACCTTATTGAAAAAGAAAAGAAAAGAAAAAATGGAAAAGAAAAGCAAAACTCGAAACTACCACCACCACTCCTCCACCAACAAAAAAACACTATCTCTCCAAAACCCAGTGATGTTCTTACATAATTATCACTTGACATCAAGGAGATTAATACTGCCATAGAACTATTATGTAGCCTTCATGCCTTTTATGACACTATTTCCCTATTTTAGGTCACACATAAAAGATAAAGTCTCTTTTTAAAAAAATATTATAAGACTTTTTATACCTAGAAAGTAACATTTATCAAATAACCTATCAGTTCTCAAATTTTCCATCTCATACGTTTGAACTAGGACAAAGTGATCCTTTTAGGAAATTGGATGATGTCACTCCCTTGTTTAAAATCTGTCCATGAATTTAAACTGTGTAAGGATGAAGGTTCCCCTCACTTATTTCTCAAGGCTAAAGTTGGACAGTATGTCCTCCTGGTCGGGGCAACTTTCGCCCTTGTTTATTGCCCTCCAGCCACAGCCTTATCCAGTGTTTGACCTGCTAGAACCCTGGCTCATTTGGATTGGAGCTTGCAGGTCTTTCTGCCTGGTGGGTCCTTCCTCCTCCTCCTTTAAGTGCTTCTTCTAGTTGTCTGCATTTTTTTAGTTGATATTTATTCCCACTTTATTAGTGACTATGCCAGAATATTTGACTTCTCTCCCATTTCTCTATCTTGGGATCCTGTTTGTTTTTTTCACTCTGTTTCTGAGTTTGTAGTTTATTGTTACTTGGTTTTGCTCGACTGCTTCTCTGGGTTCTGAGTTCCATTGGGATGAGCCTGGTCTACTTTGTTCATCATGGTATAATCTGCACTGAAGCACCAGGCTTGGCACACAGTAGGTGCTCAATATGTATTTGTTAAATTAATGGATTTGTTAAATTAATGTACTATCAGTCCATTTGGGCTGCTATTACAAAATTCTTGAGTAATTTATAAACGACAAATTTCTCACCTTTTAGTAGACCAGGAAGTCCAAGATGAAGGTCCCTGGAGATTTGGTCTGGTGAGGGTGTGTTCCTCACAGGTAGTACCTTCTATGTGGAATCACACAGTGGAAGAGGCAAAACACGGCAGGTCCTTTTATAAGGGCATGAATACCATTTACAACAGTGTAGCCCTCTTGACCTAATTACCTCCCAAATGTCTCACCTCTTACACATCATTTTGGGAGTTAAGTTTCAACATATGAATTTTAAAGGGGCACAGATATTGAGAACATGGCATGTACTATTCAGAAAATAGTCAAAGCAGAAGGCAAGGTTTTGAAGTAGATTTTTTAAAAAAGCAGCAATTACCAATGCAGTGCACAGTGAAGGTGGCTGTGTTTGTTCAAAAGATGAGTGAGGAGAGAGGTCTTTGGGGAATATATGTATACTTATGTTTAAAAATGATTTGTGCTGTGTTTAGCAATTCAATGCATATATAACTTAATAATGTCCAATTGTTTGGGTTAAGTAAGCATCATTCAAGGCTACTAGTGTCTCTTTTGCTGTTTTTCAACTGTAACAGTTTTCATTTGAAATTTATGTAAATGGGAGCCAAGCCGGCATCGCACACTGTGAGGTGAGTTCCAGAGTGCCAATGCAGACCCGGAAGGGTTTGGAACCATCAATCACGGTGGCTGGGTGCCTGCCCAGCCACCTTGGCTAACTGGACTGGGCTTCAGAGGTTTTGCAGGTTTGAGTGGACTGCGCCTAGTGACCTTCATTCAACAAGGGGAACCAGACCAGCAGAAGGGGGAGCCAAGCTGATGTCGTGCGCCATGAGGTGAGTTGCAGATCGCCAGCACAGACTAGGAAGGGTTTGGGATCATCGATCCCGGTGGCTGGGAGCCTGCCCAGCCCCCTTGGGTCACTGGACTAGGCTGCAGAGGTTCTGCGGGCTTGAGTGGACTGCGCCCAGCGACCTTCATTCAACCAGGGGAGCCAGCCCCACCGAAGAGGGAGCCAAGCTGGTGCGGTGCCGTGAGGGAAAGCTTCGGAAAATTGCTGGAAACATGGAAATACAGGAAAATGACAAAGCAAAAGACCAAAATGCAATCTTAAACCCCCAGCCCATCCCAAGAAATTGGAGCCATGTACATAGAAGAAAATACTACACATACACCTGAAATGTATGAAATGATATCAACTGAAATAAAGAAGCAAGTACAGGAAGCTATGAGGGAACTCAAATCAGAAATATTCTCCCAGGTAAAAGAAGAAATGATAAAAATAGTGAAAGAAATACTGAATGCATCTAACAAAGACACAGCTAAACAATTAGAGGAACAAAGCAAAATGATAGAATCCCTGAATGAACAGTTTAAGAGACAAACAGAATGCATTAAGCAGATTCAAAGAGATATACAGGAAATCAAAAACTCTAATGAAAGTTGCAAAAACTGCCTCAATGAAAGTGAAGATAGCATCTCAGACCTCGAAGATAAGATTGTAGCTAGTGAACAGGAAAGGAAAGATCTTCTAACAAGAAATCAAGAAATAACAATTCAACAGCTGCAAGATGATCCAAAGAAAAACAATATAAGATTAATAGGGATAAAAGAAAAAGAAGAGGAAAACACAAATGCTATCAAGAAGCTATTTACAGAAGTAATAGATGAAAACTTCCCAAACATGAATATGGAAACTGACATATGGATTAGTGAGGCATATAGAACTCCAAATAGCCATAACCAAAACAAAACTACACCCAGACATATAATTATCACCATCCCAGAAATCCAACATAACAACAGAATATTAAAAGCTGTTAGAGAGAAGAGACAGGTCACCTATAAAGGAAAGCCTATCAGAATCACGGCAGACTTCTCAACACAAACAATGAAGTCAAGAAGAGCATGGAGTGAAGTTTTTCAGATTATTAAAGAAAACGACTTCCAACCCAGACTGATGTACCCTGCAAAACTGTCCTTCAAAATGGATGGAGAAATAAGATACTTCCATGACAAAGAACAGCTGAAGAACTTCATGATCACCAAACCAAACCTACAAAGAATACTGAAAGACATTCTAGATACACATAGGAAAAAACCACTAAGCAAGACAGACAAACAGAATGGAAAGCTAGGATACAACATCAGAAAGATAACATGTCAACAGTAAACCAATATATGACAGTAATAACCTTTAATGTAAATGGCCTCAATTCACCAATTAAACAGACTGGCAGAATGGATCAAGAAACAGCATCCAACCATATGCTGTCTACAAGAAATCATCTAACCCAAAAGGAAACTCATAGACTGAAAGTCAAAGGATGGAAAACAATACTCCATGCAACAGGAGCTCAAAAAAAAGTGGGAGTAGCTATTCTGTTTGCAGACCATGTGAACTTCAAACCAAGAATGGTCCAAAGAGATAAAGAAGGTCACTACATACTAGTTAGGGGAAAACTGCAAGAGGAAGAGATAACAATCTTAAATATATATGCACCAAATTCCAGAGCACCCAACTACACAAAGCAAGTATTAACAGAAATGAAAAATCAAATAGGCAATAACACAATTTTAACAGGGGACTTTAATACACCATTGATACAAAGGGATAGATCAACTAGACAGAAAATCAGCAAAGAAATAACAGAACTGAATCACACTTGTGAACAAATGGATTTGATAGACATATACAGAGTGTTCCATCCAACAACATCAGGTTATACATTCTTTTCACCAGTACATGGGACATTCTCTAAAATAGACCATATACTAACCCACAGAACATATTTAAGTAAATGCAACAGAATTGAAATTATCCCATGTTATTGGATCATAGTGCCATGAAACTGGAAATTAATGATAAAAGTAACTGCAAAAACCACACAAACACATGGAAATTAAATAATACACTCTTGAGAAATCAGTGGGTTACAGAGGAAATTAAAGAAGAAATTAAACAATATCTACAAGCGAACGAAAATACAAATACAACTTACCGGAACCTGTGAGATGCAATGAAAGCGGTCCTCAGAGGAAAATTTATTGCACTGAGTTCCCACGTTAGGAAAACAGAATGAACACAAATAAGCAACCTGATATTACACCTGAAAGATCTAGAAAAAGAAGAGCAAGCCAACCCAAAGCCAAAAGAAGGGAGGAAATTATAAAGATCAGAGCAGAAATTAATGCAATAGAGATTAAGAAAACAATTCAAAAAATCAGTGAGTCAAAGAGTTGGTTCTTTGAAAGAACAAATAAAATTGACAAGCCCCTAGCCAACCTAATTAAAAAAAGGAAAGAAAAGACTCTAATTCATGCAATACAGAATGAAAAAGGAGAAATCACTACCGACCCTGTGGAAATACAGAAGATCATCAACAAATATTTTGAAAACCTCTACTCTCATAGGCTTGATAACACAGAAGAAATGGACAGATTCCTGGAAACATACAAACCACCAAAGTTGGATCAAGAAGATGTAAAACTGCTGAATAACCCAATTTCTATGAATGAAATTGAAAATGTAATCAAGTACCTACCAACAAAGAAGAGCCCACGCTCAGACAGATTCATTGCGGAATTCTACAAGAAATACAAAGAAGCCTTAATGCCAGACTCTTCTATGAAATTGAAAGGGAAGCAATTCTCCCTAAGTCATTCCTGGAAGCAAATATCACTCTAGTACCAAAACCTGAGAAAGACCCAACTAAAAAAGAGAACTACAGGCCAATCTCCCTAATGAACATAGATGCACAAAGTCTCAATAAAATATTGGCAAGCAGGTTGCAACAAATTATCAAGAAGACTATACACCACGACCAAGAGGGATTCATCCCAGGCATGCAGAGATGGTTCAACATACGTAAATCAATAAATATAACCCACCATATCAATAGAGCCAAAAGCAAGAATCACATGATCATTTCTATAGATGCAGAAAAAGCTTTTGATAAGCTCCAACACCCATTCATGATAAGAATCTTACAGAGAATTGGAATAGATGGTCTTTACCTCAATATGATAAAGGCCATCTACAACAAACCAACAGCCAGTGTCACATTAAATGGGCCAAAACTGAAAGCCTTTACCTTAAAATCAGGCACAAGACAAGGATGTCCATTATCACTGCTCCTATTCAATATAGTACTGGAAATACTAGCCAGAGCAATTAGACAAGAGACAGAAATAAAAGGAGTAAAGATAGGAAAAGAAGTTAAATTATCATTATTTGCAGATGACATGATACTCTACATAGAAGACCCCCAAAACCTCCGTTGAAAGTCTCCTAGATAAAATAAATAAATGCAGCAAAGCAACTGGATACAAAGTCAGTACTCAAAAATCAATAGCATTCTTATACACTAACAACAAAATCACCGAGAGAGAAATAAGAGAAGCCACACCTTTTACACTAGCATCCAAAAAAATGAAATACTTAGGAATTAATTTAACAAAAGATGTAAAAGAGTTGTACAGGGAAAATTATAATATCCTGAAAAAAAGCAATTGAAGAGGACCTCAGAAAATGGAAAGATCCCTTGTTCATGGATAGGAAGAATAAATATTGTAAAAATGGCCATTCTCCCAAAACTGTTACACAGATTCAATGCAATCCCAATGAAAATACCACTTGCATACCTCATAGATCTAGAGAAATCACTCCTAAAATTCATCTGGAACCAGAAGAGAACTAGAATAGCAAAGGCAGTTCTAAGCAGCAAAGCCAAGGCAGGCGGCATCACAATCCCTGACTTGAAGTTATACTACAAAGCTACTGTAATAAAATCAACATGGTATTGGAATAAAAACAGACCTGAAGATCAATGAAATAGATTAGAAGATACAGCTACAAACACACTCAACCACCTTGTCTTTGATAAAGGGGCCAAGCATGTTCACTGGAAGAATGACAGTCTCTTTAATAAATGGTGCTGGAAAAATTGGCTATCCATATGCCAAAAACTAAAATTAGACCCATGCCTATCACCATGTACTAAACTAAAATCCAAATGGTTCAAAGATCTAAATATTAAAACAGAAACACTAAATGTGTTGCAAGACAAAGTAGGTAAAAATCTTGAAGACATAGGGGTAGGTAGAGAATTCATGAACAAGAACCAAACTGCATGGGAAATACTTCCCAGAATCAGTAACTGGGATCATATCTTATTAAAAGTTTCTGCATGTCCTAAGAAATCTCCAGCAGAGTGAAAAGAAAACCTACAAACTGGGAAAAATCTTAGTGAAATGTCCCTCAGATAAAGGACTTCTGTCTAGAACTTATAAAGAATTAAAAACAATCAGACCCCCGAAATTCAAAGACCCAATCCAAAAATGGGCATCCGAGATGAATACACAGTTTTCAGATGAAGAAATACGAATGGCAAATAGATACATGAAAAAATGTTCATCATCATTGGTCATTAGAGAAATGCAAATTAAAACCATGCTTAGATATCATCTCATTCCAGAAAGAATGGCCAGAATCAACAAAACTACCAACAACAAATGCTGGAGAGGCTGTGAGGAAAAAGGAACTCTTCTGCATTGTAGGTGTGAGTGTAGACTGGTGCAATCACTGTGGAGGTCAATCTGGAGATTCCTCAAAAAACTGGGGATGGTGGTTCCATTTGACCCAGCTATTCCACTCTTAGGCATATTCCCAGAAGATCTGAAAACATCTTACCACAGTGATATATGCGCACCCATGTTTATAATGGCACAATTTATAATAGCCAGCTCTTGGAAACAACCTAAGTGCCCATGAACTGAGGAATGGATAAAAAAATTGTGGTACTTTTATACAATGGAGCTATAAAGAATGATCACATTGAGATTTTTATAAATAAATGGATGCATCTTGAGTCTATACTCATAAGTGAAATAAATCAAAATCACATGTATAAATACCTTATAGTCTCCCTGGTGTAAGAAATGGTAAGAATACAGATTTTATGGAAATCGTGGTTCACCATTATATTGCTTTGATGTCTTATGTCTTCATTCACTGGTTCGAATGGTTTTATTCTGTTTTGTTTGATCTTAATATATGTGATCATATGAATAGTTACTTTGAAGACAAGACAGTATGGTAGCCAGTGTTGATTTAATATCATCTTGCTCTGAAGTCGTACCATACTTTTGTTTTTCTATTACCATTGGTTCTATCATGTTGTGTCTTACTGGATTTTAATATGTATGATAGTAAAAACAAAATTTTTATGGAAAATGAGATGATATAGCAGCCATGGTTCATCTTTGGTTATATGGTTCAGAATGTCTTGGAATAGTTTCATTCTCTTGAGTCTTTATTCTGCTTTGTTATGTTTGACATTATTGTGTGTAAAGCTAAGCTCAACTATTTCAAAGAAAGAGACATTATGATAGCTACTGTTAATATCCAGTTATCTTGTTGTGAAGTGCTGTGTTGCTTACATTGTTCTTTTCTGATCTGCTTAGATCTGTCCTCTTTTGTTTTATTCTCTTTAAAATAAAAAAATGAAATTTATGTAAATGAACATCAGTTTTAAGTGAACAGCTAACTGCCTTTTGTTAACTTCCTACAATATTTTCTCTGCCTTCTTCTACTTCTAGCTATTCCCTTTTCATCTACCTCTTTCTAAAACTATAAAAGTTAAAAGGACTGATAAAACAACAAAAAGCAGACAGAACTTGGGAATTTGTCTTTATAAATGTGCCAGACTTCACCATTAATGTCTTTTGAAAATTAATCCATTTCTTAGACTGTCTCCGTTTTTCCTCTTTCCTCTTTTTGACTCCCATTTTATGTGTAGAACAGCATATATAGAATTCCTTAAAGGGATAATGGTGCTTGGTTTTGGTACATTTCTATATAATACATGGTTCAGTATCATGTGTTGTATATGTTTAATAAATGATTTGAACATTAAATAATTATTGACAAATTGGAAGATCTCTGCAGTTCCTTAAAACTGGAGAGATATTTGGAGATTTATATATAACTTCTTATTATTAATTTCTTTATTTTTATTGTCCAAAATGAAAGCATTCAAGTCATTCAATTTATTATCTATAAGTAGAATGTACTACTAGCTACCAATGTAGTATGAGCTACAAATGTTACAGCTTTTTGTAGCTCTGATGAGTCACCTTTTTCAGAGAGATGTGAGCATAGTTTTGGTTTCTGCTATAGGCAATGAAGTTGTAAGCTTGTAAACTTTTGGTATGTATGTATATATATATTTATTTATTTATTGAACCAGGGATCAAACTCACGACCTTGCACCTGCCAGCCAGGTGCTTATGCCACTGAGCTAAATCCCTGGCCCTTGGTTTCTATTTATTTTGGCCATTAAGAAAGTTTTCTGCTAGGGTTACCTGACCTTGCATTTATGTAGTTAAAACAGAGTGTATATATATATATAAATTCTGCATTATAGATTTCTCATTGACTTTAAAAGATTCTTTGCTATTTATAAAATTTGGCCCCAATTTAAAAGAAGTTAAATGCACAAAGTATGTTTGTTTTAATTAAAATAATTTTGTACAATCATTATAAGAAAATAAATTGCATGATTAGCTGATTAAAGCATATATGTGTAAAAGAACATTCTTATTAGATTAGTACAATTGTGTTGTTTAGATACGTAGTTAGATCCTATACTTGCAGTAGAACTTAGTTACTAAAATCACTTTAAAATTTTTTTCTTTTTATCTAGGTCATCTTTTCATGTATTGCATGTAAATAAAATTTTATTTTGTAACGTCTTTAACCTATGAATATTTTTAAAAAACATGTTGTAAAACTACAAAATGCAAAATTATTGTTATTGTATGTATGCATACGTGTGTGTATGACACACACACATACAATAGCTATTGTGCAGTGCTGTATTAAGAAGCATTACTGTTGTAAAATCTTTCCTCCTAAGGTGTAAGATACTTGATACAGTTTTTTGCTTTATTTTGAGACAAGGCCTCAGTAAACAGTTCAGGCTGGCGTCAAACTCAGCAAATTTTCTGCCTCAGCCTCCTGAGTGTTGGGATTATAGGGATAGACCGCCACTACATAGTTATTTTGATGTAGCCTCACAGTTACTACCTAAAATGTAAAATACTTTTAAAAAAGTAAAAAAACAGCATGTTTTCTAAATGTAACAAATGAAAGTAAATGTTACTTGTGCTCATTTCTGCATTTCTGAGACTTAACTCATCAAATCAGGGAAAAGGTAACCATGCCTAAGTTGGCTGTTCTTTCATTTTTTTTCAGTGCTAGCTTTATGGATTCGTAAGACACTCTAGGCTTAACAAATATTTGTTAAGCACATTCTATACATCAGGTGGTGTGCCAGTGTCTTAAGTCACTTCTTTGTTGCTGTGACAAAATACTCAACACTTACAACTTAAAGGAGGAGAGGTTTATTTTGGCTCACAATTTAGTCAGTAGTTTGCAGGCTCTAGGGAAAAAATGCATAGCATCAGGGGGCTGGCCCAGAGAGGCTTCTCACATCATGGTGACTAAGAAGAGGCAAAAAGAGAAGGGGAGGAGCCAGGGAGGACAGTCCTTCTTTACAGTCACCTCCAACATTGGACCACCTCCTAACAGCATGCTCAGCTGCGCTCCTAAGAATGCCCCCCATCATCCAGTCAGCTTCCCACAAGGAGATTTTTGGGACCACTTTAGATCTAAGCCGTAACAGTTAGCTTGGGGCAGACTTGGTGAAGGGTGTTTGAACATAGATGACAGTGTCTGGGAAGTCTCAGTTTTCTTCATATTTGTTCTTCGGTCAGATCTGTGTGTTGGCACTGTGCCAAGGTAAAGACAGATTTGGGGTGGATAGTTTTAATATTAAAGTAAAAAAATGAGAATTTTGTTGTTGTTGTTTAAATATTAAGGGCAGATTAAGGTAAATAATTCTGTGTTCTTCAGTTAGACTAGTGTGTTTTAAGCATGACATAAAAGTAATTCCTGGCTTCAAACTTGCAAAAATCCTTCTGACTCAGCCACCAGACTAATGGGGTTATAGACATATACCGCAGTGCCCAATGTATTGTCCAACTGTCTTATAGGATATATTTTATTAAAGATCAGAAAAAGTAAGGTTGCTTCACTTTGGAAGATATTTTTTTCATCCTTTTTTTTTTTTTTTAAGTTTTTTGAGATAAGGTCTTGCTATATAGCCCAGGATAGCCTTGAACTCAGATTACAGGTGTGTGCCACCACACTCAGCTCACTTATAATTTTTAAAGAACAGTTTTAGATTTACAGAAAAATTAGAAAGATACTAGAGAGTCCTCCTATTATTGTTTTGTAATAGTATAATATACTTGTAAGAGTTAATAAAGCATGTCTCTACATTATCATTTACTGAAATCCATACTGTTTCCAAATTTCCTTCAATTTTACCTAATAATGTTTCTTTTTTTGGTTCCAAGATCTCATCTGAGATATCCCTGGACATTTGTCAGTTCTCCATAGACTTTCCTCTTGGCTGTGTTAGTTCTTAGACTGTCACCTTTTTTGATCTCGATAGTTTGAAGAGTACTGGTCATACATTTTGTAGAGTTCCCTCCTACTGAAATTTGTCCCATAGTTTTTCATGGTTGGACTGGTGTTTTGAATGGGATTTTGGAAAGAGATGTGGAAGATAAAGTGTCATTTTTATCCTATCCTATCAAGCATACATAATGTCAGCACGATTTATCACTGTTGGTGTTGACCTTGTTCTTGTGGCTGGGGTATTGTTTAGCAGGTCTTTCCACTGTAAATCTGCTCCTTTCCTTTCCATCTTATAGTCATTGGAAGGAAGTCACTATGTGCAACCCATTCTTAAGGAGTGTGGGGAATTTTGCTCCTCTTTCTTTAGAGGAGGGTACCTGTATAAACTATTTTTTCCCCTCTTAGATTGTGTTACAATGATCATGTAAAAAATGTACATCAGGTTGTTGCATCTTTTCAGTCAATGGAGCCTTCATGAGATTCAGAGCAGTTAATTTTAAGTAGGAGATGCTTAGAACCTGTAGTAACTGACCACTTTAGGGATATATGAAATTATTGGAACAACTTATCTTTTGTAATTTCTTAATTACTTACAAAAGTAGTAATTGGATATTACATTTACAACTTCTATTGATATAGGAAAAAGTATGAATATTAGGTGAGGGATTTATATTGATCAAAAGGTAAAGGTATGAAGTACACTGTACTGATCATTTTCCAGTTGGACTTGTTCTTCTCTTTTCCTCCTTTGAGAAACTCTGGCCTTCACAAGACTAGGTTACTTACACAGTGATACATTGGTTCACAAATTCTACATTTCTGGTTGCAAGCTGAATTGGATGAGAAGCAAATCAAATTTCCCCATAAGATCAACATTGAACCTAATTGTTGAATTTGATTTGATTCTCATCTAATTCAGTTTGCAACCAGCATCATGGAAAGAATTAAATTCGTGAACTGAGGTGCCACTGGGATTCTGATGTGTCTGTAGTTTTTGCATCTAGTACAGTACTCTTCAGACTGCCTCACATTTGGTGAATAACTAGCCTCCCTACTGAACCGAGAGCTTGGCAGAGCAGGAACTATGCTCCATGCTGTATCCCTTGTGCCTAGCACATAGTAGGCATATAAAATAACTGACCTTGCATACACTAACTCTTTAGAGCACTTTTAGAAATGTAAGGGTTAATATGTCACATATATATGGGTAAATAATCTTAAAACTTTGTGAAAAGGGTAATAGACAATTTGTAGAACAACAGTATTAAAGAAAAAAATACCTGTAGTTGTCTTACCTCCTTAGTTTTCTGGTCTGCTCACAAGATATGGTATGTATGTGGATCAGACCCCCTCTGTCTTAGTTACTTTTTACTCATTGCTGAGACAAAATACCTGATGCCCAAAGTTGGAAAAGGAAAGGTTTATTTCTTACAGTTTTTGGAGGTTTCAGTCCATACTCAGTTGGCTCCAAGGCAGGGTGGCATGGCAGGCCGCAGTTCATGGCGGGTGCAAAGAGCAAGGTGGAAACTGGCAAGAGAGAGAGACATGCCTTCTTCCAGCCATTACATCACATCCGGGCTCCACCCCCAGGTGGGTGTAGCACTGACAGCATCAATCCAAGGGCTAGACAATGAATCAGTCACAAATGCATAATGCAAAGGCGTGAGGCCTGGGGGCCACTGACATAAACCATGGCACTCTCATATGATATAAATTGAAGAAGGCAACTAAAACTAACTTATTACAAAATACTAACCATGATTATCTGTGGGTTATAAGAGTATGACAGATTTTCATTTTCTTTGTTTTCTAGTTCATTTCAAGGAGTTTATTATTTATAATCTGGATCTACCAGAATATATTACGTGGTGTTACTTTCTTTTTTTCAATTTTAACTTCTTAGTAAATTAGTACATGTTTACAGTACATAATGAGCACATTCTTGTAGGGAGTTGGTACATACTACACATAAGACATTTCAATTCTTTTCATCCCCTGTTTTCTCCCTTTCCCCTTCCTCTGTCTCTTGGCCTCCTTCCTATTTGCAAAAGATCTTATTTCTCTATTTTCTATCTTTTGTTTTGCTTTTTGTTTTTATTTTGGGTTTTTTCATGTAAGAGAAATCATACAACATTTAAATTCATGTGTCTGATTTATTTTAACATTATGGTTTCGAGGAGCAATTAATTCAAGTTTAGTCTGGTTTATGGCAGAATAGTACGCCATTGTGCATAAACACCACATTTTCATTACGTATTCATGTTGATGGACATATAGACCACTTGGAGGATTTAGCTATTATGCTGTTAACATGGGTGTGCTCTTAACATGGGTATGCATGTGTCACTGTAATATGTAATCTATATCTCTTTTGGGAAGATATCTGGAAGGGGATTAGCTGTGTTAAATGGAAGTTTTAGTTTTAGTTTTTTGAGAATTCTCCATACTGATTTCCATAGTGTTTGTACTAGTTTACATTCCCACCAACAGTAGAGAAGGGTCCTCTTTCCCTGCAGCCTCACCAGTATTTATCTTTTTATTTCTTGATGCTCACCATTCTTTCTGGATGGAATCTTAGTGTTGTTTTAACTTGCATTTCTATAATGGCCAGAGATGTTCAACATTTTTTTCATGTATTTATTGGCTATTTATAATTCTTCTGAGAAATACCTATTTCAGTTGCCCACTTTCTGGTTGGGTCTTTCATTTTGGGGGGAGGTGTAATATTTTTGAGTTCATTGTATATACTAGATACTAGTCTGATATTAGTCTGAGGAGTAGCTAGTAAAAAAATTTCCCCTAATCTTTAGGTAGTGAGCTCTATAAGAAAAATGTTTCACTTCTAGGGAAAGAGCCCTTAGTAAGACAAGATAACTTGCCAGGTCACTGACTTTCTCTTTGTCAGGAGAGCTTTTAGCTGTTCAAAGTAGAAAAGTATAGTTAAACTTACAATTTTATGTTCATGGTTAGGCTTTTTGAACATGTTCTCTATTTTTTTTTTTAGTTTCATCAAAGCCATTCAAATAATATTTATCAGATGTTAATTAAAAAATGCCATTTCCTATGACTGTCATGTCTTACATGTTTTTAATTCTCTTCATTAATTTAACTTTTGTGTAGTTAACCTATTAGAATAGAAACTGAACAAATTGAGTTTCCCTTAATTTTTTAAAAAAAGTCTTGTACATAAAAATTGAAGTCTAACCTGGGTATAACAGCTTATTCTCACAGTTTCCTTAAAATAAAAACAAAAACAAAATTCATTTTTTTCTTTAATTGCCCTTATTTAGATAAGAGATCAGTCCTTAGGTTAGGTGGAAAATCTTTAAGAATGTCCTGTAGTTTTTATAAATCCAGATAATTTGTATTTTTTCCCCCTGTTTCTCAAGAGTAATTAAGCAATGATGGATTAGAACCAGGCTGCAGCAGAGACTGGGAGAAAATCTCCCGGCATCCCTTCCTGCGGAAGCATCTGCTACAGCAGTGAGCCTAGTTTAGCTGCCGCTTTAACTGACATGTCTTAAATTCTGCTCTGCAAAGCTCCGGCATGCTGGCAGCCGCCTCAGAGGCAACTTCTTTGCTTGTGTCTGATAATTGAGAGTCTCATTGGAGACTCAGGAGTAAAACAGAAATTGAATCTTTTTGTTGGTTCCCATATTGAGGATTGTCTTTTCTTTTTGTTGGATTTTTTAAAAATCTGGTAGAAGAGAGGGAAAGACATCTTCATAGTAGAACTGTATTAATTCCTCCAAAGTTACAGCTGCTCTAAATCTGTGAGTATGTGGTTTTTATTCAGCAGTTCCTGGGGGCATGATTAAAAGATTCTTTTTAAATCTGTGAGGATTTAAGGAAACCTATGTAAAAATTTTAAAACAGAGTTAAATGTCACTAGGGCATCCGCAGGTTTTATTAGATGACGTCTTCATTAAAAGCTTCTGTGAAGCTTGATAGGATTTCCCCTCACCCCCTCCCCGTCTTTAACTTTCAAAGGCTGAGTGCCATAATGGGAGAAAACAGCTCCTCTTGGTGCTGCAGAGCCTCTGGTCTTTCTGGGATGCCGTGGCTGCTGCAAGGTGTGCATGGTGGGGGTTGCTGAGACTCCTGCTGCAGAACAATGGCAGGATGACGGAGGTGGCTGACTTTGTGGTTATCGTATGTCCTCTGCTGGCTTCTTTGTGGTGTTTTGTTTTGTTAGGATAATTAAAATCTTAGCAGTTAGTTAAGGGTCATGCCCTCATAAATAGCTTGTGCTTGATTATCCTAAACCTGCACCTCTGACTATAAGGTGTTGGCTTCAGCCAGTCTCTTTGCAGCCAGTTATAGTGAAGGTAGTAATCTCCCCAAAAGTGACCTTTATATGACTACCCTTTTCCACTGTGCGTTGGAATCAGTGCTGGAGTTTTGCCTTTTGGCTTTGTTTGTGACGCATACCCTGAAGTCTAAATATCTGTCCTTAGTCATCATGTCCCACTTTCAACCTTTGGAATTCCCTGGCGGCTACATCTATATCCTTGCTGAATTCGGAGTGAATGAATTTTGAGCATTTTGTAAGGATAGAGGCTGATTTTTTATTCCAGCATAACCTTCATATGTTCTTGTCTTTGTTAAAAGAGAATCATATTATTTTAGTGAGCTGATCTCATTCCTGTAACTTATTATTTTTTTTGGTACTGGAAGTCAAACTCAGGACCTTGCACTTGCCAGGCAGGCATTGTGCCACTGAGCTACATCCCCAGCCCTCATTCCTGTGTGTTAAAACCACATTAAAGTAATGTTTAAAAAGCTGATACGTTCAGTGGTTAGTAGTTAAAATAGTTTTAAATACAAAACAGTTGTCTTTGTAGATGCAGAATATGTTGGACTTAGACTGACATTATATGAGCTTTTTGGGTGTCAGGATTTTGGTTAACTTCCTGCAGCATAAAACAAATGAAGGTTTTTTTTTTTTTTCGTTTTACCACCCAGGGATCAAACATCTGTTATCTTTATTTTTAAACATTGTGTCATACCTAAATGCAGCTACTTTGAATTTGATGAAAAAGGCTGCTAAAATTAGGAAATTCTGCCTTGCTTACACTTGCAAAAAACTTCTATTCAGGTATTCATTCATTTATTCATTAATTCAACAAATATTTATGTTTGTTACAGAGCTTTTACTAAGCTCTGAGGAGGTGGTGCTGAACAAAATATATTTGATCTCACGGAGCATCTGTTTTTAGCAGGTAAGGGGAACATTTAAAAACTACTGAATGAGTTCGTTATAATTGTGGTAATTTTTTCAGCTATAGAAGTATAGGTACTTTGTGGCCATACACAGGACATATAAACACTTGCAAGTATTTCTGTCTCAGAATCTGAAGTCACAGATTTTTTGAATGTTTGAGCTGGAATGACAGGTTAGGAGTAATGTCATGAGTTCAACAAGCCTATGATAGGCACTTTAAATGCTGGATTTAGATTAGTAAATAAGAAATAATCACTGTTTTGGAAGAGCTCATAGTCTAGTATGAGAGGAAGGGAAATTAGTTATGTTAATATTTTTTTTTTTTTGTCTTTTTGAGACAGGGTCTTGCTATGCAGTTCAGGCTGGCTTTGAGCTCACTTTGTAGCCCAGGTTGGTCTCAAACTTGCAACGATCCTCCTGCCTCAGCCTCCTGAGTGTTGGGATTACAGGTGTGAGCCACCACTCCCAGCTATGTTAATAAATTCAATCACCATTTTTCTAACTTAGGAGTGAAGAAATGAACTAGATCTGTTTTCAGATGTTTTCTCTGCCAGGTCAGGTACTTGTGGTTAATGTGAAAAAATTTTTTTTAATCTTTTGGTTTGTTCCTCTGGATTTACATATGAAGAAAATGAATAACACAAAGGTTAAATCCTATGTTCAGGATCAACCAAAGTGCTCACCATAATTCCACTATGATGAAGGGTGGCAAACCAATGTTCCTTGAAGCTGTTACATCATGTCCCTTTAATTACAAAGTTGACTGGAGGAGCACCTGGCTTTCTGTTTTGAGCCACAGTACACTTCTGGATATTATGCATCATGAAAAAGAAAAGTGTTTAGTTTTTGTTTGTTTGTTTGTTTGTTTTGCCTTATGCCCAGAGACCATCCTAACAATCTGTACCACTTGCTAACACTACACTTTAAAGTCTTTGGCTCATTTTAGAAAGAATAAGCGCAAGTTATACTTTATATATAAAGGCAGATACTTTAGTGGCAGGTCAGTTCAGGAAATGGACAAAGTGCAGCCTGTGAAAGCAATGCTAATGGAAAAATCAAGGATTTCTTGAATTTTAGGCTTATGTCGCTGCCCATCACCATCAGCAATTCCCGAGAGGTGGAACGTTCAGAGTTGCATGGATTTCATCAGTTAGAATTTTTGCATTTTTGAGAATTGATGAGGGTAGAGAATAACTTTTCATGAGAGATGTTTTAGAAGATTTTCCTTGATCCCCCAAACCATCTGTCCATTCCATTTCTAAGAGGCTGTTAGAAAGTGCTTAACAAAAATAAGCTGAACATCTGCAGCCTCTGTCACACTAACAGCAGGATAAAATCATTTGGGTATTTTTACAAAATAGCCTTTCAAATATGTGAAATGTTCACCCTACTTCCCTGTGTACCTTTGGATGTCTAGGCTAACCATGCTTAGTTCTGTCACTCTTCCTCATATGACATAGTCCAGAGTTCTCAACATTCTGATCTCTTTGTATTTGAATTAAGATAGTTTTGTAAATGGTGACAACCAAAACTGGACTCATTATTCTAGTGTCATGCGGTCAGCTGAAAGTTCTTATGACTCAGGATACTTTTTCTATTACACTTTTATGTAACAAACTCATAGAAATTAAGTGGTCTGAAAACAAGGACAATCATTTATTTGCCTATGAATCTGTGATCTTCGTAGATTTGGAAGGGATAGTGTATCATTTGGATCACCTGGGGCGGCTTAGCTAGAGTTTGCACCATGGCTTGTTTACCTGACTGGCCAGTTATTGCATGTGGTTGGCTGGGAACATAGCTATGGCTGCTGGGCAGCAGCTTTATTATTGTCCATGTGATTGCTTGAGGTTCCTTGCAGCACAGCATGGTTCCAACCTTTAGTATTCCTAGTGACAGGAAGTAGAAGCCACTAGTCTTTAAGGCCTGTGTCTCCCAAAAAGCACATTATTTCATTGATCAGTAGTAACAAAGAGACCACTCTGATTCAGGGACTGCCCTTAGCCCATTCTTGAATGGGAGGATAACAGAATTTGTCGCCGTTTGTAGTCTGTCATACTTAGCAAATTATTATTTTCTGTGTCCCTGTCCTCTTCCAGATATGTTACACATTTTGACTCCTCAACTAAAACTTGAATATAGTACATTTAAACTCTTGTTAAGGTGGGTCTCTTCATTTTGTACTGGGACCATTTTATGTTAACAGTTTTGTTCTTCCAGAGTTTTTCCTGTCATTCATCTTTTTAAGCTTATTTAAATCTTGACAGTGATGTCTGCCATGAATTGTCTATCCTTTGTATCACTCACATATATAGTAAGAAAATTTACTGTATCTTCACTCAAGACATAATGAACATGTTGGACAGGATGGAGCTATGTGTATTAGAGAGATTTCACCAAACTAACATCAAGACATCAATCAAAATATCTTGTGGCTCTGGTGATGTAATCAGATAAGAAATGGTTCAGTCTTGCTTTCTACCATATTATCCAGAGAGATTTAGGTGCTTAGTTGAGAAAGACCAAACAGAACATGAGTTTGATGAGAATTTCATATGTGGTTTACTTTTCTTTTGATATTCCGTCAGTTCACACGTGTAGAAAGTCTTTAGTGACCATTCAAATATGGTGTGAATGGGTTTCTTTGATCATTTTAGATTAGGGGTTATAGAATAGTTTATTTGAAGTTTTACAGGTGACTGCATTTTAGAAAACAGAAGTCCCAGATTTGAATTTCTCTTGTGGTTTGGGGCTATAGTCATTTCCTTCTTAGCTGGTGGGTGGGACAGAATTTGAGCCTTTCTGTAACCCAGCAAACCTGACAGATAGTGTTTATTTGCCATTATGCCTCTTTATGATTAGCTTAGGTTTGTTGCTGTTTTGTTTTTTAAAGCAGTAGCATTCCTGTATAGCAGGTCATTTTATGTGCATGCTTTGTACTACAGGCTGCATAAATACTTAACATTGATTATGAAAATAGCTACACATTGAAGAAGCAAAGAAGATTAAGCTCTGGGGTTTAGTTACTTAAGTATGTATGTGCTTTCCTTTTGTTTCTTCTTTTGATAGATGTCTATAGGGAAAATGAATTTACTGACAGCTGCTTGTTTATGAGTGGAGGTTTCTGTGACTAGTGTATTTTCCATGATCTGCCTACATGATATAAAATGCCACATGAGAAAACTGTTTGGCACAGTGGTGCTAATAGAATCAATACAAATGTTATTCATTTATCACTCACTCACTGGTGAGCATCCCAGGACTAAGATAATTCCTGTCTTTAGGAAGTTAATAAGCTATTTATCATAGCTAAAAAGAAGACAGTAGTCATCCTGTGATGAGTCGTAAGCTCTAGCCAAAGAACCTAGCATCTAGTCTAAGAAAATGACTTTTGCATAGCCTGAATTTCTTCTTTTCATGAATTGTGAGGCAAATGGAAGGAAAAGTTATTTTTGTTATTTTTTAAAAAATTATTCTTTGTTTTAGGTAGTAATGTTTAAAAAAACTTGTGTCACTCTTTAGTGTAATGTCACACTACATTTGCTCTGTGTCTTGAGAATATTTGGGTCCCTACTTGGAGGAACATGGTGAAATTGACAAAATGCTGCTTTAGCAGTCTCTGCTGGAAACAATTAAGCAGAGCTGCTGAGTGGCAGAAATGTCCTGGTCCTTCTAATGGGAAGTTCTTGGCACTCATCACTTATTTATCTCTTCTAATACTATCAGTACCACTTACAGTCCCTCATATTTACGTGATGTTTCCATTTAAAAGGTGGTTTTATAAAATGGACACCCATTTTCCTTATAACATCCCTGTGAGGTAAATAGGCTGAGAATTGTCTGTCCTTTGCTTTTACAGATAAGAACACTATAGCTCACAGGGGTGAAAGAATGGTCCAAATTCACACTGCTTGCAAGGGATAACATACCTGGGATACAACCAGAGTTTCTAAGTGTACCTTGCATTCTTCTAAGTCACACTGTCTTTTGGTGAGGAAAGACAGGTTACGGATCAGGTAGGAAGTTTTTTGTGAAAAGGAGCAAGCCTTCCAATAGGTTAGGGATTTGTTTTTCATTTTAAAAAAAGATCAGCAAAGAGAACAAATCAAAATAAGACAGGAGCCATCCACATCTTTCGCCCATCCAACATTCAACATATAATGAAAGGAATATGATTTGCATTGCCTGAAAGATGCTGGTGTTGGTTTCAGTTTTCCTACTTTGTTGGTAAGATGCTGTGACTGTGAGCAAAGAGGACATCTTCTGGGGATAATTTCTTTTCAAAAGATACAATAATCCCTACCCTCAGTTTCTTAGGGAGTAGGGCCTGAAAATGATTTATGTTTTTATATGAAAATGAACTTTTATTCTTTTCAGCAGTTTTCACTTTGCTCTAGAATGGTCATCGCCATTGAGGATGAGCATATGTACACAAACCCACACCAAAACCAAAAAAACCCAGCACACTAAGTTGTCAATTAAAGATCATAATATTTGTTCAATTTCAGGTTTTTTTTTTTTGTTTTGTTTTGTTTTGTTTTTTGAGTGACTTAGGTTTTGGGAGGTGAGGGAAGGTAAATACTGAGTCAAGTAAACATTTAAACTCTGCATCAGACCTCTGTCTCCCTTCTCAAAGGTTCTCCTTTCTCTCCTTTTTCTAAGATCATGTCGGTGCCTGAAGAACTAGTGTAGGGGCGGGCTGTGGTCTGAGAACTGCTTTCTGGTCGAGGGCCCAGCCTGTGGTCTTTGCATTGACCTTACTCTGTGGCCTCTGTAACTCTGGGACTGTTGCTGTGACAGTGACTCTATGGAGTTGGTGTCTCCATTGGTGTTCATCAGTCCACAGATGCCTGAGATCCAATGTGTACTCCCAGTTGATCTCTGTCTCTGTCATTTGTCACCAAGTTTTAAAAAGAAAAATTATTTAAGGTTATTGGTACAATTTAGGTTATACAATGATCACATTCATCACAGGGAATTTGTACCTACCTGTACATGATGTGCACCGATTTGTCTTTATCCCCTGTCATTTCCCTCTTCTCCCTCAACCTCTCTTTCCCTCCTCATTCATAAAGCTTTGTTTCCATTGTTTCCTCCTTTTCTCTTTTTCCTTCCTTTCTTTTCCCTTTTTGTCTTCCTATTTTCCTTTCCTTTTGAGTATTATTTTGTGAAAATTCCAAACATTTAGAAAAGACACAAGACTAATTCATGGAACTTGTAAATACTCTTGATCTAGCTTTGGTGTTTTGTCACATTTATTATTTTCTCCATATATATTACTAGTATGTATTTCTTTCTGTGCCATTTGAGAACGGGATGCAGCTGCAGAGAAGATGGTCTAGAAGGATGAATTTGTAGTTTCTAAGTGAACAAGGGAGCTCTCATATTGTTTCTTTTTCTCCTCCTCCTTCTTTCTTTTTTCCAAGTTACATTACTTCACTTTAACTCTTCCTTCTGTTGAACTGGATTTGAATGCTTTCTCTCCCTGGGGTTCACTTGTGGTTACATTTCCTATTGGTCTTCAGTCATAAGGTAGGCTAGGTGTGACAATTTGACCAAGGAGAGTGCTGTTTTAATTCGTTCCTTTGTTCATTTATTCAGTCAGTCAGTACAGTGTTATGGAAGGTTTCCATTGGCGAGGCACCATGAAGGTGCTGTAATGAGATCCTGCTTTCAAGAAGTTTGTATGAAGTTTGTATGATGAAAAAATTTGTTTTTTTATTTTATGTTTTGCAGTCCTGGGAACAGAACACAGGGTCTTACACTTACTAAGCACACATTCTACCACAGAGTCACAACTTGACCTCAAGAGATGATTATTAAAAAAAAAAATCCAATTAAATGAAAATCAGGACTATGGTTTTCCTTATTCAAGGTGTTATGTTTCTATAAAAAAGCTTAAATTGCATCCTTGTTAACATTCTATCAGTTCACTTTTAAATAATTCAAAACTTTTTACTCATGTTGCTAACTCCTTTTTTATCCTGCTTTTGTTCAGTTGAACTTTTTGATCCAAATTGAAGAATTTAGAATTTATTCTCAGGTGTTATCTTTGAGAACAGTGACTAATTTTGTGTGTCTTAAAATTTGATATAGTCTTTGAAATATGGAGTTCACCCATATGTTTATGGGTGAAAATTAAATATTAGTTTGCTAAATATAAACCATTAATTGAGAGCATTATCTTTTTAGATTATGGTCCATTCACTGCTCTTTCGCGGCCTAGTTGTTTTCTCCAGAGTGTTTATCTTATTTTCTCTATTGTTATCCCAGTTTCTAATAAAAATATGAAACAAGGCACAGTAAAGAGAAGTATCTTTTGAGCAAAGCTGTTTAAACAATTATGAGTACACCTATAGTAGTCCTTCTTTATCTGTTGTTTCAGTTACTACAGTCAAACATGATCTGAAAATACTGTAGTCCAGTGATTAACTAATATACTTTAGAGGGAGGGAGAGTGAAAGCATATACACATTTATATAATTTGTATTACAATATATTGTTAAAATTTTTTTCTGGTACTGAGGGTTGAACTTAAGGCCTTTGCATGGAGCTACATACATCCTTAGCTGATTTTTAATTTTTTATTTTGAGACAAAGTTTTGATAAGCCACCCAGTTGCCTTGGCTGAGCTTGAATCTGGAATCTTCCTACCTCAGTCTCCCAGAGTGTTGGGATTACAGGCATATGCCACCATGCCAAGCTTTAATTTTTTATTTCATTCTTAGTTATTGTTGATGTGTTACTGTCCTTTTACATTAAACTTTATTGTAGGTATGTACAGGGAATACATAACATATATCTCTTACTCTGCCAAATTTATAAATAAAACTTAATTGTAGGTATGTATAGGGAACACACTGTATATACCTTTGGGGTCAATACTATCTGTGGTGTTAGGCATTGGCTAGGGGTCTTGGAGTATCCCCCACAAATAAGGAGTGACCAGATTTGAATGAAACAGTTTCTCCCCTTCTTTATATAGGGCTGAGGTGACACTAACAGATGCTTGACTGACATTCACACTGGCTTCATGTACTGCATTTTTCTGATCTCCAAAGATGGAGGCTGTTTTCAGAGAAAAAGTTGGATTTATATTCTTTTGAAAATGATAGCATTGGTGACAGGCCAGTAAAATGAGGCCAAATTTGACAGTAAAATACCACTTGGTGCGTATCTGTTGAAGTCTGGACTGCTCTTCCTTTCTCATTGTTGACAGTAGCACCTCTTTCCTTTTGCTGACTATGGGCTGGGAGAATGGGTACCTGGAACAACCGTTTACTGGACAGAATTTGGAACTATTAAAGCAGGTTTTTTTTTGAGTGACAAGGTAACCTCGGGACTTGGAATGTTAAGTGATTGATGTGCAGGGAACGTCAAAGTTCTGCCTTCCCTACTCAAGAGGACACTATGCAGGTGGTGGGGTTTGGAAACATGGAAATGGTGGCTCCTGGAGCAGGTCAGTTGGCCTGTCTACATTCAGGTCCTTTCTGCATTAAGGAGAAATCATGAGGGTTGGGGATATAGCTCAATGGCATAAGTGCCTCCTTGGCAAGCACAAGGTCCTGAGTTTGATTCCTGATACAAAAAAAAAAGAAAGAAAAAAAATCATGGAATATTCTAAAAACATTTAAGTATATATTTTTATTAATTTTTGAAACTTTATTTCATTTTTTTTCTTTTTGAAATGGGCTTATACCATTGTACAGAAATGTAGCACTTTGCTTTTTTTTTTTTTTGAAATGAAATCTGAATTGGTTCTGGTGATTTTGATTTAATTAAAAATATAAACAAAGATAGCTGTGAAGTTTTATTTGAAAGTAGTTCTACCTAGTGATTAGAGCAGGGAAATAATAAGACAGATAACCAATTAAAATGGAAAAAAAATTAATGGTCATTTCTCCAAAAAGATAATACCTAGTAAGTGCCTAAAAAGATTTTCAACATTATTAGTCATGAGACAAATACAAATCAAAACCACAATGAGACACCACCATACCCACTAAAATGAACAATAAAAGATATTCACCAAGCTCTGAAAAAATTGGAACTCTCATATATTATTGGTGGGAATATAAAACCACACAGTTTGGCAGTTCTCCAAATTGTCAAGTGTGGAGTACCTTATGACCTAGCAATTCAGTGCTCAGACTTGCCACGTGAATGTTAATAGTAACATTATTCATAGTGTCCAAAATTAGAAATAATCCATATACAATCAACAAATGAAATGATAAACATAATGTAGTGTAGCTAAATGGTGGAATATTATCTAGCAAAAAAAGGAATGAAATGTTGTTACATGCTGTAGCATGAATGAATATGGAAAATATGTTAAGTAAAAGCCAATCATGAAAGACCACATATTGTGATTCCATTGACATGCAATGTCCAGAAAAAACAAATTTATTGATACAGAAAGTAGACTAGTCCTATTAGAGAACTAGAGGTAATAGAAAATGGAAAGTCACTGCTAATGAATGGATACATTTGGGGGACAGAGTGTTGTAAAACTACACTGTAGTGGCAGTTGCATACCTCTGTTAATAAATTAAAAACCATTATATGCTTTAAATGTGAATTATACCTCAAAGCCATTTAATAACTTAAAATTAGAGCAGCATAAACAGGATGAAATAAGGGCATATTTTCTATTACACTAATATCTGTAATTGAAATTTTTTTTTTTGCCTCTTTCAAGCAAATAACAATATTTTTCATTAGTTAAAAGTACCTTTCTTCCAACATGTGAGTGTAATATCTAGGTTATATTCAGGAATGGAACAAACAGGTATTTTATTCAGTTGTATTTTCTAGTAAATGTGGTTATGTTGGTTGTACAGATTCTATTTTGAAGAAGATAAAACCAAAAGAAAACAGAATGGAGTCAGTCAAAACAAAACAATGAACAGGATACAAGATTTCAAAACAAGATAAAAGGAAATCAATAATGGCTACCAGAATGCTGCTTATTATTTTCAGAATAACTTCTTATACCATCAGGCATAATAAAACCAAACAAAACAGAACAGAATAAAACCAATCAAAACAAAAGCAATACAGGGCTTCAAAACAAAGCAATAGGAATACATCAGTGGCTATCATAATGCATCTTTTATGCCATCAGACATAATATAATCAAATAAATCAGAATAAAACCAAACTAAAAGAACAATGAAAAACATTACACGGTTTCAAAACAGGATAATCAATTAACAGTGGTCACTGCTTTCCCTTTTTAGAAATTTCCCCCCCTTTCATTTTCACAATATCAATTTTGCATTTTAGATCCACTAACTCCTTTATTTTTTATACTAGGGAGACAACATGATGTTCACCCATGTGACTGAACCATTTCACCCATGAGCATGATTTCAAGTTGTATCCATTTTACAAGAGCCTTGAGGTTATCTTTCTTTATAGCTGAGTAGCTTACCATTGTATAAAAATGCCATATCTTAACCATTCTACAGTTGATGGGCAAGCCCTGCTTTTTTTCTGGTTCCCTGTCACATAGAGCATTGTTTTCTCTTCTTTGACTTTTAGTCTATGAATTTCCTTTTGAGTTAAATGTGTTTCTTAAATAAAGCATATTAATGGGTCTTGTCTGCGATCCACTCTGCCTGCTTTTCTTTTTACTCCATGAATTGAGGCCATCTGTATTAATGGTTGTGGCCAAAATGCACTGGCTCATCTCTGCCATGCTGTTTTCCTGCAGTTGGCTGCCTACTTTTCCTCTCCATTCAATTGTCTGCCCTGCTTTGTGATCCCTCTCTGCTGCTGTTACTGGGTCTGTGGTCTTTTTTATGTCTCTCTAGAATGTCCTTTAGTATTCTGTGTAGGGTTGGTTTGGTGGTCATGAATTCCTTCAGTTGTTCTTTGTCATGGAAATATCTTGTTTCTTCATTAATTTTGAGAGATAATTTTACAGGGTACATGAATCTGGGTTAGAAGTTGTTTTTTCTTTCAGGACTTGAAATACTTCACTGCAAGCTTTTCTTGATTTGATGTTTGTGTTGAGAAGTCTGTCGTGATTCTGATAGGTTTTCCTTTATAGGTGATCAATTTTTTTTTTCTTTCTAACAGCTTTTAATATTCTGTCCTTGTGCTGAATTTCTGGGCTCTTGATTATTATATGTCTGGGTGTAGATTTATTTTGGTTATGGCTATCTGGATTTCTAAATGCCTCACTTATCTGTGTGTCAGGTTCTTTTCCCATGTTTGGGAAGTTTTCTGCTATTACTTCTGTAAATAGACTTTTAATGTCATTTGTGTTGACTCCTGCTTTCTTACTGACACCTATTATTCTTAAATTATTTTTCCTTGTGTCATCTTGCAGCCATTGAATTGTTATTTCCTGGCTCCTCCTTTATCTTTTTCTTTTTTTGGTGGTGGTGGGGTGTGTGGTGGTTACCAGGGGTCAAATCCAGGACCTTATGCTTGCCAGGCAAGCACTTATGCTGCTGAGCTAAATCCCTGCCCCGCCCTTTTTTTAGAAAAAAAAAAAAGCAAAACAGAAAAAAGGGTAGAAATAATACAGACTTTAAAAAAAAAAGTAAGAAATCACTAGTTGATAAATTACATATTGTTATCTTAGATGTAGTTGCTCAAGTTACAAAATCAAAGCATAAAAAGTAGACAGTCAGTGACAGCACAAACCATTCTGTTTGATGAACTAACAAAAACTTAGTAGTGTGGTTATCTATCTTGCACACTTAAATATACATACAGTTACATCCTTTAGAGTACTTGCTTTCTACTTCATTATCTCAATATCTATTATACATTTTGGATCTTATTACTCTTTCAGTTTTTATTATTATTTTTTATACTAGAAAGTATGATATTTACAAATGTGAGTCTGATTTTCTTAACTTATGAGGATAGTCTCAAGTTGCCTCCATTTACCTATAAAAGCCTCAAGATCATCCTTTTAATAACTGAGTAATATTCCATTGTATAAAAATACCACATGTTTTTCATCCATTCTGCAATTGGTTGGCATTTTGATTGTTTCCAAGATTTGCCTCTTGCAAATTGTGCTGCTATAAACATGGGTGCACATATATTGCTGTGACATGACCTTTTCAGTTTTTCTGGGAAAATACCCAGAAGAGGAACAGTTGTACTGAATGGAACTTCCAATCCTAGTTTTTTGAGGAATCTCCATACTGATTTCCACAGCGGCTGCACAAGTCTGCACTCCCACCAACAGTGGAGAAGTGTTCCTTTTTCTCCACAGCCTCTCCAACATTTGTTACTGGTTGATTTCTTGATGGCAGCCATTCTTTCTGGAGTGAGATGAAATCTCAATGCTGTTTTAATTTGCATTTCTCAAATGACCAGTGATGGTGAACATTTTTTCATGTATTTATTTGCCATTTGTATATCTTCATCTGAGAACTGTGTGTTCATCTCAGATGCCCATTTTTGGAGAAGGTCTTTGAATTTGGGGGCTTGATGTTTTTCAATTCTTTGTGTGTTCTGTATATAAGTCCTCTGTCTGAGGGACTGCTGGCTAAAAATCTTTCCCATTTTGTGGGTTTTCGTTTCAGTTTGTTGGTGATTTCTTTTGAAGTACAAAAACTTTAATAATATGAGATCCCAGCTGTTGATTCTTTGAAGTACTTCCCATGCGATTTGTATTTTGTTCATGAATTCTTTGCCTACTCCTATGTCTCCAAGATTTCTACCTACTTTGTCTTCCAGTAGATTTAGTATTTCTGTTTTAATATTTAGATCTTTGATCCATTCCTTTTATTTTTAAGATATTTTTCCTTTCACGATCACAAGCTGCACTTTGTCTTCAAGGTCTGAAAGTCAATCTTTAGTTTTTTTCAAGTGGTTTTGCCAGCTTTCAATGGAGTTTTTAATTTCCTGGCTATCTCTTTGAATGTTTCATAATTCTAAATCTCTCTTATATTATCCATTCATGGTTTCCCTTATTTTCTTATGCTCCTCTCTTTTTTATCTATGTCTTCTTTAGAGATACTTAGCAATTATTTGTTTTTCATTTGTTCTTTTACCTGAGATAGTATTTCTGTTCTGATTTCTTTTATGCCTCATAAAGTTGTTTCTTTACCTCAGTTGCCATCATTTTAGAAACTTCAGGTGTGCGACTCCTGATCGCTTCCATGTTTACATCTCCCGGACTGTCTCTGCTTGGGATGGAGTCCAGAGACTGCCTTTTGCTTCTTTGTCTTGACATTTTCCTGGATTCTTCCAAACAAGCAGATAGTGGGGTCTCAGTTACTCCTGCATTGTCTACAATTTCTCCTGACCAGTGATAGCTATGGGTATCCAATGGTGGCCACTGGGTATGCTGGTGCAGGCCAGCTACTGTTTTTCCCAGCTTGTGCTGGCTACCTGGGGCAGGAAGTGTCCCCAATGGTGGCTGGAGTGCGCCAGTTGTACAGATTCTAAAATGAGCAATCTGGGTGTGGTGGTGCATACCTGTAATTCCAGGCTGAGGCAGGAGGGTCACTATCAGTTCCAGGTCACATCATGAGCTCAAGGTTATCCTGAAAAAGGTAGTGAGTTCCTGTCTTGAAAAACCAAAATCAACCAAAACAAACAAACAAACAAACAAACCAAATCAACCAAACAAAAAACCCAAAATCAACAACAAAAAAGGAGCAATATAAAGATGTATGTTGACTTTTTAAATTAAAGAATATATGCACATCACTGTAGTGTACATATACTTAAAAAACTTTTATTGATGGAGAAATAAGGAAGAATTGAATTAATGTGTTAGTCAAGTTTGTGTTGCTTTAACAAAGTACCTGAGGCAGTTAACTTATTGAGGAAAAAAAAAGTTCATTCTGGGAAGCTGAAGCAGCAGGGCACAAGTTTGAGCTTAGCTTGCATTCCTTAGTGACTTAATACTACCTGGTCTTTAAAAAAAAAAACAAAAGACTGAGGATGTATGTCATTGTGAAAGCCCTAGGTTCTATTCGCATACTGTCAAACAGATAGGGAGATAGTATCCAGTATTGTACTACAGAAATAGTTAAACAAAAAAGAACAGCAACAACAATGTGCAGAGAGAAGAAAAACAAATGAAAGTAAGTTTACTTAGCTCACGGTTTTGTAGTTTTCAGAGTCCAAGATTGGGTGACCTCATTGGTTTGGGTCCTGGTGAGGGTGGCAGATGGATAGCGCATCTTGTTGGAAGCTCAGCACAAGGACGAATGGGTGGGCAGGCTGGGCCAGCTCCTTTCCTAACAGCACACTTCTGAGAACTCAGGGGCTAAGGGGTTACAACTGCACTACCTTATACCCCCAGTGAAGACCTCTCATTAGGCCTCGCTTCTCAAAGCTTCTACCAGCTCCTGATACAATTGAAGCGCATTCAAACTACAGTGATGTATATGGATGCAAAGATTTCCTTAATAATGTAATGAAGCCCCAGTCGGAACCCTAGCAGCACTTTTCTTATAGCTTTATAATTATTAATTCTAAAATTCGCCAATAGGAATGGAGGCAAATAGCAATGTCAATACCCAAAAGACTTATTTAATAAAGCAGAGAACTTGCTCCTATTGATTTACAGTTATTAGAAAGCCATGATAATGAAAAAACTGAGACTGGTGCAGAAGAAGGCTGGTGTGTCTGTGCAGAGCAAAAGAAAGTCACAGAAACAGATCTGCGTACTTACGGAAACTTGCTTTGTGTTGGGAGATTGCAGTATAATGCAGTATGGCAAAGAATTATAATTACAAAATCAACATGTGTCAGAGATTTAATTATCAATGAGGAAATCATTAGGATGGTAAAACTAGCTCAAAGAGCATTTGAGGAACTGAAGAAAACATTTGGAATATATTTAGCATACAGAAGCCGGGTGTGGTTGGGCAAACCTGTAATCACAGTTTGGGAGGATAAGGCAGGGGGATCCTGAGGCCAGGCTGGACTACATAACAAGACTGGTTTACAAAACAAAACAAAACAACCCCACAAAGATTTGTTGAATACAAAACTATCTCCTGAAAGAGTAAAATCATAACTCTTTCAGACAGAATTTTTTTGCATATTTACCAGACCAAATATATCTATAGGTTAACATCTAATTTTACACTGTGTAGATCTTAGTACTAAATGGCAAGTTAAAGGTAAATTCATTACCTGTCAGACAGTACTCCAAAATGACCTTGTGAGGCTGTGCTGTCTTCTCGCTTGTTTTTAAGCTAACAAGTAGCTGAAGGATGAGTTGATTACTTATATATGAGGTGGAATTAAATTTAGCTCAGACTGTAAACAGAAACTGTCTCTGTCTCTCTCTAATGAGAAGATAGGTTCTTGATGAAATACTAGAATACACACTAGACAGTAGTTTATTTTATACTATTTTTTTGTACTGGGGATCAAACTCATGATCTCATGCTTGCATGGCAGGCACTTATGCCGCTGAGCTAAATCCCTGGCTAGACAGTAGTTTAAACGAGTGTATTAGGTCTACATTAAAAAGTAGTATGAGCACTTGCCAAAGTTGAGCACATGACAGTTGTGTCCTGGCCACAGAAGGTGTTCCTTTGTCATCGGGCACTGTGCCAGCTCAAGTCCTAGTGTGTTGTCCCTTGACAAATGCTGGTATATTGTACAAACACTGATAAACCCTTTTTGAAGAATGAAAGGATGAAAAGATATGTGTGATGAAGGCCACCCAGCTGAAGAAAAATTCTGGCCACCTGGCCCACATCCATATATCTTTTCGGACTCTCTAAGGGTGGCTCTTAGTGGAAATGTTATGAGGTTCCTGGATGGTGTTTGGGTCACCTTCTGAGAAGGCAGTACATGCTGATTACTTTGCCAAGAGGAAGTGGACTGTGGGGATGATGAAGGAGGTGGTGGTGGTAGGCTGAGAGGCTCAGTAACTGCAGGAGGAGATCACCCTGGTAGTCCTAAGACAGTTTTGCCCCTGGCCAGAAAGGAGGCGATTTGCCCCCTGTGATGGCATACTGTGACCAGACCCTGGGGGTGCCCCATAGGAGCGGGGAGGGCAAGACTCAGACACCAACCATTCATGATTATGAGTGCAAGACGTTTCAGAACAGACAGACATGCCCTAATAAAAATAACTCAAAAAACAATACTGTTGAATAGGAAAAAGCAATTTGTGGCATGATATGCTTATTGTGGTATTAATGTAAATTTTTAAATACTGTAGAATTTCTGGGGCTTCAGTGTGTACAAAAGCATAAAGGATTAGAAAGAACTAACTTAAACTAGTAACTCAGAAAAGATGAGTAAAATCTAATACTTTGTTAATCATTACATTCTGCCAGATTCAAGTTTGTGGTGTGAGGTAAAGATAGAATAATCACAGACTTTTTTAGAAGATAAACTTAGAGTTGGATGTGATGGTGCACACTTATGATTCCTGCCTTCTGGGAGACTAGGGCAGGACAATTGAAAATTTGAACTGAGCAATACTTTATTTCAAAATAAAAAATAAAAAGAGTTGAGTAGGTAGCTCAGTGTAAAGGCTAGGGGTTCAGTCTCTTGTGTCTATTTGTTTCTTTCTCTCGCACGTCACACACAGACACACAAGAATTTAGCCACATTAAAATTTTAATGCCCAGCACTCTGGAGGCTGAGGCAGTAGGATTATGTAAGTTTTTGACCAGTGTGGGCTAAAGAGTGAACTCAAGACCAGCCTGAACTGCATAGGGAGAACCTGTCTCAAAAAGACAAAACAACAACAACAACAACAACAACAACAACAACAACGACAGTCAACAGCAGCAGCAGCAGCAACAACAACAAAAACCCAAAAAACAAAAAATAAACCAACAACAGAAAAACAAATTCATGAGTTTATTTTAGCATTCATAATTCATGAATCAGGCAGACTTATAGTGCAAACACTTAGGACTCCTTCCCCACTCAGTGGAGAAACTTCTGTAAGATGTCCGCAGAAGCAAGCCAGAAAATATTTGATCAATTAAAATAGCAAGTTGCTATTTAGAGATTATTTAACAGTATCAGTTACAGTTACAGGTTAATTGTACTTTCTGATCAGTTAAACTAAAATGTCTTTTCATTGTTTATATTGAATTGGGTATTGTTTGCTTATGTAGGAACCAACTGCTGGAGCCTTCTTAGCCTGATGGGTTTCCAAATTAGTTATTTTAACACCTTGTAATATTTATTTACCTGGCTGACTTATGTTTATAGTTAGTGTTCTAAATGTGTAACATATCAAATCATTGAATGAAGGATGTGATCTAAGTGTGCTTTCAGAATTAGAAATGTTAAAAAATTTATAGTTTTTATGAAATATAATTGTAACCATTGGGGGAAATTTTATACTTGAAGCTAAGGGCAAATGAGGAGGGGACACATTTAAACAATACATTTCAGAAGCTGTTTCCAGCCCTTGTAAATGAGGCTGTGAGAGAACAGGTGGGCAGGGCAAGGTCTAGAAGGGTTAGACAGCCTTTTCAGTGTAGTGCTTCCTTGTAAACAGTCCAGAGTTGCTGCTCTGTAGCCTGGTTTATGTGAGTACTCCCTCTGCCTACTAAAAAGTTTCTGTGTTGGAAAAGAAGTCTTCAAAACTGCATTTCCTGCTTTGTGTATTTTGTTTCCTCCTACCATCCCATGTGTAATCGCCTTGTAGGAAGACCCTCTATTGACTTCTGACAAATATAAAATTTAAGGAACTTGATACATCCAGAATAAGATGAATGCTGAATATAAAATACTATAATGCATTGGGAAGTCTGAACAGTAGGATAAACCAAACTCTGTTTAATCAAGGGGTTTGTATATTTTAGAGTAAAAAAAAAAAGTTTCCATAAAGGGAGAGTCACCCAGTGTGCTGCCTCTTTTGCTCATGAGGCTGGCTTTTCTTTAGGGGAGGTGTACTGTTAGGTGAAGGGAAGCTGAAGAGGACTGCACTGTATTATAATGCAGGGCAGGCTTGTTCTCTTTGGTGGGGAGTTTGAGACAGGGTCTCACTATACAGTTCAGACTGGCTTCGAATTCCTGGTGATCCTCTTGCCTCAGCCTCCTGAGTGCTGGGATTACAGGTGTGCACCAGGCTCTGGGCAAGCTTATTCTTAACTCTTTTTAGGAAATTCCTTTTTGAGAAAATCTGCCCCATTGGTGTGTTTGTGGGGTGTCTCTAGGTCAAAGTGGCCTAAGATTCTGCAAACCAGATTGGTCTTCACCTTCTCTATGTTTCTTTTGCTGTCTGTGAAGTTTATAAAATGGGAAATTCAATAGTGTATAAAAAGAAAATACTTTATATATTACATGTTTTTCCTCCAGGAATTTCTGTCTAGGAAATAGGCAAGTAGTTAAAGGGGCTTATTACAACAGATTGTGATAGTGAACTTTTGGGTGCAACAGACTTGCCTGGGATGAGGGATAGGTAATGCATTATGGTACTTTTGTTAAGTGGGATATTGTGCAGGTACTATGATAAAGTAACTCTGGATTTTGAGAAGAGAAGATTTGAGACAATTACAGTATATAATTGTCCATTTTAATGAAATACAAATGTCTTCAATAAACTTGTAGTAAAAGATACATAGGTTTATTTCAGAAAAATCTAGAAGTATACTACAAATTACAGTGCTTGGATGGAAAACTGAGTTTTCAATTTACATTTTGTGTACAAGAATAAAAACAAAAATAAGTGTGTTATTGCTATATTTGAGGAATGTTCAATACATAACTGTGTTACTTGAGTATCAAAATAAATGAATTTGGAGAAATGGAGGTGAGTATACAAAATAATTGAAGGAAAAAAAGGTGAGGCATATTTGTATAGTGTACTTGTATCTATGTAGACTTTTCTCACAGGACAAAGAAATAGGCAGGTACTGTGTAACTACATGTAATTTCAGCAGTTGGGAGGGTGAGGCAGGAGGATTGCAAGTTTGAGATCCACCTGGGCAACTTTGTGAATCCCTGTTTCCAAAAAAGTCTTGGATTGAAGCGCAATGTGAAGGCCCTGGTTTCAAATCCCATTACTGCAAAACAACAATAAAAAAACAACCCTCACTTTGCTTTTTTAATTAACAGATCTTCTCAGTCAGATATGGCAACAAGCAACTTTCACTTTTCATCGTGTGATCCAAAACGGGCATCCAGACAGATCAGAGGATCTGATGTGAACAGGTAAGATGGGTATATGGGTATTCTTGGGGAACCTGGAAGAATAGCATAACCCTTTAGGGAAAGTAGCATTGGTATTTCCACAAACAAACCTCTGAGTTTAGGAGAGTCTGAGGCAATTATAGCACCCACTTTGCAAATTAGGACAGGTGGTAAGTAGCTGTTAAGGGATTCTGTTATTTAAAAGTAAAACTAAATTAAATTCAGTTTTTGGGACACAACTTTCATGTGAATCTTTTATTTTTAAGCATTTTAAATGATTTTTTAATCATAAAATAATATCATCACATTGCCAAACATTGGAGAAGACAGAGGAAAGAAAAAAATACTGCCCATTAATTATGACCATAATTATGGGTTAGAATTTTGATGTATTTCATTCCAGTGTTTTCCATAGGCCTGAGTTTCCTGATACAGTTTTAAGCGAAATGATATTTTTACTGAATATTATGTTAAAATTATTTTTCTTAGATTTTTCATAACCTTGATTTAAAAATGCATTATATAGAGTGTGTTCATTGGGAAAACTGAGGAGCTATAGACAACATAAAGAAGAGAGTGAGGGCTGGGTTGTAGTACAGTGAGAGGCCACTTGCCTACCCTGCATGAGGGCTGGGTTCAGTTCCCACAACTGCAAACCCCTACTCTACAGCGCCCGATAGAGAAGAGAACGACATACAAACCACAGTCAGAACTGTTTTTTTTTCCCCATCATATGTAGAGATATTATTTTCTTAGTTAGAATTGAAGTAATATACCATTTAGTGTGTGTTTTCGAAACTTGATTATCATGACATTTCTTCCTTCCATTAGGTGTGCTTTACAATGTATTTAATTGTTAATAACTATTACTTTCTGACCCATTCTAGAATTAATTAAAAAAATTCTTGATTATGTAAATTGTTATGAGTTACTAAGGCAACTTTGTTAAAGCTATTTATTGCCATGTGAAAGTGATTTTCACCCCTTTTTACAGGTTTATTAAACTTTTAAAATCATACAGCAGATCCATTCAGCAGTTCAGATTTTATATTTGAAATTTCATTGTACCTGTGAATCTGGCAATTTGTCTTCATATATGGAAGGTGTTGAAGAATACAAATGAAGTTGAAATTAACTTCTAAGGATTTTAAGGCTTTGCTTTCCTTTTCATTTCCTTTCTTTCTTTTTTTTTTTTTTTTAGAAAGGGTTTTGCCTTGAACTGTAGTTCAGGTTTGCCTTGAACTCATTATGTAGCTCAGACTGGCCTCAAACTCATGGCGATCCTCCTGCCTCAGCCTCCTGAGTGCTGGGATTGTAGGCATACAGCACCATGACCAGCTAACGCATTTATTTTCCACATTACTTTTTTATTCCATATGTCCCTTCTCAGGGAAATCTTTTTTTTTTTTTTTTTTTTTGGTACCGGGGATCAAACTCATGACCTTGTGCTTGCAAGGCAGGCACTTAAGCCACTGAGCTAAATCCCCAGCCCAATCCTTTTTTTAAAAAGAAAATTTCTCTCATTGTTATCCTCTAATTCCCTAGTTTATTCTTTAATTCAATAGTTTGTTAGGTAACTACTGCATCATCGATAGTGCTGAGTGTAGAAGTGGTAATAAATAAAAATTACTGAAACATTCATAGAAAGCACTGAACTGGGTTTGTAGATTGGGCATTTTTGGCATGTATGTAGTTGTGGAAGTTGGGAGCTTCAGATGCTGTTTCTAAGATAAAGCAAATCAAGAGAAGGTAATGAGGGAACCTTTGAGAATATAGACAGTGAAAGATTATGGAAGGAATGAGAATTCAAGAAAGAGCTATAGAGACATGTGAGAGAGGGGAAGACTGAGATAGTGGCCACAGGCCAGGCAAGGAATTTGCGGGAAGGGTGATTTCTAGAATCTTGTCAGCAGACCTGGGTGCTGCCACAAAACCCACTGGGATACAGGCTAACAAGAATCCTTTTACGTGTTTGCTTGCATGCTTGCTCGCTCTTTCTTTCTTTCTTTCTTTCTTTCTTTCTTTCTTTCTTTCTTTCTTTCTTTCTTTCTTTCTTTCTTTCTTTCTTTCTTTCTGGGGACTGAACTGAAGGATAGGCCAGCAGGCTACTACTGAGTTACATCCCAGTCCTTTTTTTTTTGAGATAAGGTATCTACCTGAGTTTCCCCAGCCTGGTTTTAAACTTGTAGTCCTGCTGCCTCAGTCTTCCAAGTAGCTGTGATTAGAGGCATATCCTGCAACACCTGGCTGTCCTTTGCATTTGTACAGTAGTTAGTGTATCAGCAATTGTGAGCTTGGAGGAAACTGGAGCAGGAGTTTGGCTGTGGTGACTAAAGATGTCAACTCATTTGAAGCTCTTGTCTAGGAAGAGAAAGGGAGATAGAATAAATACATTAGTTAGCTTTCTGATACTATATCAAATATCCAAGCTGATCAACTTACAAACAGAACAAGTTTACTTTGGCTTGCAGTTTTAGAGGTTCCAGTTCATGATCACTTGGCCTCTTACTTTTGGGACCATGGTGAGGCAACACATAATGGCAGGAGTGAGTGGCAGAGCAAAACCACTTACTTTGTGGCCAGGGAGTAATTCAAGCACACTCTATAGTCACCCACAGACTTCCCACTAGATCCTGCTCTTAGAGAGTCCACTATCTCTTGATAGTACCTCCTTGAAGACCAAGCTTTTAACACATGCACCTTTGTGGGGGACATCATAGTTCAAACGATAGCAGGAAAACTATGTATTTATACACCAAACAAGATTAAGGGAAAGTTACCTACTGGAATTAGGGTGGTACCAAACCAATCAGTGGGCTGATTTAGAAATCACCCACCCTAATCCCAGCACTATCTCATGAATCAGTCACATACTCTAGATCCAGCCACTTCCGGAAAAAGCCTCACCTATGACTGTGTGAGTCATGGAGGTACATCTAGACACAAGCCATAACACTGAATTTGCTTTACATAGTAATGAGTGAGATTTGCATGTGTCTCTGAGCTGGGAAGGGGTCAGAAAGAAATTAAAGATATATACATGAAGAAATGGTGAAATGTAAGAAATAATTTAGAGATGTTTTCATTATAGTATTAATGTTTGCAGATTTTGTAGCCTTTAAAACAGAAAAGTGAACAATAAAAATTACCACTCTACGTTTAACCAGTAGACCTTCAAGTGCATCAGTAAAAACAAGGATTTGCAAATGTATTGTGGAACAGCCCCCAAAGACTCTAGCAAGTGAAGATGCAGGTAGAAGTATATGAATGTAGCTATTAGGTAATTAAGATACACAGAAAGTAATGGCTTTGCCTAGTATGTCACAGTGGTATCCTTCACTCCACAATATCAGTGGTGCTTCTTTGAACAAAGCCGTGAGCAGGCAATGAGAGAGTTTTGGTCCTTTAAAAAATGAAACACTTGGATATTAAGTGACATACCCAGCATATGCTGTCAGGTTGTGGTAGAATTGTAACTTAATACTCTTTCTTTTCATTTCTAGGCTGTATACCTTTCATGAATGCATTTTCCTCTTTGGTTATAATCTCTCATGTGTTTAATATTGAGAAGTATCTGGATGTGGTAGCATTGCCTGTAATCACAGTGATATAGGGAAATGAAACTCCTGACCTACCATATGTCCAGAACAAGTTTGTGGTCTCTAAAATCAAAGAATGAATTTTAGGAACACTGGAGGTTAAGAGCAGAAATATTTATTGAGAGAAAGAAAGCTTCTGTCTGAGAGACAGAAGAGGTCCCAAGTGGGACCCCTTGCCAAAGATTCTGTATTTTCTCAGGATTTTTATGGAGTGAGGTGGATCTAAAGTTGGGGAAAACTAGGAACTTGCAAGGCAGATGGGCATGTGGTGGGACAGAGCTGTGGTCAACCAATAAGTTTAATTTTTCAGGTAAAATTGACCAAATCAGGAACAAATGGGGAAGTGAGTCACATAGCAAGCGAGCATTCTTCATGAATCAGTGACTCTTTCCATAGGGGATTGGGATGGTGACTCCTGGCTTTTCAAGGAGATCCAGATTTAATCCCTAAGTTTATGCTTAAGTGTGTGGTTGCATTTACTTTGCCTTCTATCTTGAAATCTGACCCACAGCAAGAGGTGTGTGTCTCCAAGGTCACCAGACATCTGGTCCTCTATGCTGGCATCTTTGAGGGCCTAGCCCTGTCTGGCTGCCTATAATATTTCTAACTAGCTCAGCTGCCTGTAACAACAGCATTTTGGGAGGCTGAGGCAGGAGGATCACAAGTTGGAACCCAGTTTGGTGACCTAGCCACTCAGTAAGACTGTCTCAAAATTTAAAAAAAAGGGCTGGCAATGTAGCTCAGTGTGAAGCCCTGGGTTCAATCCCAGTACAGTAAACAAAACAAAACAAGAAACGAAAATGCTTTTGACAGTCATGGTTCTTTTGATTCTTCTTTTAACCTACAAAGATTAGGAGAAAATCTTTACATATAAAGATCTTGATGTCCAAAGAAGTACCTGACTAGCTAAAATGCCTTGTGGCTCTGAAATTCTTTTGAGTTTATTGCCTATATTGTTAAAAATCACCTTTAATATATTTGTAAGCTTTGTGCTCATGACATCAAGTCTGTGAAGGTACTAGTTGTTGAAGCAGCTATGTTTAAGGTCACTTTGGAAAAATGAGGGAAGACTTTTCTTTCTGGCCCAAAGCTGTTCCATCCCTGCTTCCTCTTATCATCTCTTCATTATAGGTGAGACTTGTTGTTGCCCCACCCATAAGAAGTGGATTGACAGGAAGAATGCCCATTTTAAAATCTCTGAGATAAAGTGTATTTTGTCTTTTTAAAAAAATCTTTTTGAGAACATTAAGAAAGCAGAAAGCAGGAGTCTTGATTCTCATAATAAAGGAATAGAGACAAAACTTTTTGTAGACTTACTGTCTTCACTTTCCAGCTTGTCACCTACTATAGTAGGCTTATAAGCACAGAACATTTCTACCTTGAGTTACTTAATAAAGGTTCACTTGGGGAATCCTAGAGTTATGCAGGAAGTTCTGGCCACTCTGGAAACTGATTTCCAGAGGCTCTTTAATGGATTGCCCTCTCCAAATTGCTAAGTCAAGATTATGGCAAATATTTGACTAGGGTAGTGAGAGAAGAAGGATGACTCTTGCATTGGTTAGTAAGGAATGCTGGATAGGGGAGCTGCTGCTTAGCAAGGGTAGAGTTTCAGTTTTGCAAGAGGAAAAGTTCTGGAGATGGTGCAAGAAAGTGAATATTAGTATTGCTAAACTGTACACGTAAAAGTGATGAAGAGAGTCAATTTCATATGTATTTTACCACAGTTTAAAAATAGGAAAGACTCTAGGTTAGCTTGCCCATAATTTATGAAGTTTAACCTAGTTCTTTTTTAAAAATTTTATTTAAAAGAGAGGGGAAAAATAAAGCAAAACAAACAAACAAAAAAGGGGTAGAAACAATGCAGAATTTCAAAAAAAATGAACAGTAAGAAATCACTGGTTGATACATTACATATTGTCTTCCTGGATGTAGTTGTTCAAGTTACAAAATCAAAGCATGCAAAGTGGACATTCAAACAGTGAGGCTGCAAACAGCTCCATTCTCTGATCCAACAAAAACTTAGCAACATAATTATCATTCCTACATCCTTAAATGTACATGTAGTTATATCCTTTAGAACACCTGCTTTTCCTTCTTTTGCTTTTTATGTCCTTTATCTGTTTAGTTATATCATGTTTCAGGTTGCTCAGGATCTTGCTGATGTTTGTTGTTGTTATTTACTTTTTAAAAATTTTTTTATTATCTTTATTTATTTATTTTATTGTGAAGGTAGTAAAATACAGCAGAACAAGACAGGACATAGCCAACTGAGGCAGTGCAGTGAAACTGGCACAGAACCTCACAGCAGCCCACCGGGACAACAGCAATAGGCACAGTAGTACATCTGGGTTTCTTTACAATAGTTGTTCTTCAATCTGGCAGAGCAATATCGAAGGAAATACCGAAATTACAAGAATAGAATGTTGAATAGAGCAATACCATTGATCAAAACAGAGCAAAACAGAGATAAAAATATTTGCCCTCAAAGAGATGGCAGAAGAAAATCCCCCTTATTTGCTATATCGCATATAGTCAAACTCGCAAGATATGCTCAGATCTCTGGCTGTCACTTGCTAGCAGGGTGTGTGTGTGTGTGTGTGTGTGTGTATGTGTGTGTTTGATTCTTAGCCCATGCACCGGTAGGCTCACAGCCGCCCACCAGAGGGGTGAACTGGCTGCCCATTTTCCCAGCATCCCAACGTCCAACATGGCGTGTTGCAGATTTCAGGAAATGCTGATATGGTTCTTGCCCTGGGGTGGCCGCGGCTTGCCAAGCCACAGCCACTTACCAGAGTGGCATGCTGTCAGCTGCCTCCTGGTTCTTTTTTTTAAACCTCTTTGTGATAGGTACATTTGTCTGTGCTGTTAGGGTGTCTCTACCATTTCATCTTGGGAAGATCCCTTTTAGGATAAGGAGAGAATCTCTGCATTGAGTTCAGGAAAGCAGAGGCAGGTTTTGGTGTCCCTTCTTGCTGTATTTCTGTCCCCTTTTTGCTTCTTCCTCATTCTTTTGACATTACTATGAGTGACTGGCTTGGTTGCTTATGACTATCCAGCATCTTCAGTAATAGGATAAACAAGGGTAGTTACCAGTATTTGCCAAAAAGACATTTTAAAATAAATTAATTTTATTAGAGACATATGGGTAGTACAAAAATATTACCATACTATTAAAGAGCAGCTCATTATAATTATTCTTCCTAACCAGTCAGTGTCGGAGGAAAAGGCACTGAAGCCGAAGTAATTTAAGTGAATTTATGTATCTTACTCCGGTTTTTCCAGAAAGGTAGATAAAAGTCCCACTCCTGTGCTAATGAACAGATGTGCCACACACAGCAGACATGAAATGATGCTGTGGAGCACATAGGAGTGGCTATGGATCAGAGCTTTTGTCTCCTGTTCTGGTCTGAAGGATGAGCACGCTGTTCATATGAGCAGAGGCTGAGTTTTATCCCTTAGAAATTATAACACCTCATTCCTTCTAGTGCATTATTTAGTTGTGCTGCAACCTGTGCAGCTCTTGAGGTTCCTGGGGTGAGGATCATGAAAAGTGGCAAGAAGGTGAAGAAATAAAGATGAGACACAGAAAGCTGGAATCAGGTGGAGCCCTCTCTTCTGATGGGAGGAAAGGAACTGCTTCTCACTATAGTGATATTTGTTTATACACTTACCAAGATAATGTCACATGGTACTCCTTTGCCTAGTAACCCACTGCTTGGATTGTCTAAGGGCTTGGTATTTTCTGGGCCAGAGCAGCTTCTTCACATGGCTTGACCTGGGTACTCTTTGTTCTTGGGATGGCAATGCCCCACCCTTGCATATGTGATCATTTTTCAGTTTCAGTGCCCCCCTGTATAGTTGCATCTTTGTTTTTACATTTTTCTCTTTTCTGATTCTCATAGTGGCAGTATTGTAAGAAGATACTGTTGTATCTTCCTATCCTTTCTAGAGATGAGGAAACAGCTTGCTCAGTAGCTGTATTATCCAACACAGCCTATGATAGTTTGTGAACTTGGAGGGCCTCCCTACTATTCAGTAACTAATGAGAAAGTTTGATGAAGGCTCTGTAGTCTGTCTGTCCAACTGTGGGTATTTCTAAGCTCTGGATTCCACACAGCTGAATCAGTGCCTTGGCCTAGTGCTCTTGAGGGCAGGAAGAGTTGGATTCTCACATAGGTTCTTCATTTGTAAAAATGCCCTCTATACTCTAAAATTCTCCAGAGAGTAAACTGTAGTCCTACTACTATTCTGTGTGTAAAATTCTCTTTAGTTCTTGCTTTGAAAGAGCTTTCTGGCTTGTGTTTATGGTTAGTTGAGATATTGGTGAAAGATTAGACCTATAAAGATCAAACTCTCAGCTTGATTATTCATGAACACTATGTTAGCAGATGCAGCTTTAATGTATGGAGTACCCGGCCTTCTGACATAGCCCTGAATGGAATGGAGGCCCTAAGTCGTAAGCCTCCTTTTGAGGGTGGGGGTATGATAGAGCTTGCCCTTCTTAGTCCACTGTCTCATAGAAAGATTAGACTGCCCTTTACAGGACACCTCTGCCTTGTAAAGAAGGTGCTGGGCCACTCATGCCCAGATTTTCTTTCCAAGTCACCAATTGGGAGGAATTCAGAGGAGAAAAGAGAGTCTATTGGTGTTTATCCAGGACAGTCCCCATTGAGGAAAGCTGTGCACAGAGGAAGCACACCTGTCTCACGGCTGTTAATGTGGTGGCACACATCTGTAATCTCGGCACTTTGGAGGTCGAGGCAGGAGGAGTGCTGTGAATTCAAGGCCAGCTTGAACTGCACGGTGAAACCTTGTCTCAAAAAGGCAAAAAAAAAAAAAAAAAAAAAGAAATAAAAGGAAGAAAAAGGACCACAAAATTACTTTTTCATCTATAGATTGAGTTATGGATGAAGCACCTATAATAAAAGACAAAGACAGATTAACAAGAGAAATATATGCAAGTTTGTTTAACATGTTTTATATGATGTAGGAGCCTTTTATAAGGAAATGAAGCCCCAAAGAAACTGGGAAACCTAAGTTGCTCACTTTGCCCCTTTATTACCATTGGATCAAACCCCCTTTTGTATGCCCATCCTTACCTATGACTGTCTACTCTTTACCCAATCACTCCCTGCCCAACGTAAGTCAGTATAAATTATGGTTCTCAGAGAGTAGAGACAACATATCCAGATAAGGAATTGAAAATAACATTGGGAGTCTGCAATTTGGTTATTTAGCACCATAATTTCAGTGGAATCAGTATCTTAAAATAAATCTTTGATTGCAGCTTTTGAGGCAGAGGCTGTTGGAACTCTAGAAAGTAGAAAGTGTCTCTGGATGTACTTAGCAAAGAATCCAGCATTCTTGTGTGCTCTTGTTCCCTTAGTTTGTAATTATCCCCCCACCCACATTTGTATTTTCAAATTTTCATAAAAAATATTCTATATTGACTATTTTATAGGGAACATAACTTATATGTTGCAAATGACTAGGTTTTTTCTACTTTAATTTGAGGTTTTCTGAAGAACAACTCCTTAGAAAATATTGCTTCAGATTTTCTGATCTTATTTTTATTCATTCTGTCTGCCATTTTCACATTTATACTATCTCCATTCTGAACATTGCCAACTTGTCTGATACTATACTGGTTGATTAGATAAATGAACAATTTTTTAAATTCCTTTAACTGTTACATACCTGACAGCATTGAATTATTGAAAGCTATTTAGAATATTTACAAAATGGTGGTAATAAATAGTTGGTAATTGAAACTTTGGTATCTCAGACACTATTCTAGGTACATTTTGTGTATTGATAGTATAATCTGTGATATGGACACTTTTACTAGATCCATTTACAGATAAGGAAACAGTGCTAGGAAAGAAAAACGACTTGCTATGACCATGTTTAGTTAGGGGTGAACTCAGGAAATCTGTTAAGCAGACCTGAAATCCTTATCCACTACAGTAAATGTAATTGTTTTTTAAACAAGCTTATTAAGTTATTCATGAGAAGAAGTGGAATTGGAATGAAAGAGTAGCATTGTCCCACACTGCCAAACTTTTTTTTATGTTTTTTTTTGGTACAGGGCATTGTATCCAAGGCTTTGCTACCTAGTTATAGCCCCAAGTCCTTAAAAAAATTCTTTTTTAAAGTTTGAGGCAGGGTCTCTGTAAGTCACTAAGACTGGACTTAAAACTGCCATTCTTCTTAGCTTCCTGTAATGCTGGGATTATAGGCATGCACCACCATGCCCAGCTAGTTTTGTATTTTTTTAAAAGTTATTTTATTTTATTTTATATCATATGGACCAGCTCATCATATTACTTACTCATTTGTTGCATCCAGTGATACTGAACCTTTTATTTTCTTATTTATTTTTATTTTATTATTATTATTAATTAATTAATTTGTGGTACTGAGGGTCAAACTCATGACCTTGCATTGTACTTACCAGGCAAGCACTTGAGCCACAGAGTTAAACTTCTGGCCCATGTATTTTTAAAAAAATAAGACTAAAATACACAGTCTGCCTTAAATTAGTGTATCTTCTAAATTAGAAATGAAGAGTCTTCACCTTAATGAGGATATATATTAAGAAAGGCACCTGGGCAGGGCTCTGCGAGGTCTAAAATATGTCTAGAGTATGTGGGCTGAGTATCTATGACCTTTGGAAAGTTGGCATTATTGTTACTTTGTGTAGGCGAAAGTTCACACAGTACACTTATAGTAACAGCCTTTGTTTCTCTTGAACAAGTTGTCAAATGTGAGCATTTGAGCATTTCAAAGATGAGGCAAGGACCCAGGGAGCTTAAGAACTCTGGAGAAAGGCAGTGCTGCCTTCAGCTTTTCAATGCATGATCTTTTCATTGCATCACTTAACGCTTCAGAGGAATGCTGTCTTAATAAGTCTCTTGCAAGGTACTTGGCTATTGTTAAATAGTTTTCTTCATCACATCAGTACAGGCTGGTTGGGCAGGTGTGATGTGAACAAATTTCTGGGCCCGGAAACCAGGCAGAGCAGTTTATACTTTTCTAACAGGTGTTCATAGCCATTTTTAGTTTTTCTTCTAAGGAGTAGTATCATGAAGATCTGTTTCCTGGCCTCCACGATGAATTAAAGTGGAATTAGTATCATTTGATGACTTGGGCCCACATCAGGCTTCAGTCAGAAGCTTTGGGGGCAAGGCCTAGCAGTCTGGTTTAGTAAGGCCTCCAGGTGAGTCTACTGTACCAAATTTGAGGACCATGGACTCCAAACAGTAGGAATGAGGAAAGCATTCTTGGTGAGTGTTTCACAATTCAGACCTGGCGTAATCACATCTCAGTTCATGTGATGACAGTGCAAATGGAGAGATGTCTGAGAGAAATTCTGTCTTAAGATTAAGGGTTTACAGTGCAACTGATGTTTTGGGGTGTGCATGTGTGTGGGTGGTTGTGGAGGTGGCTGTTTCTTAGTGGACCACTTAGAAGGGTTGAGTTTACCATGTTTTAGGTTAGGCCCTGCTTTTTTTTTTTTTTTGGTACCAGGGATCGAACTCACAACCTTGCGCTTGCCAGGCAGGCGATAAGCCACTGAGCTAAATCCCCAGCCCAAGGCCCTGCTTTTGTTTGTCCCTCTAAGCTGGGACAGGCATGATATGTCCTCCCAGATAATAATGTGTCTAGCTAAGATGCAGAGGCAGTTGTTTTGATTGGCAAGTGCACCATTTCCTGGTAATAAAGGATGTGCTGTAACCTTAGAAGTGGGAGTGAAGCTAGAGATCAGGTGAGAGGTAAGAAGGATAGAAGGAAGGGGTGATTAGAAAGGGAGTGGGGGTTTCCGAGGCAACGTACGATGCTTCCTTTTATTCTTAGAACAAACTCTGTCTCCTCTACCTTTATGACTTTTGCCTGTCTTCAGCCCTCATTTTCTCTACCTTGGTCACTAATTTCTAATTAGAACTCCTCTGCTCCTAACCTAGAAATTCCCATGGCTGAGTCGATTGTACAGCACTCAGAGCTTACCTTTTTGGAAAGCTTTCTTAGACCCTCCTTAATTATGTTGGCCTCTGTTCATGTCCCCATCACTGCTTTTCAAATCAGGTTCTGTCTCAGACTACTCACCCAACTGAGAGGTCTTAGTTACTGATCTGCTTGTGTAAATCTGCTTTCCTTTCTTCATGGGCCCTGGATCCAGTGTGTCTATATAACCAGCACCTGGACAGGTAGGTTGTCCATAAGAATTAGTTGAGTGAATTCTAGGGAAAGATTTTCTGGGGCAGTAGGAGAAGCCAATCTTCACACACTGGGCCAGCCATGAGAGGTGGAATGAAACAGGATGAATCCAAGAGACAGTGTACTTTTTTTTTTTTTTTTTTAAATGGGGAATTGAATCCAGGGGCACTCACCCACTGAAATACATTCCTAGTCCTTTTTAAAGATTTATTTTGAGGGCTGGGGATTTAGCTCAGTGGTATAAGCATGTGCCTGGCAAGTGCGAGATCATGAGTTTGATTCCTGGTACCAAAAGAAAAAAAAAAGCTAAAATTTTATTTTGAGACAGAGTCTTACTAAATTACCTTTGCTGGCTTTGAACTATAATCTTATTACCTCAACCTCCAGAGTAGCTGCTATTACAGTCTTGTGCTATTGTACCTGGCTTTCATGGCAGACTTTTAATGACTGAAATTATCAAACCTTCATGGGGTGAGTGTAGGAAAACTTCCCTTTGCTGCTATCTTAGGAAGTGGCAAAGTTCGAATTACAGTCTTCCTTTCTCCAGAGTCCTCATACACACTTCCTTGGATAGCATGCTAATAGTGAAAGTTATAACAATTCTTTGTATTTTTTTCTTGATCTTTAGTTTATCTTCAACCAAGGTGGATCTCAAGAGTGGTCTAGAAGAATGTGCAGTGGCATTGAACTTATTTCTAAGTAACAGATTTACAGATGCCTTAGAATTGCTTCGTCCATGGTAATTATTTCTTTCAGATAAATTTTTTTCATATAGTTCTTTGATGTCATGCTTGTAAGTTAACTTACCTGTTTCAGTTGAAATATTTATAAGCTAACATGGTTGAGTCACTTACTATTGTTCAGCTTTAAAGTCATTAAGGAATGTTATTTCAAGATCCTTCCATTTTCCTATGAATGGTTCAAATTTATTCGGTATGGCTGAGTGGTACTTTATTGTGCATACTTACCACATTTTCTTTATCCCATTCATCTGTTGACAAGTGTATAGGCTGCTTCCATAACTTAGCTCATATAACTTGTGCTAATATATATAAACATAAATATGCATGTATCACTCTATTGTGAAATCTTTGACTATTTGGAGAAAATACCCAGAAAAGGTATACCTGGGTCAAATGGAATTTCTATTTATAGTTTTTTGTGGAATTTTTACATTGATTTCCATAGGAGGATGGATGATTCTTGAGACCATGATACTAAGTAAAATAAATCAGACACAGAAGGCTAATGTTACATGATTTCTCTTAGGTAAGAAACTCCCAATATAAATCATTTAAAGAAAGTAGAAGAGAGATGATAGAATGCAGAGAGATAGATTCTGTGATTATGGGAAGGAATCTGAGGAAGGGGAAGGGTGAGAAGTGAAAGAGAAAGTGAAATTATTGGGATGCAATATGTGTATGTACCAATTTCTCAATATGAATGTGATTATTTTTCTTTTTATTAGTACATGTTTGCAGTACAGAATGATTACATTTGCTGTTAGGAGCTGGTACATGTACATAAACATTTTAATTCTTTTTTGTTCCCTACCCTATCTCTCCCTTCTTATTCCTTCCATCTCTTGCTCCTCTTCCCATTTGCAAAAACTCTATATCCATTTTTTTAAACCACCTTTTCCTTCTTCATATCTTGTTCTTCTTTCCATTTGAAAATTATCTCCCTACTTGATATTATCTTTCTTTGATATTGCCCTGTATTTGTAATTTGAGTTTCTTGTATAAGAGAAACCATGTGATAATATATTTAAGCTTGTGTGTCTGATTTAGTTGCTTAAATTATGTAATTATTATATATCACAAACATATACCAATAGAAAAAGAACAGGAATTAGAATAAAAAATCTGTCATTTCAAATTTAACAAGTAGAAAATTTCTGATTCTCATATTTTAATACCCATACTTGTTCAAATATTGTCATGTGTTATACTCTTGTAGGTCAATTTTATTTTCTTCAATGAAATATTTTGTGTATATTTCTCTTAAATATCATTGAAAAAAGTCTCCTTTGAAATGAGAACTAGAAGATGCTAACCTTGGTACTAGAAAGAATTAAGATAATAGAAATTTTATTGAGATCCCCTAATTATGTGATAAACAAGCTAAGGAATTTAATTTCAATTGATAGTAACTGTTAATTTTTCAGACTAGTCAACAGAACCTTGGCTCAGGCAGCCAGAGATGGTGGCATGCTTATAATCCCAGCATTCAGGAGGCTGAGGCTGGTGGATCACTTTGAATTCGAGGTCAGCCTGGGCTCCATAGTGAGTTCAAGGCCAGCCTGAACTATGTAGTGAGACTTTGTCTCCAAAAACAAACAAGTCACACAAAGACACACCACACAAACAAACTCAACCTATTTAGTAGCCCTCACTTTGAACACAGGCACCAACTCCATTCCATGTGACTATAGCTTTCACAAATTATCGTATTTTGTGTCAAACATAGTCATTTTCTTAGGTGAAGCTTAGAACTCATAAATTTCTAGACAGTTATTTGGGCACACAGGTGGGGAATCCTATTCATTACCCAAGTAAGTCAACCTGATTTGAATTAATTTACCTCCTGAGGAGCTTGTAACTCTATTAAGATTTGGAGTAGCAGTGATCATGATTATTCAGTTAATATTTCAGATGTTAAGAAAAAATGATAAAGTAGATGGTATAGCCATAGTGTAAGGGAAATTGTCCAGTGTTGTCTCCTGACACTTGTCTTACAACCTCTATTTTCCTGGCCTGTCTCATTTGCCCTTTCCTCTTTTAGTCCCTCAAACTTCTCTGTCTCTTCGTTTGGCCTTCTGCTTCCCTCTGCTATCTTCTCCATCTCTAGTTCTAGTTCTCCCTCTCTATTTCTTCTGCTGTCTCCTTTCTCATTTTATCTCTGAATTTCCTTTATTTATTTTTATTCAAACAAGACTCCTTTCTCTTCCACAGATAGCCATCTAGTCATAATATAGAATGAAGAAAACTTAGCTCTGTATTCAGTTGTTTTATATTGTCTTTTTATTTATGCTTGAGTCAGTCACTACTAGAATACATTTTTCCATTTGAATCTATTTTTTCCTCTTGAAGAATTTACGTTAAAAACATGAAGTTGGGAACCACAACTAATGATTAACTTTGGGCAACTTTTATTCCTTGTGGTTCATTTGAATGGCAGTGTCCTTACTTGCATAACACTGCTTATTACCCAAGGATGCTTAGTGTTACATGGGAAAAGAACAGTGTGGACTGTCACTTTGTTTGTATTACACTGCAGCAGGCTGTTGTGCATTAACATTTAAGTTAAAATCCAAAACCCTGTAGTAATTTTTTGGCAGTACTGGGGATTGAACTCCCATATGTCTTAAGCACGAAGCAAGGACTGTACCACTGAACCACCTCCCTGTCCTATGTGCTGATATTTTAAACATTATAAATAACATAAAAAGTTTCAAAACGAGGTGGTTATGCTTTCACAACCTTTTGGATTCTTGAAGCTGTTTTCACTGATAACTTGATAATTTGAATCATTAATCAAGAATCTCAGTGCAATTAGATCAGATACAAGGTTCAAGGTTCTCGTTAGTCCTTCATGGCTGATCTAATTGCAGAAATTTTGCTTCCCACTTGGTCTTTGGTTGGAGAGAGGGGGAGTGCTTTTAAATGAAACTTTTTCTTTCAAAAAACATATCAGAATTTGTCACAAGATGCATTTACCCCAGCCTTTATTTTAGCATTTGATTCATATTTTAAGATAATACATTGCCTCATGTTCAACTGGAAAAAACTGGTTTGCTTTGAAACCTTTCCTAGGAATGAATCCTCAGGCTGCCCTCTTGTGCTGAAGCAGGGAAAAAGCATGCTGTCCTTTGTGTTTCAGCCTGGAACATTTGTTCTGCCTGTGTGGATTTAATAACTGGAAAGTCCTTGCTTCCTGAGTTTCTAAGAGCATGCCTTCCTCGGTCTGTATTTCAGTGATCCTGGTAAAGGAGTAAAGAGTACTTCTGTGAAAGTCAGGACATGCATTTACTAGGATTTTCTATGATTAGTATTTGACAAAACCGGGAATGTTTCTTCTTTTTTTCCTGTTGAATTGAAATGAACTAATTTCCTATGTTCTCCCCAGGGCCAAGGAGAGTATGTACCATGCTTTGGGCTATAGTACCATTGTGGTGTTGCAGGCTGTCATGACCTTTGAGCAACAGGACATTCAAAATGGCATTTCTGCCATGAAGGACGCCTTGCAAACCTGCCAAAAGTATGACTGAATCATTAAATATTTGAGATAAGACTCCAGATCCTTATGCCTGTGTGATAAAATGGGTGCTGTTTGCCTGACAGAGCTCCATGGTTGAGGTTATATGAGCTGCAGTAAATAACTTCAAACCTTCTTGCAGTTTCATATAATGTAATTAAAAAAATTACATCAGGAAATATAGTATAATTCCTGTTTGGCATCTGTACAGTCACTTTTTTTTTGTACAGAGAATTAAGCCTAGGATCCTCACACTGAACTATATTTCCAGCCCTTTAAATTTTTTTGAGATAGGATCTTTTAAATTACTCAGATTGGGCTCAAATTTGCAATCCTTCTGCCTCAGCCTTCTGAAGTGCTGGGATTACAGGCATGAAGATCCCCTTCCCCTCACCTTTCTACTTTTTTTGATAGCGTGGGATGTGCACTACAGAGGAAGGTTTCAGTGGGTTCAGCTGTAAGCATCTCTTAAGGGGCTCCGGAGGTAGATGAGATTTAGTAGTACTACATGCCATGCCAAGTCAAGCAAGGAGCATATTTGTTTTATGTGGGAGATACTACACGGTCAGAAGACAATGTTTTATTCACCTAAGATGGTCATATTTGGACAGTTTTTACTGGTGAAATTGTGATAGGTTTTTTTTTAGTTTTATTTTAAGCTGTACTAAAAAAGCCCTAATATAAACTATTACTGGTATTGCTGACTGTTAACATAGGTAAAATTAATCCTTATGCAGTTATGTTGTAAGCCATTCAAATGAAGAGCATTTCCAAATAGTACTTTCTAATTCCGTTTTTTAATTGGTGGATATCCTCTCTAGATAAATACTGGTTTTAGCCATAGAGGTTAGGGAAGATCCTTTGTAGGTTTAGTACTCAGTTGTGCATGTGTGTTTGTTCACACATGTGTTTGGTAACATGGATTGAGTGTCCATAGTTGCTAGCCAGTGCCAAGAGCTGAGTGTGCACTTTTGGAAGAAGGTGGCATCTTCCTGAAGACTTTGGGCTTTAGAGTTCCAGCTAGTGACTCTTTGGTGCGATTGTGACTGATGTGCATGTCAAGTGAAAATGGGCTCAGTCTGATTTGTTGGTATTTTTTCTGTTTCTTATCTTACCTTTTGTCTACTCAATGCAGATATAGGAAAAAATTCACAGTTGTAGAATCTTTTTCGAGTCTCCTTTCTCGAGGATCGCTAGAACAGCTGAGTGAAGGTAAGACTCATTTACATGATTAAAGTATTTTTTTAAAAAATTCAGTTCTCAAGTAGATAAATAGAATGTCTTTTTCTTTTCCCCATCATACTCATCTCAAAAGTAAGCATTATTAATGGTTGATTTTGAAGCTTTGCAGGCTTTTCAGTGTATGCATGCAAAAGTACACATAAGGGATACATAGGGCTTTTGTTGTTGTTCTTATGTTGTTTACTTTTTGCAAGTGTGCGGTCATCAGACCCATTCCACAATATAGTGTTCTCTCAGGTCAGTACATGCTAATGTACTTCATAGTGTTTTCACAGCTAGGTAGTAGTATTACATAGGAAGGGTATATCATATTGTATCTTATTTGCTTTTTGTCTATTAGAAGACTGTTACATAGTTTTTATTTTTTCAGTTACAAATAATGCTGTCCTAAAATTCTTTTACCTATATTTTCAAGGATTTTTCAAATATTCCATAGGATAGAGTTCTAAGTATGAAATTATTAGGATAGTTTGAAAATTTAAAATATTTACAGGTATTGCCATTTTTTTCTGTAAAAATTTAAGCCTGTATATATATATATATTTGTTTGTTTGCTTGTTTTGTACCAGGGATTGAACTTGTGACTTTGCGTTTGTCAGGCAGGTGCTTGTGCCACTGAGCTAAACCCCACATCTTATATCCTTACCATCCTTCTATGAGTTTCAGTTTTCTACAATCTACTAATTTTTTTTCCCAAAATAAAAGTAACTTTGATAACTTTTTTTTTTTTTTGCTGCCTCTGGGATAGAACTCACAACCTCACATTTACAGAGTGGGACCTTAGCCAACTAAGCTAAACCCCAGAGCACTGATAACTTTTAAAAAGTAAAAATGCTTCACAGTACAGAAAATGTTTAGTTTGTGGACATTTAGGAAAATCAGGAATCGAAGAATGTCTAGAGATTACAGTAAAAGTTTCAGGATCAGCCTTGTTTTATTAATGTTAAACTCTAGTAAGAAAGGTTTACAAGAAGGAGCATCCAGGTTATCCTATAGAAAATTTTCTAGAGTTCTAAGAGAATTTGAGCATATGTTTTCATAGTCAAACTTGTCCTCTGGAAGAAACACAGAACCCTAGGAGCAGATCTGTTTAAAGTTAGAACCATTCTGGAAACTATTGTCAGAGATATTCTTATTGGTCAAGGAAAGATGTGACACACTTTCGAGTGCATTTTATTACAAAGTTTTATTTCATTAGGCAAATGTTGTTAGCTTGTTATGGAAATTAGAGAACATGGGACCATTTGCATGGGATGAGCTTAGAATGTTGATTACTGAGAGGATTATGACACAGTTTACATCTTCAGGGCTTTCTCTAGGAGGGTATAATGTTGACTTCCAAACCATGTTAGCACTAGATGAAACTTCATTGGTAACTCTAGGCAGCTGAAACCCTCTTCTTTTTCTCCAGAAATTGACCTTTGTGTATCTATAAGAATAGAAATCGATCTTCCAGGTCCTGAGTGTGAAGGTTGTGTGTTTATGCTAGGTGCATGAGATGTGCCTTCCTCAGATATTGTTACAGTGTCAATACATAGCTATCTGATGGGAGAAAAAAAGAAAAAGAAAAAGAAAATTGGCACTACTAGGCCTAAAGTTCTCTAAAGAGATCAGTGGAAGATTAAATAAGGCTCTAAGGAAGTCTGACTCTTCCATTTGTATTCTGTTTTCTGTTTCTTGCTATATGGCTTCTTTCCTGCCCCAGTGATCCTGACTCCCTTTTTCTTTGTAGCATGAAAGTGACATTGATTTTTTTTTTTATAGAACCTTAGTTTTAGGAAAAATGACATGGTATTTTTTGTGTGAATGTAAATAATAATTTTCAAATAATAATAATACCTCACTTAAAAAAGATATGATTTAAAAATAGGATCAGTGTATACCTGTTGAAACCTTTCCCAAAAATGTGAAACTAAGGAGGTTAGGGCAAGTAGAAGGAGTTATGTGGGGAGTGATTAAAGTATGTTGTATGCATGTACAAATCTGTCAGAATGAAACCCATTCATTTGCATAAGCAGTATGCACTTACAAAGGGGGAACAAAATAAACAGAAACCACAGTGTCATAACACGTAGTTAACACTCAAATGATATAAATGTTGAGATTATCTGACAAAGATTTTAAAACAACTATCACAAAAACTGTCCCATAAACAATTATGAACATACTCTTGGAGCAAATGGGAAGCTGGAAAATCAAGGCAATGGAAGACATAAAAAGAATCTAAAGGAAATTTTAGAACTGAAAAGTACAATATCCAAGATTTAAAAAAAAAAAAAGCTCAGTAGATGGGTTCAATAACAGAATATAGATTAGAGGAAACCAATGTAAATTACCCAGTTTGGACATCAGAGAGAAAGTAGGTTATAAAAATGATCACAATTTCAGGGAACTATGACACAGAGCTCTCACATTCATGTCACTGGAGTCCCAAAAGAACAGAAGAAAGTGCAAGACTGAGAAATATTTGGGAAGATAATATCTGAAAAACCCCCTAAATTTGTTGAAAGACCAAACTATACTGATTCAAGAAGCTCAACAAAACCTGAAAAGGATAAATGCAAAGAAATTCTCACTCAGGCACATCATAATCAAAATGCTAAAGAGTAGGCAAAAGTATCAAATGTACATGAAATATGGAACTTTCATATTGGCAACTAGATCTTAAATAATACGATTATAAATGGTTTTATTTCTATGAGACCTTCCATAATATTTAATCTCTCCAAAAATTAAATGGAATTTCTCAGTTCTTTTCCTCTGCCCAGTCTTCTTTTCCCTACTCTCATGCAAGATTCCTTTATTATAGGTGTGGTTCCCATTAAATCACCTGCATGCAAAATGAAAACAAAAACAAAAGAAAAGCAAACTTTTCTTGGTGTTTTCTTTAACATTAACCAATCTAATCTGTGTATCCTGCTCTTTGTAAACCAGGAACAGAGAGAATATATAAGTGGCCAGGCTCACCTGTATATCAGAGTAGGATTTAAACTTGATCTGCTTTTTCCTAAACCACAAGTCTTTCCACTTTCTCCTGCAGGTGGGTACAAAATATGTTGCCTGTGTATGAGGGAAATGTTGAATTATTCCTATGTTAAAAATTTTGAAAATGAGTGATACTATGTTATCTGTTTATAATTGTCTTGGACAAATGCTTTAGGAAATCTGGACTAAAGTAAAAAAATTACTTTTTACTAATTAAACATAAATATGTTTACTTAGACTTTATACCTAAAAGCTGTGCTTAGTGAACATTTCAGTGCATCATGCTTTTACTTCCTTCAGAGGACTGTTAAGTACATGTACCAACTCCCAGGATAAATGTAGTCAGTATGTACCACAAACATGTGGTAATAAAGAGAGAGAGATATTATGGCAAGTGTCTACTCATAAGTACCCAGTAACTAATTTTGAGAATTAAGAAACTGCTCAATGTAAATCAATCACAAAGAAATGTAAGACTTTTATAAATTAAGTTACATTTTTTTCCCAGTGAGTTTGGCTGTTACTACAACCTAAACAGACTTTGTGTTCAAGGGAGCATGTCAAAACATTGTAGCTTTAGTATGTGATTTGTTTTCCTCTTGGTAATTTCCATTTATATCCTTGAGTGTCTGGTTGTCTATAGGAGTTGAGTATATTTTATTAAACTGTGATGAGCTTGCTCTTCTCTCCAGGCTGGTGGATTGCACTGAATGGGTTTGAAATTGAGTTTCAAATGAGGTATTTAAAAGCATTGACTAGGACGTGAGAGAGATTGAATATGAAGAATACATACACTCAGCATTCAGAGTTCACACTTGCACGCTGTTTATCTTTGCTTTCTTGTTATATCCTCTGTGCTGGCTTCACAAATTATTAGCTTATTCTGATTTCTTCAGCCTCTACTCAGACCTCAGGAAGGTCTCCTGAATAAAGCCTTGAGTCTGGTATTCAGGGTCCTTCATAATTTAGCCCCAACTGACATCTCTAGCCTCATTGCCCTCTCCTCGCTTGATGTACCTTGTACTACAGCCAAGAGAGCCCTGCTGCCCTTTTCCAAAGGAGCGTGGGTTTTCTTGATCCATGCTTTTATTTCTGCTGTCTTAACTGGCACTGACTTTATCTTCTCTGTATGTGTCCCATGTCAGCAATCTGTTCCCAAGCCAATGTTAAGAATTAATAACGCCAAACAGTTCTTACTTCATTAACCTAGGAAGAGGTTATTCAGGTGACTCAGTAAAAATAAAACTACCAAAGACAATGAGAAAATTAAAAGACATTTTGAGGGGACTCATGGTTGAGTGTGACCATGACTCTTCAGGCTGCTGGGTGGCATGTGTACAGGTGGCTGTAAGTCCTCAAGTTCTCCCTGGTAGGGGTTTGGTCCTGTCTATGAACATGCTGTTGGGTTTCTTACATGCACGATTGCCTCTTTGTAAATTGAATATTTGGAATATGAGCAAGGCAAGATGCTGAACCCATGTGTGAGAGCCAGTGGGTTGTATGGGTATAAATGAAAGAACATGTTTTTATCTGGTTTGATTAACAACATTTCACTATTTTTCATCAGTTACTTTTTATTAAAATACTTTATACTTTTAACCTTTATCAGAAAACACTGACATGATCCGAGGGCAGTAATCCTTATAGGTAGCATTTACCAAGTGTTTACTGTGTGTGGTAAACGGTACCTGCAGTGCCTCATTTAATTCATCTGTACAGTAGTGATATTATTAGTGAACTTTATAAATGAGGAAACCGGTAGAGAGGGAGAGTAGCTGATGCAAGGTCCTATAGCTAGTATAAGGCAGAGCCTTTCCTTCAAGTTCATTTACCCAACTGAATGATCAAGTTACCCTAAAACTGGGATAGTGCTAACTCTGTGTCGAGTGGTCTTTTGCCTGTGGAGTCCTGACTTGGGCATGCAGGGTGGTGCTTTTTCAGAGAACCCTACAGAGTTGCTGCTTTTCTTTTAGATTAATGTGTGTAGTCACTGTCGTGATTCCCATAGGTTAAAAACTAGAACTCATAAATTTAATGTGTTTTTTTTAGTGTTTATAACTGTTAAAAAATTTTCATATTACTGTTTAAAAGTGGTTCTTTTTTTTCTTTGTGTCTTTTTGTTTGTTTGTTTTTGAGTTAAGATCTTGTAGTTGAGGCTGCACTTGAATTCACTGTTTATTCCAGGCTGGTCTCGAACTCTCAGCAGTTGTCTCAGCCTTCTAAGTTCTGGGATTATAGGCATGAACCACCACACTTGGCTTAGTTTGTCTGTCTGTCTTTCTTTTAAAGCTTTTACATTTTATTTTCCTTTTATGGGTTGAATTTGGGTTTCTGATACCAAGTATCTGACTCTGTGATTATCTTTGAATGGGAGCAATAGACTTTCCTGAACATTCACACATCGTAAGGAAATCCTACTGTAGGACCAAGAACAGGTTACCATTCCTCTTTTTTTGTGTGTGTGTACCAGGGATCGAACTTACGACCTAGTGCCAGCCAGGCAGGCGCTTTACCGTTCCTCTTTTATGGAAGCACCAATGCAATCTAGGTTTTTGTGTCTCTTTTGGGCTTATTTATCTACCAGTCTTCAGAACATTTCAGAGCAATTACTGTGGACATTGTATTTTCCTTAATATGATTTTATTTGTTTTTAATAGAGGAGATGCATGCTGAAATCTGTTACGCTGAGTGTCTTCTACAGAAAGCAGCGCTCACATTTGTGCAGGTAATGAACATTTGGCTTAGAATACTGTATGGAACTATATGGCTCATTCTATGTTGGTGCTCTAGTTCTTTTAACTTAAGAGTGGTAGTGAAAGATACTTGTTACTTTGATAAATTTTCACTGATAAAAGAATCAAAAGAGCTTTATTCCTATTCAAATGCATAGATCTATTTTAAATTTTTAAGTCTACTGGGAATCACATTCTTTTAAAGAAATTGCCTTGCAAATGTCACACCTAATTTCAGGATGCTTCTCTCTGTGAGAGCCATGAGATTATTCCAGTCTGCCCTTGTAATGGTAGAGGACTGCTCACAGGAGTGGCCCAGGCAGGGGACACTCTTTAATTTATGGCCATTCCTTTCTTGTGCGCTATGCTGCAGCAAAGCTCAGTGAAGCGTGCATAGATGGGCACACTTTCATGCATTCTTCAGGTTTTACTTTCCTTTCTCTCTCTGTTCTCATTCTCTTTTCTAGTTTTTATTTTTTCCTTTGGAAGAAGAGTTTTTAAAAGTCACAACAAAACAGTGAATTATTTTTATGAGACACTTCAATTTTACTTCTAGGAATTTCACTACTTAAAAAACAATTATCACATGGTGGTCTCATGTGGTAGTAATAGCTACGTGACTGGGGTCAAGATTGTAAGGAGGCAGAAGGAAACATAGCTGTAAGATGGAAACTATGTTTAAGTCCAGTCTTAAATTACTATGAGAGTGGCCTCTATTCTCTTCTAGAAATTCACCTCTTAGGTTGGACTCTGGTTCAGTAAAATTGGATTACTGTGGTGTTCCTAAGACCTTGTATATTACAAAGGCTGATTGATGAGAACAGTCAGAGCATGGAGTAGCACTTTATACTACTGGTCACAGAGGCACACTTTTTTTCTGACATGTTTTCCAAATAGGGATTTGATAGCCAGATACTAGATTTAAAACTTGTATCTGGTGACTTCCAATTAAACATCTAAAGCTATCTGTGATTTTCATTACTTCATCATGACCCCATATCCAGTCATTTTGATATTCATGCTTTAATCTTTTAAACATTTCACAGCTCTGTCTCTTCCAGTCTATTCAAGTAGAGGTACTTAGCACCTTTTGCCTGGACTAGACTATACAGCACCTCCAGACTCCTTAATTTATTTTTACCTTCATCTCTTTCTTCATTCTGCAACTGAGTACCCTTTCAGAAGTGGGACTTTGTCAGTCTTTAGTAGCTGTCATCAACTGTGGCAGTGTTCTGTGTCAGAATATCACAAATGGGGAAGACATTTTGCACTGAACTGGTGCCTCCCACCAAGTCCCCTGCTTTTCTACTTACATGTTCTTGGTGCTGCTGACAGGGGTCTGTTGTATACTTGAGCGGCACAGGTAGAGGTGGTTTTCCTCTTTCTTGATCACTCCCTCCTTTGCAGTAAATTCAGCAGTTTTGATGTATATACACAGGTGGCCAGGGACACTATCGCACCTAATGCTTCTCTGTCTTTCTCCTGAGTTTTCCTTGCTTATGATGTTCACCTCTGCTTTGCCTCCCTTGATTTGGTGACTTCCACTGCTTTTTTTGTGCTTTAAACTTGGGTGCTTCCAGGAGGCTTTTCTGACCCTCTCAGTGCTCCCATTTTGTGCATGTCTCCATCTCTGTGTGTGCCTCCATTCTGTTTTTTTTTTTTTTTTTTTTGCGGTACCAGGGATCGAACTCATGACCTTGTGCTTGCCAGACAGGCGCTTATACCACTGAGCTAAATCCCTGGCCCTGTGCCTTCATTCTTTAGCACACAGCATGGCTTTTGTTTGTTTGTATTTTAAGGTCCCTGCCATAGAATAGGCATTCTATAAATATTTGGTAAATCATGAAATGAAATACTCTTATTAGAATCAGGTTTTAGTCTAACTGAGGAAATTTCATTTTGTTGTTGTTACTGGTTTTTGAGACAGAGTGTTGGTATGTTCAGGCTGGGCTTAAATTCACTGTATAGCCCAGGCTGGTCTTGAACTCATGAGAATCCACTAGCCTCAGCTTCTCAAGTGCTGGGATAACAGGCATGTGCCACCACACCTGGCTCTGAAGAAACTCTTTCCTGGTTAGTATTGGAATTTATGCAATTACGAGAGTCCTTAAAATAAGAATATAAATATGTGAGTAGCAAATGTAGTATTTGCTGATTCTTATGATAATCAGAATATTAAATGTTTAGCTAATAAAACTAGTAAACTACATTCAGTTTTTCCTTTGCTTCAGAAGAATGTTCAAGTGCATAGGAAATAAACAGAAAGGAATTTTTCCAATAACAATAGATTAGAGAAACAATCTCCTTGAGAGTCTGGAACACTAAACTATTTCTATTAGCACTATTAAGATGATCTTTAAGTGGCTACTTAATATAATTTATTAAGAGACTTTCTTAGAATACCGATGCACACCAAGCAAAGAGTAGTGATTCCTCCACCCCTGCCCCAGTAAAACAAAATTGCATGTCACTGACAACCATTTTAATATTCAGATCAGGTATGTTTGGTCTAGAAATGTGTATGAATGAAATTCGCAATATTAAATAGACCATCTGCTCAAATATCCTATGAAATAGTCCCTTTTGCTCAGTACAGTGAACTAGAAACCCTTGAATCCTTAAAGCCAACTGTTTTAAATTCTGTTGAACCCCGAAGAAAATTGGCCAGTTAGTGATGCTATATGGATTTGAAGGTTATTGGACCCCTGATTAGTAAGGATTACTTTCTTAAAAATATAGAATAATGCAAGTAATTTAAAAAATTTTTCTCTTTGTTGTCTTCCAAATTTTAAGAATAACAAAAGATACTTCAAATATAAAGCAAGAATATGTCAATTTTGAAATTATGTCCTCAAAACATTTTTTCTAATTATACAAATCTGCAACTGTCAAGATAGTTTAACATTTTTCACTAAGTTCTCTAAGTATTAATTGAATTATTTTCAGGATGAAAATATGATCAACTTCATTAAAGGTGGACTGAAAATTAGAACAAGTTACCAAATATATAAGTAAGTTAAAAAGCAAAATGTGACTTTTACATGATTCTTGTGCTTAAAGTACTTTGTTTTTTTTGAAAGTTGTAAAAATTTAGTGTAACTAGGTTTTTTTTTTTTTCAGTTTGGTATTAGTAAAAATGTGTTTGATTTTTGATTATTCTATGCCACAGACCAAAGTTAAACTTTAAGTACAGTTTAAGGACAAAATAGTGGAGAAGAAAATGACTTGACATAATTTTTGATTAGATAATTTATCTCAGCTAAGAACAATTTATACATTTCAAGTGGCAGGTGTATTTTGGTACAGATTCTAGAATTGCTGTACCAATACACCTTTCTGCATGTTCAGTGAGGTTGGCTTATAATGTTTTCTTTATCTTCTTATTTTTTCTATATTTTATCCAGTTCTGTCATTTACTAAGAGTGTTAAAATCTCTGATTGTCGAAGTGGAATCGTGTATTTCTTGCTTTAGTTTGGTCAGTATTTGCCTTGTATGTTTAGATCTTCTTTTGTTAGGCTCATATATGTTTATAGTTGTTTTGTTTCTCTAGTGAATTAACATTCTTATTATGAAATTCCCCATTTAACTCTGGTAATATTCCTTGTCTTGAATCTATTTTTTTCTGATGTTAATCTAGCCTCTCATAGTTTTTTTTTCTCTTTAGTACTAGAGACCCAACTCATGGATGCTTCACCACTGTACTATACTCTATCCCTTTTACTAAAATTTTATTTTGGAGCAGCCTCTTGCTGAGTTGCCCCTATCCTCCTGAGGAGATAGTATTAATCATGTCTCTGCACTGGCTTATATTTTTGAATAATTAGTCTTTGCATGATATATATTCTTTTAAGTCTGTCTTATATTTACATATCTTGAAGATGCACAGAGTTGAATAATTGTGATATTTATACTTAAAACTACCATTTTTTTCTGTTTGCCTCACCTGTCTCCCTGCTTCATTGTTCATGATTTTTTTCTTTAATAAAATTTTAAAATTCTAGTGTAATTCTTTGTCTTCTTAATTATATCTAATTTTTTGAGCAGCCTTGGTAGTATTATACATGATTTTAAACTTATTTTAGAGTTAATATTGTACCACTGCACATAAAATATAAGAACTTGGCACCAGTATGGTTTCATTTTCTACTTATTGTCTTGTATACATTCTTATGATAATAATACATGGTGTGTTTATGTATATTAAAAATCCCTAATACCGTGTCAGAATTTTGCTTTAAACAGTCATGTGTTAGAGTCTTTTCTATTTTCTTCTATGTTCACTATGTTTAATGTACTTTATACTTGTTTACTTTCAGAATTTAGGATTTCTTATGTATGTCTACTTTCAACAAATTCCATTTTCATTTGTTTGAAATTGCCTTCGCTTTTTTCCTGCATTCTTTTTTCCCCCCTTTTATTTAAAAATTTTTTCCCTTCATCTTCAGGGGTATTTTTTCTCCTTCCAGCCCATTAAAATTGCCATTCTATTGTATTAAAGCCTCTGTTATTTATAATCAGAAATCAGTTGTCATTTGTGTTATTATTTCCCATATCTAATATTAGTAATATTTCTTTTTTTAAAAAAAGAGTAAAACAAAAGAGGACAGACCTAAGCAGATCAGAACAGAACAGTGTAAGCAACACAGCACTTCACAACAAGACAATTGGATATTAACAGTAGCTATCATAATGTCTCTTTCTTTGAAATAGTTGAGCTTAGCTTTACACACAATAATGTCAAACATCACAAAGTAGAATAAAACAACTCAGGAGAATGAAAGTATTCCAAGGCATCCTGAACCAAATAACTGAAGATGAACAATGGCTGCTATATTATCTCATTTTCCATAAAAATTTTGTTTTTACTGTCATACATTTTAAAATCCAATAAGACACAATGTGATAGAACCAATGGTACTAGAAAAACAAAAGCATGGTAGGACTTCAGAGCAAGATGATATTAAATCAACAGACTGTATATTGTCTTGTCTTCAAAGTAACTACTCATATGATCACAATTAAGATCAAACAAAACAGAATAAAACCATTCCAACCAATGAATGAAAATATAAGACATCAAAGCAGTATAATGGTGAACCATGATTTCCATAAAATCTGTATTCTTACCATTTCTTACACTAGGGAGACTATATGGTATTTATGCATGTGATTTTGATTTATTTCATTTATGAGTATAGATTCAAGTTGCATCAATTTATTTATAAATATCTCAATGTGATCATTCTTTATAGCTGAGTAGTATACCATTGTATAAAAATACCACATCTTTTTTATCCATCCCTCAGGTGATGGGCATTTAGGTTGTTTCCAAGATCTGGCTATTACAAATTATGTTGCTATAAACATGATTGCACATATATCACTGTGGTATGATGTTTTCAGTTCTTCTGCAAATATATCCAGAAGTGGAATAGCTGGGTCAAATGAGATGCTATCAATTTTAAAGGCCTATTTTTGGTATGACAGAAGACTAGAAACCATGAGAGATTACCTTGATCAAGTAAACTTTCATCATTTTATTATGGCAAAAAATGTACCTTGTAAACAACGCAAGTGGAAATATGATGTAAATGGCCCTGGGCAAATGACCATATGGCAAGTTCCTGGATTGGTGGGAGTCTAAATTGAATCCTATAACCTGTTGTTGTTCTTATTAACTGAAAGTTAGGTCCGTAGACTTGCTAGTTTCAGGTTAAATGTATTTGGCTAGCAAATATCGAAAATGAAGTTTCATGTTTTATATAGTTGCATCACATTAGGCGATACAAATCTGTTTCTTATTACTTTTTAAAAATGTATTTGTCCAATTGATAAGCAATTCCCATTAAATACCAATTTTTATATCTTGGTCATTATTTTAATTTGTATTCCTCTGATTAAGTATTTACTTTTAGGAGATGATGTGAATGGAAAAGAGAGAAATACAGTAAATCCCCAACTTACAAATGAATTCCATTCTGGGAGAATGTTCGTAAGTTGGATTCATTCCTCTCTGAAAAATGAGTCTTAGGCAGTACAGCTGTGAAAGTTTGCAATTCAAATCTTCATAAATTGAGGACTTACAAATATAGAAGAGAAAATAAAGTGGAAATGGGAAATATTTGCATGACTAGAACAGGAAAAAATAAAAAGATTGTATAGCTGTGATGGAATTTGATTTCTTTCAACCTTTCCTACTTCAAGTTCTAGTTTACCTGGTCTATTTGATTCCCTGACAGTCACTCTGAAATTCAGATCTCTTTGCTGGCAGCTTGTCAGTTCTCAGTGGAAGGATGGGCTGTGAGGTGTGCATAGCTCAGAAGAACTGAGCACTCTTGGGAGTCTCTTGTAAAATGCTGCTGAGGAGCTATAAGCGTCTGGAACTGTGGCTTTGTGGCACCTGGCTCATGCTTGTTGATGTGTGAGCCCTCTGTTTTTTAAACTGAGAAAGATTGGTCTTGCTAAACACTGTGAAAATGGGTTTCCCCTTTTTTCCTGAATGATTACTACTTTATAGCTTTAAGTGTAAATACAGTGTAGGATAATCCATTTAAAATTTTTGTATTATTTTGAGTGATGACATTTATAGTGTGTAAGCATGAAATTTGATTTAACATTTATTTTTAAAGTCATAGGAAACTTATATTACACCTTTTCCTTCAATTCAGAGAATGTCTTTCTATTCTGCATGTAATTCAGAAGAATAAACATGAACAAGAATTCTTCTATGAGTTTGAAGGGGGCGTCAAGCTTGGAACAGGAGCCTTTAATTTGGTAAGAAAGTAATTATACAGAAATCAGAACCTTTTGTGGACGAGCCTAAGGTTTTCAGTCCTTTTTTACTATATTCAGACCTCATTCTGAATCTCCACTCAGGTTTGTTAAGTGGTAAAAGTGGGTGAGTTTCCCTGTGCTGTTGAACCTGTGGAGGCTTTGGGCAGCTTGTGTTGTAAAGTTCTGCATGTGCTCAGAGTAGCTCTGGAGTACAATGCAAGAGAAGTAAGAACACTCTGAATGTATAGGTGAGGTTTTAAGTGACAAGGGACTTAGAATCAAGTTCCATTTTCACATCAGAAATATCGTTACTAAGACAGTAGAAGCTCTGGGGTTGAAAATAAGCGAGAGTATGTAACTTGAGGAATGATTTTTTGGATGGTCATTGGGGAAATGTAAAGTGTGAATGTTAAATTCTAAGCCAGGCATGGTGGCAGAGGCAGGAAGCAGGTGAATTTCAAGTTAGGGTCTAATCTAGGCCACTTGGTGAGACCCTGTCTCAAAATTTAAAAAAGGGTTGGAGATATAGCTCATTATGAAGATCCGAGGGTCAACCTGCAGTACTGAGGGGAAAAATTCTTGTCTACTTAGAGATTTAGAAATTTCATTAAGGTTCGATTAGTATTGGTAAGAAAATAAAGTAGTAAAGAGAATCATTCCACAAGTGTATGGGCCACAATGACTGCTTTGTTATGAGATTATTTTGTGATGATTAGTGGCTGGGAAAGGAAGATTGACTGTTATCCATCGAATGGGGCAAAATACACACTTGATTATTAAAATCCACAGCATTCACACGAAACACAAATATCTTTATATTTTTTGTCTATTCAGAGAGTTCTATCTGCAAACCTCTTCCCCAGGCTTGCTTGTCACCAATTTTCAATTATCTTTCTTCCAAATCCTTGATCATCTAGCAAAACAGTTGTCCATAGCACATGAATCAGTACACATTTGCATATGTGGGCATTTTTGCTTCAAAACAAAGTGTGTAAGCAGGTGCACTGCCACAGGATCTGCCTGCTAGAAGGCTTTGGGGATGCCCAGAAAGAAGCAGCAGAACCTCAACTATCTACTTCCAAGTGGTACCTGTGAATTGTTCAGAATACAACCATTTTTGCTTTCCAAGAAAGGAATCTAAATGGAACTTTGTCTGCTGGTGGGCACTGAGGAATTGCTTTCTTGTCAGTGAATCATTACATGTAAAAGTTACTGAACCACTATTCCTTACAGAATTATTGAAAGGACAGGCACATTTTTTCCTTTTTAGAAAAAACAAAAAGTTTTTTTTTAAGGTTCATTGTCATACAAGGCTAATTCATAAATGCTAATTTCAGTATGTGATGATTGAGATCTATCTAGTGGTTTAAACTAGATTTTAATTTTTCATATTACTGAAGCATAAAAACTTGTTAATCACTGAAGTTCACTATTTGTCTACAATTAAATATATTAACACATAAGTACACTTGTATTTCTTTTCTTACAGATGCTGTCTCTTTTACCAGCAAGGATTATCAAATTGCTAGAATTTATTGGATTTTCTGGAAACAGGGTATAAATTTAATTTTATTTTACTTCACAGGGAAGATAAGACATTATTTATTGAACATGAGAACTGTGTTAACATGTCCTTATAACTGACATGATAATTGTTGGCAGTTTGTTTCCAGGACAATAAAGAACTATTGGTTTTCGATCATTGATCGTTTTAAGAGTTGGGCATGGCTTTTTTTGTTGAAAATTAGAAATCTCGCCTGTCTTACCTAGAGTTAAAAAATTATGTTTTGCTAGTATTGCTGCTTGCTGGGTCTTTTATTATTCTTGTATGCTAAAAATATCCTTCCTTTATTAATTCCAGAGTTATCTTCTATAAAATGAAGAAATTAGGCTAAGTTTCTTTAATAGTCTAATTTTAACAGATGAAATAACATGGATTAAGCATAGTTGCAGTATTTTGGATTTCTATTTGTTCTTTTTTTTTTTTTTTAAAAGTTTCACTATATAAAAAAGTGAAGAAATTTGTTTCCTGTGAATTTTTTGTGTGTGAATATATAGCATTAATCACAACACTCAAATTGTTTTACAAAAATGCTGTATCCCAAGAGCTATCTCTTGTTAGTCAAAAAGCAGGTTTTGAGACATGTAATGAGAACAAGTAACAGACGTTATGACATTTTTCCTGTTTCTTCCATCATCCATGTTTTTCATGGGCTATTATGGTGCTCTTTTTGTGACATATTCTATTTTGACTTTATATATGTTCACTGTTATCTTTAACTATTCATCTTTTACCTTATTCCTTTAATGATTCCCAATTGCCTCTTAAATAATGTCCAGACTGTAACATGGCTCCAGGGTCCCCATGATCTGATTCTAGCCAGTGTTCTTAGCCTTACTATTTATACTTTTTACTTTCCTAGTACTTCTTCTAAATTGGTCCATTAACATCCCCTGAAACTTAGGAATATTTGAGCCACTGAAGGACTATCAGGGAAAGTTTTACAGAGTAGATGGCATTCATCTGAAATATCCCTAAGTTCAGAATTATTTATTCATCTTTCTTATGGTACTGACTGTATTCTGATAAAATTATGTGTTCATTTGGTGTCTTAATCTAGTAATGGCAAGATCTTGGCAGATGTAGAACTATGTTTGTTCATAGTACCTTTGTGTGCTGCATTTAGATCCCCAATATATTTTAGTAAATTAATATTATTGTAAGAGCCAGGTGTGATGATACATACTTGTGCCAGCACTCAGGAGGCAGAGGCAGGAGGATCAGAACCGGTTTAAGGCCAGCCTGTCTTAAAAAATATATATGTGTGTGTGTGTGTGTGTGTGTGTGTGTTGTAAGAGAAATGCCGTAACATTTGTATGAGATGAGCACTACCTTTTTCTCTTCCTCAAATCACAGGAGGTAAAAGATTTTGTGATATTGTCTTATGTCATTTAAAAACCTAAAGTTTGTTTCTAGTTAGATGCCACCATTATCCTACGCTCTTAAAAAATAAACCCCAGTGGGTGTGATGGTGCTTATAATCCCAGTGCTCAGGAGGCTGAGGCAGGGGAATTGCTGGGAACTTAAGGTCAGTCTGGGCTACAAAGTGAATTCAAGGCCAGCCTGAACTGCATAGCAAAACCGTCTCCAAAAAAAATAAATAAATAAATAAAGAGGGAAACGCTGCCTTTGGGAGGATGGCGATACTATGAATTAGCATGTGAATGTTTTCAAATCTGATTTTCCAATCATAATTTTGTCTCTGAAATGGATTTCATTTCTGCAGGAGTTGGGCCTCCTGCAGTTGCGGGAAGGTGCATCAGGAAGAAGCATGCGGTCTCCACTGTGCTGCCTCACTATCCTGGCTTTCCACACCTACATCTCTCTGATACTTGGTATGGTTTATGTTACTTTGTGCCTTATCACTGCAAGTTGGTTATCTTTAATCTGAATAAGTGCAGATTTTTAAAAAATCAGTAAGAAATGGTGGTCTTTATATGTTTTTTTATTTTATTTTGGGAGTAAATAGTGACATTTGGCAGAGGGGGTGGGCTTGATTCTTTTACTGACTTTTTAATAATCTGTTCTCAGTTAAAATTTCTGTACATATTAAGGTGATTGGTTGAAATCATATTCATATAAAATTTTTTGTAGAAAATTAAATTTTGACTAAAATAAGTTAATATTGCTTATTAAAACCAGAAATTCCAGTTAGGAATCTAAGCTAACCTCTTCTGTTCTTACGAATTCATCTGTTCTTTTTTTTTTAGAAACAATACAGAATTTCAGAAAAAAAAAAACAATAAGAAATCACTAGTTGATAAATTACATATTGTCTTCTTAGACCTAGTTGTTAAAGTTGCAAAATTAAAGCATACAAAGTGGACATTCAGTGAGACTGCAAAGAAGTTCAGTGATCCAGTAACAACTTAGCAACAGTTATCAATCCTACATGCAGCCATATCCTCTATAGCACTTTCTTTTCTTCTTTTTACTTTTTAAGTCCATTATCTGTTTAGTTATATCCTGTTTCAGGTTGCGCAATACCTTACTGACTTGTTTTGTTGTTGTTATATACTTTTAATCACCTTATATAATTCTGTTGCCTTGTTTTTGAGTTTCTCCTCATCCATGATCCATGGATCAGCTTTGGTGGAGTTGGGAGATTTTTGGAGGTATTTTGTTACTTTCTTATCTACTTTTTTTTTTCTTTTGAAGGTAGCAAAATACAGCAGAACAAGACAGAACAAACCCATGCAACCACACTGCAATAAAACTACCACAGAGCAGGTCACCAGGACACAAGCAATGGGCTCAATAGTATAGCCCATTTTGTTCACACTAGCTGTTCCCCCAATCAGGCAGAGGAAAATGGAAGGAAATATCGAACTTTCAAAAACAGAACATTGAACAAAGCAGTAACATTAATCAAAACTGAGCAAAACAGTGATAAAAATATTTGCCTTCAAAGAGATGGTAGAAAGAAATCCCCCTTACTTGCCAAAAAGATACTCAGACTGCTGGTGCCTACTAGCTAATGGGGTGGTGGTGTGGTGGGGATATGGATCAATGTCTGATTCTTAGCCCGTGCACCTGCAGGGCCCCAGCTGCTTACCAGGGCAGCCAGTAGGCTGCCTGTTCTCCCAGCACCCAAAGTTCCAACATGATGCAGAGCTTAGGAGTCACTGATAGTTCTCGCCCTGGCGTGCCAGTGGCTTGCCAGGCCCCCAGCTGCTCACCAGGGTGACGAGTAGGCCGCCTGTTCTCCAGTGCCCAAAGTTCCAACATGATGCAGAGCTCAGGAATCGCTGATAGTTCCCGCCCCAGTGCGCTGGCGGCTTGCTAGGCCCCCAGCTGCTTACCAGGGCGGCTAGGAGGCCATCTGTTCTCCCAGCGCCCAAAGTTCCAACATGATGCAGAGCTTAGGAGTCGCTGATAGTTCTCGCCCTGGTGTGCCAGTGGCTTGCCAGGCCCCCAGCTGCTCACCAGGGCAGCGAGTAGGCTGCCTATTCTCCTGAATTCATCTGTTCTAAAGCTGTGTTAAAGTCGAGTCACTGATGAGACTTGTCTTTATTTTTTTTATTTTTTATTGGTACCGGGGGTTGAACTGATGACTGCACGCTTGCAAGGCAAGATCTTATGCTGCTGGGCTAAATCCCCAGCTCCCAACTTGTCTTTATGTCCATATGTTAAAAACACTACCACAATGGTAGTTCTCATCTTCTCCATCAGTAGTCTTTACTATTGTTAATGAGTGAATTTTGGAGAGTTGGTTATAAGTGTCTGCCTTGTTTCCTGAACACTGAGGCTTTTCCTGTTGGTTTTCTAGGTACAGGAGAAGTGAATGTGGTGGAAGCAGAGCGTCTCCTTGCACCCTTCCTCCAGCAGTTTCCAAATGTATGTTTAGCATTTCAAGCACGTGTTTCAGCCAAAGTTAATGAGCCAGCACCAACTCCTGAACTTTGTGCCTTCTTCCTTTCTCCGCAGGGCTCACTAATGTTGTTTTATCATGCGCGTATTGAGCTGCTGAAAGGGAATATTGAAGAGGTAATTTTTTGGTGTGAGTTACTTGAGGGAATTGTCTGTATGGTGGAGTTATTTTATTTTACACAATCATTTAACATAAGTAAATTGGGTTATATGGTCTAGAAAAAAATAATAAGCCAAAAATTTAATTCGTATATATATATATATATATATACATATACTACCATATGTTAAATTTTCTATGCAAATTAGCATATAAAGTACATGGGAGTAGAATGTATATATAAAGCAGGCAGCCTGTCTAAACTTTTTCCAAAGTCTTTGTTACCATTTTCTGCATCCCACACTGATGGTGGCATCTAGACCCCATATAAGGTACAACCTCACTGTACCATATGTGGACTCCTCATCAAAGGGACTTGTTCACCAGTTCCCTTGAAGAAGCATGAGAGTGGAAAGCCTTATATATACACATACTCATAAGTGGTTTTTGTTCACACCAATGAGATCCAATGTAGTTTTGTTTTGTTTTGTTTTGTTTTGTTTTGTTTTGTTTTGTTTTGTAATACAACTTGGATCTTTCTTCAGGTCAGTTTGTCTAAATCTCTCTCATTCTGTTTTATGGCTGGGCTTCATTTCTTGGGAAAGATATATTGTACCTACTAATGTGATCTGTGGCCTGGTGTGACAGCCTCTACCTGTAACTCTGTACTCAGTAGGCTGAGACAGGAGAACTTTGAGTTTGAGCCTAGCCTGGGCTGTGTAGCGAGACTTTGCCTCAACAATAAATAAAGAAATAAGTAAGTAAATGAAATAAAATAAAATAGCTTACTGTTGTTAGCTGTTTGGCCACTACAGTGATGTTGTAGACACCATTGTGCATATATATGTGAACAGGTATATTGATAGAAGCACATTTTCATCATTAGGGTTTCTGTGTTAGCAATGTGTTTGCATTGATAAATCCAGCCAATTTTTTAATTTTAATTTTTATTAGTACATTTTAATTTTAATTTTTATAGTACATAATGATTACATTCATTGTAGAGAGTTAGTACATGTATACAACACATTTTAATTCTTTTCTCATCCACCTCCACATTTCTTGGTTCCTTTATTTTTTGCAAAAGATCTATCTCTTCTTTCCTATTATCTTTTATTATGCTCTTTATTTATATTTGGGTTTTTTTTCATGTAGAGAAGCCATCTATATTTAAACTTGTGCATTTGATTTATTTCACTTAATATATTATGGTCTTAGGGTTCATCCATTTTCTTACAAATGATTCAACTTTATCCTTCTTTATGGCTAAGCAGTATTCCATTGTATAGAAATTCATTTTCTTTATCCATTTATCTGTTGATAGACATACAAGCCATTTTCAAGATTTACCTATTATGTGTTGTGCTGCTATAAACATGGGAATGAATATATTATTGTAATATAATGTCTTTAATTCTTTCAGGAAGATATCTAGTAGGAGAATAGCTGGGTTGAATGCAGTTGCGTTAGTTTTTTGTGAAATCTCCATATTGATTGTACTAGTTTACATTCCTACCAGCAGTGTAGGAGGTCCCCAGCCCCGCACCCTTGCCAGCATTTGTTATCATTTGGTTTCTTAATGATCGTCCTTCTTTCTGGAATAAGATGGAGTTTTGGTGGTGTTTTAATTTTCATTTCTCTCATTAAGATTCTTACATCCTACACTCATCCAGAGATGTGAGAATGCTTGTTTCTAGTCTTCTTTGGCAACTCTTGGAATTTTCTTTCTTTTCTATTTTTGCCAATGAAATAAATGATAATCTAATTTTTAAATCTATATTGCCTCATTTACAAATTTCTTCATATGTGTATTTGTCATTTGTATATCTTTTGCTTTGATTTGCCTGTTTATCTTAATCAATTTTCCCATTGAATTGTCTTTCAAAAGATTTTTAAAAATTTTTGTCTAATCAGGGATTAACCTTTTGCTAGTTATGTAGATAGTAATATCTTCTCTTAGACCATCTAGTGCTTGGAACTTTACGGTATATTTTGCCTAGTGGAAAATTTCAATTTGTTGTTGTCAGTTTTTCTTAAAGGATTGATGTTTTATATCTTTGTTGGAAAGGAATTTCCTGAGTCCTGTGTTAAAAAGTGCCAGTACCCCCTCACAAACTTAATGACACAGAACTTAACTGTATCATTCTCTGTAAGGAAAGGAACACATCATTGTGTTGAGTGGTTTCATGAGTGATAATTTTGTTCTTTTTGTATGAAGTATTATATGTATTTTTTATTAGGTTATTATCTCCTTGTCTAATACCTGAATGATCAGCTTTATGCAATTGACTTGTAGGCACAAGAGATATTTCGAAAATGTATTTCAGTTCAAGAAGAATGGAAACAGTTTCACCATCTCTGTTACTGGGAGCTAATGTGGATTAATGTGTTTCTACAAAACTGGATGCAGGCGTATTACTATTCAGATCTCCTTTGCAAAGAGAGTAAATGGTCCAAGGTATAGTATAGTGCCTTTATTAATGTCTTCGGTTTGCTAATAAGTATCTAGTATGCTTGTTCAGTCATATGATATTGACACTTTTCTCAGCACAGAGAGTCGTAAGGGAAATTTCCATTAAGTACCAACTACTTAATCACAAGCACAGTCTTCAGTATTACATACTTTAAAAGCCATCTGAAGAATTTCTAATAAAGAGATTTTATTCTAAAGATGAACTCATTTGTATTTACAGTTATTACATATCAATACTGTGGTCTTGATACTTTTTGTAGACAGACTTTTTGTGATAATTAAAATTAATTTGATCCATTTGTGAAAAGTTGGGAAGAATGAGATAATAATCTTTCTTTTATTCTTCTCACTTTCTCATCCTTGAGTATGATAGGAAAATGGCCTAAATTAATTGAAAACTGTTATCCTCATTTGGAACAGTTTTTCTTTTGATTTTTTTTGATGCTGCTTAACATGAAATCTGCGAAATTTATAGGTCATTTCTGATTTGCAAATAGACATATCATAACCTAAAAATGTCGTCAAACCTTTTCTTTTTCTCTTCAAGGCAACATATGTGTTCTTGAAAGCTGCAGTTTTGAGTATGCTTCCAGAGGAGGATGTATTAGCAACTAATGAGAATGTGGTAACTTTATTCAGGTAAGCAGAACACTGTTTGTATAATAAAGACTCTGACTATATAAAGATATACAGATACATTTGTCTTTTTTCTGTAGTGCCCTTTTATGCTTTGCTTTTCTGTTTCTTTAATTTCTCTACTAATTTGAGCATACATTTAGCTGAGGGTCAGAGTGTCATTCAGCAGGATTTTGGAGATATGCTTGTAGGGCTGGGAATCTTGAGATCATACTGTTTTATTTTGTTTTGGAACTAGAGTTTATTATTGGGGTCTTACTACTGCAGTTAAACTGGATTTTTCCCCCTTGTGGTTAATCCTACTCTTTCTTTTAGTGATGTATTTAGATTTCTTGAATCCTTTCTCAGCAACCTGTTTGGTGCATTCATAATGTGCGATTATGTAAGGAAATGTCTGCAGGAACATGTAATCTTCTCATCCAAGTTTTATTTTATTTATATATTTTTTTGAGACAAGGTCTTGCTCTTCAGTTCAAGCTCATATGGAACTCACTTTGTAGTTCAGGCTGGTTGTGAACTCACAATGACTCTCCTCCCAAGTGCCTAGTTTCATTTTAATGTGCTTGTAAATTTTTTCCTTTCCTTTCAACAATATTGGGGATTGAGCCCAGGGCCTCAGACATAGTAGGCAAGTGCTCTACCACTGATCTATATTGCCCACCACCCCACACTTGTGAATTTCATAATTAGAATTACTTATAGTTTGAGCAATTTGTAAATATGGTACATGTCCTAAGGCAATTATTTCCAAATTCACCTGTCAAGAAACATTTTCTAAAATTACACATTAATTTGTGGTTGTCCTTTGAGTTACATTATTCTCTAGATCTGTGTCATACGCAATGCAGAAATACACCAATGTACTCTTCCGAGTATCCACACTGTAAGTAAATACTGCTTTTGTAAGGAAATTGCCAATTTTATACCTGGATTACCTGGAATGTGCTTGACAGATGTAAGCATTAATTGGTTGTCACATGAGTGAGCACCAGAATCCAATGTAGGCCATATCAGAAGCCAGATCGCTGCCTCTACCCCTGGAGTTGCCAATTTAGTAGGTCTAGGGTAGGATCTGATAATTTGCATTTCAAACAGGTTTCCAGGTGTTGTTCCTGCTATTTTATGTGATGCAGCATAAAAACCACAGGTGTAAATAATATTATGTGTTTTCTGATTGTAGTGACACACCATGTAATCCCAGTACTCTGGGAAGCTGAGGCAGGAGGGTGGCAAATTTGCAAGATTCTTTCTCAGAGTGAAAAAATGAAAAAAGGGATGGGGATACAGCTCAGTGGAAAGGCCCTGGGTACAATCCCCAATACCACAAACGAATGAATGTTCACTGATATTTTGTTGGGTCCGGGAATCTTCACAGACAGGTGGATGGCTTGAAACAGAGAATTGCTGGTAAATCTCTCCCTACTGAGAAGTTTGCTGTGAGGAAATCTCGGCGTTACTCCCCCTCCTTGCCTGCCCCCGTGAAGCTCGTCTTGCCAGCCCTGGTATCTGCTTTGATTTACTGTTTACGTACTAGAAATAAATCGCCAGTTTAGAGCAGCAGAGAGCATATCATTACATGGGCAGTGAACTCAAAAACCATTTTAGGTTTTCTAAGGTAAACATTTACAAATGAATTAACAAATAATTAAAAGTATAGCTAATGCCATTGTCTAGTAACAGACATTTTGATCAAAGTTGTTAAAAACAGTTTATCATTTTAGTTCTCATAACAACTTGGAATGTCGCCTTGTTAGCCCTGTTTACAGATAAGGACATTGAGGCAGAGGGAGGTGACTTTGACATCACTGAATTTGAACTAAATTATAATGCAATCCATAGGTGTAATTTTACCTTTTCTTTCTTTTCTTTTTCTTTTTTTAGAATTTTAATTTTTTATTTTAAAAAAGTAAAACAGAAAAAAGGGATAGAAATGATACAGTATTTCAAAAAAGAAAAGAAAAAAGTAGAGAATTAACACTAGTTAATATATTGCACATTGTTATCTCAAGAGCTAGTTGTTCAGGTTACAAAATCTAGATACAGAAGTGATCAAAGAATGATAGCATAAACTGTTCTTTTTGATGAACTAAGAGATATATCTAACCCATGTTTATAGCAAGACAATTGGTAATAGTTAAATCTTGGAAACAACCAAAATGCCCATCAACTGCAAACTGGATGAAAAAGATGTGATATTTTTATACAGTGGAATATTAGCTATAAAAAAGGATGATTTTGAAGCTTTTATAGGTAAATGGAGGCAACTTGAGACTATCCTCTTAAGTGAAATAAATCAGACTCACATTTGTAAATATTGTATTGTCTTTCTAGTGTAACAAATAAATAATAATTTTACCTTTTTTAATAGCCATATTTAAAAAGTAATGGAAACCCCAAATTAATTTTAGTATTATATTTTAGCATAGTATAGGCAAAGATTTGCTATTTCAACATGTAATTGATAAAAACTTATTCATAAGATATTTTCCATCTTTATATATTGTCCTACTTGTTGGAAATCTAGTGTGTCTTCCACATTTACAGGATATTCAAGTATTTCCACTACTTAAGATCCAGAGTGGCTGGCAGCGGCTCTAGTCCACCTGGAGCTCTCTTTAGGCAAGGTGTCTGTGAAAAACACTATTTCAACAAGAAATTTTTCTTAAAGGTCTTCCTTTAAAAACACTAACTATATCAAATTACCAGGAATCTTCTGGGGCTTTAGTTTTTGTGAAAGTGGTCGGTAAAGAAAAGCTAGTCAGTAAAAGCCAATGTCTGCTATCCTCTTAAGTCTTTTTAAAAAAATATTCCAGGCTGGCAGTTTAGCTGGCTGCTTAAGTGCCTGCCTGGCAAGTACGAGGTCGTGAGTTTGATCCCCAGTACAAAAAAAAAAAAAAAAAATTCCAGTTTACTTAATCATTCTCTTTCAATGGTTGTGTTAACTTTTCCCATTTTTTACTGTTATAAACACACCACAATGAATATGAATATATATATATATATATATATATATATATATATATATATATATATTTCTTTGGAGAAGATTTTTAAAAATAGAATTCTTGGTTGAGGGAATATTTAAGTAGATACTGCTAGATTGGTCTGCAAAAAAGATCTATCAATTTAAATTACTACCTGCAATGTTTTATTCTTTTAATTTTAATTTCCCTTATAGGTGCTGTTGAGCATCTTTTTATGAGTTCATTCATTTTTATTTTTCCATTTGTAACTTGTTCATATCCTTCCTTGAGTTTTCTTGTTTCTTATTTTGTTACTGAATTAAGGAGATTTTTATGCATTCTATAAGAATGGAAAATGCTGGCCTGACACAGGTATCAGATGGGAGCCAGCCTGCCCTGGCATCTAGGCCCAGGTGTTTCCTTCTTAACATGGGCATTCCAGAGAGAACTACCCTCAGACAAGGTTGTTCTGTGACTCTGATGGAGTAAGGCAGAAGTGTAACTACTCTGCAATCATGTCCAAGCACAGATAAAAGAATACTGTAGATACCAGAGATGACTAAACATCTGTCTCCCCATCAATATTAGAGTATAGTGCTGCTGCTTTACTAGTTAGCTTCAGTTCCTTTCTTACTTCATTTTTGTGAAGCTAAATTGCACTGTTAAAGTTTTTCTATTTCACAGAACTTTCCAGAAAAATTTCTAAACCATTGAGTTTTTTGTGTGCACTAGTATTTGATAACAGAGTACACACAGCTGTTTCCTGCTTTGGCCATTGACAGTTTGAAGAGAAGTCTAATTTAAGTCTACCTCCTTTTCCAAGTGTGTTGTTGGGGAAAAAGAAAGAAAATGACTGGAATTGGTGGTACTTGGGAAATTTACCACAAGCCTGTGTTGCTTGAAATCTTAGACATGTATTTGCCTCTTTCTGATAAAACATTCCATCAATAAAAAATTAAAATTATCATCATGAGTTTCAAAATATTCCAAATGGTACTGAATTGAGCTCTTATTTTGTAGCAATAAAATTTTTTCCTTTGTAAAGTGAACAGTAAGAAATTGTCCCATGTTATAATCTTGGCTTTCAGTGCTATACAGTAAAATTATTGCCACTCTGCCTGCATGTGTCTTTGTCATATCCACTACTTCCCTGGTAAGAGACTTTTCAAAAAGTAACTATCAGCTTAAAACTCATTTACTTCCAAGAAGGAACTAATTACCCTGCTTATTGCATACCCTTTAAAATATGAATTGCAGTGTCAGGAGCATTAGACAAATATTTTCAGGAAAAAGCACATTTGCTTTTGGTCCAAAAAAAAATTCTCATCTGTTAGTCCATTAAATATAATCTGCAATGAGAAATCATTACTTTACATTTTCAGAAGCTGTCATTCAGCCATATGGCCTTTAAATGAACGTGTTCTCTGCATATTGGTTTGCATTACTGGACCAACACATGTTTTTAATGATATAAAAGAACCTGGGCCTAGAAAAATATTCCAGTGTTCATTTCCAGTGATATGATTGGAAACATTTTGTATAAACAACTGGCAGACATTTAAAAATATTTTCTTTTACTTAAAAGTAACAAAAATTTATATTAAATGAATTTGTTCAATGTCAGTTTAAAGTGTATTTATGTGTGTGAGCTTGCACGTGTGCACATGTGCGCTGGGGATTGAACTCAAGACCTTGCACGTGCTAGGCAAGTGTTGTACCATTGAGTGCATCCCCAGCACTATATTTACATTTTAAACATCTATGTTCTGTTTCAAAAAGATATAGCGATACTAGCAGATACTTAAATATTTGTTAAAAGTGAATAAATTAATTTTCAGTAAAAGCACAAAATGTACAAAAGACAAAAGGCATATAATAAAACAAGAGGAAATTAAATCACTAAACTCTAAATGAAGCTGAGAAACATGATCTCTAAATATTATCTTGAAATCCCTAGCAACTAAGGCAAAATATACCTCATAGTTTTTGTGGTTATAAAGGAGGTTGAGTAAACTAAAATAATTTTGAATGCTTTTTCATTCTTTCTCGTTAGGAAATGATGTATGTCTGGAATGGTTTTTCAATAGTGGGAAAAAGAAAAGACCTTTGTGAAAATCTCTTGGTAACCATTGAAAAGGCTGAGGCAGCTTTACAAAATGAAAGTAAGTATGAAAAGTAAACAGATAGTAATCTTTGTCTTTGCTCCATTTCTATTCTTTCTTTTCTCTGTGCATGTCCATGTCAATCTTTGTGCATCACAAGGACAAAAGAGCTCAGCTGTAGGTGTCTGAGTGGTTGCAGTCAAGGTGGAGGAATGATACACACTGCGTAACATGGATGGGTGCTAGAAACAAGGGCAGGGTGAAAGAGACTGCTCATGAAAGCCACACACTGTGTGATCCTATTTGTACGACGTATCCAGCACGGGCCAGTGCTTAGAGACAGAAAGTAGGTTAGAAAGTAGCTGTGTAGAGGTTGTTAGAAAGTAGGTTAGAAAGTAGATGTTTAGAATTGGGATGGAGGTGTGGTAGCTGAAGGATATAGTATTTTGTTGGGCAAGGGATGAAAATGTCCTAAAATTAATTGCAGTGTGGTTGCACTCCTCTGTAAATATGCTAGACACTTTAAATTATGTCCTTTAGGTGAATGAAATGTGTGGTTTGTGAATTGTATCTGAAAACTTATGAGAAAGATGAAGGGAGGATGTCAGGCGTTGAAGAGCAAGAGCAGCACAAGGGGCATGTGCATTTCCTTTTGGCTTTAACTTGCTGTTGCTCTTTCCACTCCTGATGATTCTCCAGGCTAGTGTCCTGTAGATGTAGTGAGTCGTTTGTGTTCAAGTTTGGATCTTAGCGTATAATTTGTTTGCTCGTTACCTTTGGTGGTGGTGGAGGCCCTACCCTGGTTTACGTGAGGCAGCTGACATAACAGAAGGGTAATCAGCCTCTCTGGGTTTGTGGTCTCAGCCCTGCAGCTGTCAGACTCTGGGGAATTATTTTGAAATGGGGCCAGAGTTGAGCTAATGATACCTAAACTCGTTTTCTTGTTCTGATATTTCTGATTCTGTGTGTGTGTGTTTTTAAAAGAGGCTTTATGTTGTGATGCACTGTCAGCAGTGATAGCCTTAGCTGTATTTCTCAAATAATTTAAATATTATCCCAAGATCATGAGTCTTTTGAGATTTTCTAACCATAGGAAGAAGTAAAATGAAAATGCCTATGGTGATGAACCCAGTAAAGGCCACAAAAATTTAGAATGGTGGGTGAAAACCATTAATAGTTAACTCATTTTTCTTAACAGAAGAAAGATGGATATTTGAGGAGCCATAGATCCATACACAACATGGCCCCCCACAGAGGGGATTAAATTATTGCATTCAGGCCCAGGGATTAGAACTTCTTTTAGTCTTTTGTACTGATGTTTTTCTTATCAAGCTGAGATGGTTAATGAGACTTCTCTTTACACTTATTTTTTTAAACACATAATTTTTAGGCACAGATAAGATTGTACAATATGGGAAAAGTCACCCATATTTTTGCTACTGTAGCATAATTTAGAATTTTTGTGTCTTCCATCCTGGCTTTATATCTAGAGTTACAAAGATAAGGTATCTAGATATATACTAATCTGTCTTTTTTTCATATAAGTCATCATGAATGTTTTAATTTTGGTAAATGGCCTTTATACATTTCAGCAGTGTCATAGCACTCCATGGAGGTAATGTATCATAATTTAATTCACTTTGAGTTTTGTTGGATATTTAGACTGTTTTTCCCATTTAAAATAATTCTAGCATTAGATTTCATCAAGAGGAGCAAAATATAAAAAAATGAAAACTGAATCTATGGCCTTATCTGCCACCAAGGTCAAGGTTTCAGACCAGCTTGCTAAAGAATCAATTAAAACAATGTGAACAGTGTAATTCTGAGACCAGTCTTTGCCCTCCTCTTATGAGCTATCTTAAAAAGACTGATCTGAACAAAAAAAAAAAAAAAAAAAAGACTGATTTGTGGTCTTAGGAGTATCAAATGAGTGAAATCGTCTACCCCACTGTGGAAAAAGCATTACATGAAAAGTTTATCTGTTGATGAGGGGTGATTAATATCGCTGTCTCGTACTAAAAATAGCGCTTAACACCAAATCCGGCTGTTATGACCTTTTAGTAGTTAATCTCCTATCCTTCAAATTGGGAGAAACCAACTCTTACTTGGCAGATGGAGGGACTTTATGAACTTGAGGTTACATTGGCCTCCACCACTTCCCTATCCCCGTTATTAGAAATGGAATGATTTTGCTTCTAGCCTTGGCAGGTGGGTCTAAAGATGGTAAAGATAGGATTGTTCTACTTCGGCAGTGCTCAGGCTATAAAGGCTCTTCACTGAGACAAAGGGCAGAGCTCTGAAGACAGAAAAGTAGTTGTTAACATGCCCGGTTTTAAGCATTTGCTATTAATTCCAGTGGTGTTTCACATGAAATCTAACTTAAGTATCCAGATGCTGATACAACAGATCCACTTTGCCTGTTTGTTGAAGTTAATCTGCTTGGTGAAATTATATAGCAAATATAATTAAGTTACACAAAAGGAAAAGTATTAATGTTTTGATGGCTTTTCACTTTGTAAATCTATTTTCATGTTTTTCCTTTGTTCATTTCAGTAAATTTCTAAAAAGTTCATGATCGGTTTGACCTGTAAACTTCCTTTTTCCTCAGTCTGCCCATCAACTTACTAACTTTGGCAGATCTTTTGTGATACAGCTATACTTGGGCAACATTATCTTGTAATTTTCTTCTGATATAAACTGGAAACTGGAAATTCTCATCTATGAGTTCTTTCATGAAGTTAAGAATCATGATAAAGAATTTATATTTTTAGGGAAAATGATCTCTGACAAATTATGGTTTGAGGAAATAATGGTTTTTCTTTTAAGATTTTTAGAGGAGTGTAGAATTTTTTTAACTCATTTGGTATATTCCTAACTCAAGTTTTACATGAAAGTTACATGTGGCTTTACTGATATTTTGATTTTCCATGGTGCTATGTCTGTTCCTCATCAAAAATCATTCAGTATAGAATATTGTCATAACACAAACTGTCAATAAAATGCTACACAAAACTCAATAGAATGCACAAAATTGACACTGAACACTAGCATCCACTGTGGACCCTAAGGCTTTTGATCTAGTCCTTGAGAGAGATTGCTTCTTGAATATATATTTCAACAAACATCCATGATTAGAAATATAGATAAAATTGAGAGCTTTAAGAAGTGTCCTCAGTAAGTCATAGGAACTGTATGTGGTGTTGGTATTTGATTTTTCTTAAAAAATGACCTGTCAGTACTTGTTAGAAGTGCATATCAGCTGTTTTTATCACCTAGAAGTAAACTGACCCACTTCTGGTTAGCTAAGTAACATTGTTAAATTCCCGGAGATCAGCAGTTTACCAACTAAAACAGCAGTATGTGTCACTGATGATTTTTGGGATTTGTACTAAAGCAGGAGAGTTTCAATCTGAGGGACTCCCAAGGGCCTCAGTTAGTTCCGTTTGCCGCCCCTTCCTCTCTTGTCTTGGCCTGAAACGAGTGAATTAGCTTTCTATCTTGGAATGACTTCTTTATTATACGTAATTTGAGAACAAGAGAGGGGGGTGAACCTTCAAAAGTGGTAAATGTGGAGTGACCATCTTTGTCAGGTGTCACACATAGTATTTGACTTGACCTGTTGAAGGCCCAAAGTCATTTTTAAAAGGGAAAAATGCTTAAAGAATGTCTTTTACTTTAGTACCCACATGCATTTAGAAGTTTGTGGGGCTTTTACATGCGTTTCATGTATTTCAGAACTGTTATGTCTAATTTTATGACATAATTCCTCCCAAAAGAACATAACCTGGGAGAATTGATAAGCTGTAAACATAACGATCTGGAGAGGGTGTTCTACTTCCTGAATTTTTAATGGGAATAAGGCCATCTGCTTCTCCATATGGAAGTGTTATTTTCTCCTGCATTAAAGCCAACACAGAAGCCAGAACAACAGGAGGAGGCAGCCTTCTTGTTCCTCCTGGCTTTACCTTTTATAGAATTAATAAAGCTCTTTATTTAGAGCTCAGAATCCCCATTGTTATACCTACGGTTAAAAAACTCAGAAAGTGATCACCTGAAAAAAAATTTTAAGTGGATTCCTTGATTCACTAGATAAATTCAACATTCTTTTTATTTAGGCATAACAAATGCTAAAAATATTTTCCTTTTTTAAAATAATCCCCTGAAATGAATAGCTGTTAATTTTCATCTTAATAAGGATTTTTAAAGTATTTTGGGGCTAGGGAGTGTAGCTAGCTCAGTGGTAGAGCAGTTACCTAGCATGTTAGTATGAGGTCCTGGACTCAATCCTTGCTACTGGAGGGGAAAAAAGGAAAAAAAAAAAACTTTGTCCATTTTGTGTTCTTGTTTGTTTTAAGGCTGTACTGATTATTCTGTGGATGACGAGTGCATAGTGAAGTTACTTAAAGGATGCTGCCTCAAGAACCTACAGCGGCCTTTGCAAGCTGAACTGTGTTTCAATCATGTTGTGGAAAGGTAAGAACAATTAATCGAAATCAGGCCGAATGCAATTCTAGGGAATTGCTATGTGAAGGTGATGCAAAATGGTTTCAGCTATTGAACTTCTACTTGGTGTTACCAAGGAGAGAATCTAGCAGTGCTTTCTTTATTCTTCATGAACAAAAGTGTAGTCTAAATGAAACATAGTTTATGCATTTCTACAGTACTTGGTGTTTCAAGACGACCCACACAAACTAAATTTATGGCCTGGCTAATGGATGTCTATTCAAAGAGGCAGTGATGTATCAACCTGTGGTACTCTTTTAATTCATGCATTTAGGTTTTTTTTTTTTATTCCATTCAAATATTCAACAGATATTTGAGTACCCACTGTGTGCTAGAGACTGCTGGATCCTAGGGTTCAGATTTGAGTAAACATCTGACCAGAACCTGCTTCTTTCTTGGCAAAAGATATTTTTCTACATATAACTTTTTTTCACTCAATAACAGTGATGATGTCATACTCCTTTACTAATTATAGAGTTGAATCAAGTGACAGCCAAATGCTTGGCCCTCTTCTCTTTGTAACAAATGCAAATATCTTAAGGCCAGAGAAGTAGCCCTAAGGAAAGAGGAAGGCTGAGTGATGGGAAGAGAGATTGGCGGGCACTGTAGATTAGGGAGATTGTGTGTTCTCTAAAAAGTGCAGCCTCTCCTTGGGTCTAATTTGATAATTGCTCATTAAAATGTGAGCCCAGTGATAGTAGTCCTTACTTTCATGAGAAAGCTTGAAATAGTCTTTGCATGAAAAGCCTGAAAGTTGGATTTTATGTAGAATCTTCTGATTTTTAAATATTGGTGCACATTTTTTGAAAACACTGTGCAAGCTAAAAAGACCACAGCCATAGACTGTGGCCAGCATCATATTCTTTCCATGGCCACCTGATCCCCTTCCTCCTGACAGTATTTATGGGACTCTGGGAGTACTGATAATTTGTATATGAAGAAGAAAGAGGCAGTATCTTTTTCCCAAATAAGTGGTAGACTGTATTTAGTAGACATGTTCAAGAAGTATGTATTCAGTTCTGTTTTATTGGTGTTTTTATAAGGATCAAAAGGGTGGTCAAAATCATGACCCATTTGTGCTGTTCATTATGTTTATTTAATCAGTGAATTATTTGTTCATGTGTTCTACAATTTTGGATTGTGAACTCACTCTCAGCAAGGTTCTATCTTCAGATTCCTATTAGGCAATGTTGAGGAAGAGTCTCTCTAAAAAGTAACTTTTATTTCTATCAAGTGTCCTAAAGACTTTTGTATCCCAGAACCACTTTCATATTAATTTCATTGTTTACTGGCTCTTGGGTCATTTGCATAATGTAAATTTGAATTGAAAATTCATGTGAATATAGACTATTGGCTATTGCTTTCCCAAGGAATGTGTTTTTTCTTTCTCTCATTAAAAATATAGGCCAAAGAGACCGCTCATCTGGAATAGCTAGTGTAGGTTTTCCAGTATCCAAGCTTTAAATAGAGGACTGAGTTCGAGCCACCTCCCCAAGGCCTCATCTCTTGCATAGACAGTAGGACACAGAGCTCTGCATGATTCAGATGGAAGTAATCCCAGTAGTCATTCAGCATCATCCTGCATACCTAGAGTTCTGGTTTATTTTAGTTGTAGCTCTATTTTTGGCACCTGAGGGATTTTCTTACATTCTCCTGAGTTAAACAGTATATTTGAAAGGGTGTTACTCATATTTTTTCCAGAGTCTCTAGATGTTTTGTAGCTGAGAATTTCATAATGATGCTGAAGACAGAACCATTGTGATCTTTTCAGGCAGTGCAGGACTTTAAAATACAAAGGGAATTGAACTTTAGAAAAATGCAGCAGTTTTGCTTATAAATGGACTGAACATACTCCTTATGTTCAGAAAGATAATCTCATCATTTTGAGGGTTGTTCTTTAAAGGTCTGCATCTGTTTAGTAAACAGTCATCTGTGCTGGATTTAGATTAAGGAATAATGATTAATATATTAAAAGCATACTGTTGCCAGGCGTGGTGGTGCATGCCTGTAATCTCAGCCCTCGTGAGTGAGGCAGGAGGACTACCACGAGTTCAAGGCCAACCTGGGCTCCATAGTGAGTTCAAGACCAGTCTGAACTATGTAGTGACACCCTGTCTCAAAAAAAAAAAAAAAAAAAAAGCACACTCTTTATTGCTGTAGCTTATTTAATTTTCATAACTATATAGCAATGGCTTTTCTCTGATTATAGGCTTAAAGCTATGTTTGTTTTCTCAGGAATGAAAAATAAGTTTTGAAAAAAAAGAATGGTTTTGTTTTATTAAGATTTAATTGATTTCTATTTGTTCTTTCAGTGAAAAGCTGCTAAAGTATGACCACTACCTAGTTCCGTTCACTCTGTTTGAGCTGGCATTTTTGTATAAAAACCAAGGGGAAATTGACAAAGCCATAAAGGTCCTAGAAACTGCAAGGTAAATGATGAAGGCAATCTTTCCTTGACTGTTGTAGAGTCAAGAATATTAGTATCAATATAAATAGAGTGATATTTAACACTTAAAAATTAATAAGTCAATGTAAAATTAATAATTTTATTGCTTTTTCTAATTTACATGTTGTTTATGCTCTTGGGTTTTGCTGTAATTGTGCTGTTTTCAACTCTTAATGCCTTACCTGTGAATATTTATGGATATTATTACAAGCATCTGAGTGATTTCTAATTTAATCTTTTTGTATCAGGAACTGACAAACTTGTATCATAAATGGCCAAACAGTAGTTTTGGCTTTGTAGTTATAAGGCCTACATTGTAACTACTCAGTTATAAAAAGTAGCCATGGAAGATAATATGTTAGTGAATGGGCATATTTAGATTTGGCTGTTGGCTTGTAACTTAGTGATATGGTTATATCAGTCATATCTCACATTTCCTTGAAGAGCCATTGGTCACATAAAGCTCTTTTATCTTTCATTGACTGTCTTCTTTCTGTTGACCATGGAAGATTTGAAGGGTTTTTGTCATTTCTGGTAGACAGTGACTCTTAGACTTGTGATCATGGCCCACTTGGGTGAGGTAAAAACTCTTATGTTCTGTTTTCTTTAAGCACTTCATGCAATGGAGAAAGAACACCATAATAATTCTAGGTTATAAATAGCTTAATTGTTCATGTCTTCAAATTCAGCAAATATTCACTAAACGTCTTAATAGATTCTAAAGGCTGTTAGAGAGGCACCTGTAAAGTGAATAGTCAACATTTCTGTTCTCTTAGCTGGAAGGAGATAGTAATTAAACAACCAAGTAGAAAAATGCAGTACTATGTGTTTTGTTGAAATTTATACTCTTCATAGACGGTTACCTGAATGTTACTTTACACTGGATTGGTTCTGGAAGATTTCCTTGAGATAATACTGTAATTAATAATTGCATATTATTTAAAACTAGCTTCAAGATAATCATCAGAAGTCACCATAAAACTGAGTAGAGAGCATTCCTAGCAAAAACTAGAGCCACGGAACCTCTAGTTTGTGACTTTGCACAATTAGCTTGACAATGGTATTTTTATTCAGATGGGAAATATTTAGAAGAACAGGTTTAGGGAGAGAAAGAAGCACACTTCTCTTTGCACAGTGATACTTTGAGATGGCTATTAGATACCCAGGTCAAGATGGTGAGTTGACAGATACACAGTCATGGAATTTAGTAGCAGGATGGAAACAATGTAGAAACTCCAAAGTTACCAGCACAGAGATAATGACATTTAAAGTCATCATACTTGATGAGGTCATTTGGGGAAAGTTATAGAGCAAGAGATGGAGATCTAGCATAGTACCTGGGATATGCCATCATTTTAGCGAGTAATCAATAAAATAAAGATTAAAGTCATACTAATAAGATTTAGTGGAATTAAGGAGACATCTGGGGAAATCAAGTGTTTGAAAAAAGTAAAAATATCAGTCACTGTGGCAACATAAGACCAGTAGAAGGGGCTGATGAATTTAGCAGTAAGAAAACTGTGATGACTTCAACAAAGTGAGGTGAGAAAAGACATTCTACCTTGGAAGGCTTGTAGAGTGTTTGCTGTGTAAGCCAGGCTTAGTGGCACATGCCTATAATCCCAGCACTTGGGCGGCTGAGGCAGGAGGATTGTTGTGAGTTTGAGACTAGCCTGTGCTACAAAATGAGCTCAAAAGTCAGACTGAACTGCATAGTGAGACGCTGTCTCTAAAAGCAATTTGCCCCCGCCAAAATGTTTGCTCTGTATAAAGCATAGTAAGCAATATCACAGAAGCTTCAGGGACATGGTACAGCCAAGAAAGACTTATTCAAATTATATATATATAAATGGTATGACAACAGGTCACTTAGAGTTAATTTGTTGAGAGTGCAGTTGACTAAGATTTCAACTGGAGCCTCTATATATCTTCAAATCTAGATATTGAAAGATTACTCTAAATGCTCTTGTCCCAGATGCTCACTTTTTGGGCATATTCAGTGCTGTAAGTGCACAGTAAGGTAATTTTATAATGAAAAAATAAGAGTAATTATTCCTATTAAAAAGCAACCAAAAACCACTGCTGACGTAAGTACTGGTGATACAAAATTATGCTTTCTAGTAATTTTAAGAATGTTACTTGCAGTTTCCCTTACATAGTAGGAGCTCTGCATAGTTTCCAAACTTGGTAGTCAGATATTTAAGAAAATAGTTGGTTACATCCTTTGGTAAACTTTGTGAGATCTTAACTTCAACTTTATGAATAATATATTTGCTAACTGTCATCCGAGTTCCTAGCAAGTAGCCTTTAGATCTGTGTAAAATGAAACAATAAAAATAAGTGCTGCTTTGGCAAAGGAGAAGTTATATTCACCTCCTGGCCAAGGCAGAGCGTGAAAGCAGGAAACCAAAGTCCAGTGTTCTGTTTTGTTGAGCCTTGTTGAAAAGGGAAGTCAACATGAATGATGTAAAATCAATTCTAAAATAATCTTTGGATTTCTGTGGCCCATTCTGAATATAATATTTGGCCAAACCACTGATACTTGCATGTGAGAATTTTAATATCACTAAATATTCCTGTCTGTATTGTAGCTGTTTCATGAGGGTTTCAAAGTATTATTTCTGTTCTGAATGATGGTTCATGTTCACTGCTTGTATGAGCCTATTGTAACATTCTCCAACTTAGAGAAATTAAACTGTTTAAGAATGTTTCACCAAGCTTGTTAGGGTTACCTCATAATCTTGCTGTGTTTATGAATGATCTGGTAACCAAACAGAACGTTTCTACTCAAAGTATGTCCTATAAGTTACCACCAGGAAGCTTTTGGAAAACAGACGTGGCATTTCCTCTCCCCACTTGTGAGCAGAATGTGCATTGTACTAAGATGCACAGTTAGTCCTATTAGAATTGGAAAGTAATTAAGGGGACGGGAGAGAAGAAGGGGAGGTGGTGATGTCCTGGGAAACAAAGAAATTTTGACTGTTCAATTTTATTGTTATTGTCTTCAGAAACAACTACAAAGATTACTCCTTGGAGTCCAGACTACACTTCAGAATTCAGGCAGCTCTTCACCTCTGGAAAAAACCCTCCTCAGATTGATCAAAAAATGAAGAATGGAATTTCCCTCAGCACTGGCATCTATTATAGATTAGTCCTCGTGTTAAAGTGGAAAAATGATCTTATGAATAAGAGAAACAAAACTTATTTTAATTGTGAAAATTTTCTGCCATCTGATTGGTTTATTTTTAGTTTATATAAATTTTTTTCTTATGGAGTGGCATTTAGTAATATCTAAAAAATTCTTATATTTGCCTCTCCAAAATGAATTTCGTGTTAATTTTTAGTTGGGGAGTGAAGACCCACAGGTACAGTTGAGTCTAATTAGATTATTTATTTTTTTATGTGGAAATTAATATTGTTTAGGTAGCAAATGGCTTAGGTTTAGCCATTTTTATATTTGTTGCTCAGTTAAATTTCAGAGATATTTTATTGCCTTTTGCTTAAGTCTCGGAAGAGAAAAAGTACCACATTCAGAGTAATTTAACAGTGAACTCTTGAAGACTAAAAAAGACAGCAGAAGGTGTGAACTGGATTAGGGTAATGTATTTCACAAGTTAAAGTGACCTGTATTTGTTAAAGACAATGAAATACTAAATGATTGAGTTTTTACTGTTCCTGTTAAAAAATCATGACACTTTTGAGAGAATTATTTTTTGAATGTACTCGAGTCTATTATAACAGAAAAATTTTCTTAAAAACCCTGTATTTTAAAGAGAAGAAAAGTTAGGGCCTGGGGATTTAGCTCAGTGGCACAAGCGCTCGCCTGGCCAGTGTGAAGTCATGAGTTCAATCCCTGATAATCCCCCTCCCCCTCAAAAAAAGACATGCGCAAAAAAAAAAAACAAACAAAAAAACAAAAACTTTGATCTAAAGAGAAGAAAAGTCATAATTTAGAGATTTTCCTTAACTATAGTGATAGACCCTAAAATATATACATTGATTATTTTTCTTACAGTAAGCCAAGTTTCCTGATTTAAATGATATGTAAAATATTGACAGTTTTATACTTACAAAGTTGGTGAGATCTCATTTTCTAAGGTCTTAGCATTGTGATGGTTCCTTGTAAATATTTGGAGTGTCCTTTATTTGGGAAATGGAATCAGGATGGAGCAGGGAAAAGCTCTGGCTTTGTACGGTTCTGTCTCTACTACCAATGAATAGTTAATGAGGTGACCTTTAGGAAGTTTCTTCTTCTGCTTCACTGTATTTTCCTCACCTGTGAAACTGGGAAAAGAACAAGTGACTTTCAAGATTTCTTACAGTTTTGTAACTATAGGTATGTACATTAGGTATTTATTTTCAACAGACAATGTTGAATGTTTAATGCAAACTATTCCCACTGAGAATGTTTCATTTTTCAGTCACTGCCATTCCTTCCACCTCTTCATATTTTGTGTGTTGCCAGTAAGGACCAGATTGAATCTGGAATGAGGAAAAAACGGTTCATGAATTGAAGAGTTGGGCTTTGTCTCACTTCTGTTTCTATTTTGAAGATGAGTACAGTACCTTGTCTTGGAGGCTTCTCACTTTTCATAGAAAGAGCCCCCAAGCTTCTGTTAGGAGTCAGGAGCCCACCTCTGTTGGTTAATAACTCCATGATGTGAAACAAATGACTTAACCTTTTTGGGCTCAATTTTCTTTTTTCTTTTTTTTCTTCCCCTTTTTTTTCTTTTTGAGGCAGGATCTCTATGCAGTTCAGGCTGGCCTTGAGCTCATTTTGTAGCCTAGGCTGGTCTCAAACTCTCAACAATCCTCCTGCTTTAGCCTCCCGAGTGCTGGGATTACAGGCGTGAGTCACCACGCCCAGCTTTTGGGCTCAGTTTTCTTAATGGGAATAGCAAGGTGATACTTGGTGCTTATGATGGCTCAATTAAATGATGTATAGTAGCTTTTAGTAAACTGAGTAGCTACAGAGTATGAATAATATTGTAATAATTATAGTTTTCATGCATAGGTTACAGTATGAACATAAAATTATTGGCTGAATCTATGGTTTTTGCCTTTAAATGAAAGAAGTGTAGAAATTTAAGAACCTTTAAATTTATTCGTGTATTTGGCACTAACAATAACCCATATGAATTTGGTCCCTTCTGTGCCTGGCTGCAGGACCCTGTGCTCAGCAGTCACTTTTAATGCTTTAAGATACTGGTTCTTGGCCAACACTGAGGAAGTAATTTCCTGTGGAAGATGTTAATACAAGTAGAATCAGAGAACCACCCCTTCAGATGGTGTGGAGACAGATTTCAATACGTGCTGTTAGTATAGATTACATAATTTTGGGGTCAGACAGAAGAGGAAATAAATTGAGTGTCATCACATTAGTAGTGGAAAATATGTTCAATAATTATTTTTTGTATAACTTGGAAAAAGTTTATAAATTATTTAGAAGAGCTTTGATAGTTTTATTTTTTAAGGCAGAAATATCCATGTTCTTAAGTATATATACACATATTATTTTTCTGAGAAGCAGTAAGTTGGAGTGAATAATAAAAAAAATGCTAATATAAAATGAAACCATTTAAAGCTAATAGTGACTTGATTTTAGCCACATTATCAAACAAAAAAATTCATCTATACAAGTAAAATTTTCCTTAGTTTGTTTTTATTATTACTTCCTACTTTTATAGTTTCCTGGTATTGTGGATAATCTATCCAGAGGATTTATTTCTAAGTACTGTAATAGCATTTATGCTATGAATATTTGTGTTTGTTATTATGCTCAAGATACTGTGCTGGCACCAGTTTCTTGTGACATCAGCTACTGCTGCAGTTTTAGACTTAGTTTGTGATTTAGGTTGTTTTGTGGAGTGAGTACTGGGGTGACAGTGTTTTACTTAATCTTTCTAGGGGCATATCTGATGGATTGGGTTGCCAGTGTGTCTGACAGTGTAATTTGTGCAGTTCCTGGTATAATTGCCTTAATTTATTTTGAAATGGAGAGTCAGTGTTCTGATTAGTGCTTTGTAAATTTAAGCAAAGGCTGTGCTTCATGGGTTGGTGATAAGGAAGGCGTGGTAGGCACGGTGGTTTTCACTTGACAACAGGAGAAAGATGCATCAACTGGTTTTTTTTTTTTTTTTTTTTTTTTGCCAGTATTGAGAATTGAAGCCAGGACCTTTAGTACACAAGTATTCTACCATTCAATTAATCCCCAGATCTTTTTAAATTTTATTTTGAGACAGGGCCTCACCCAGCACTACATCAGTTCTTGACATGTATTTTTATGTTTTTTGTGTCTGTGGATATAAGGTCTCAAGTTTTATAGGAAAAACAATTTTACTGATTCTCTCTCCCTTCAGAGAGCAGAGACTGGGCCAGGGGTTTAGCGCAAGGGTAAAACACTTGCCTTACATGCACGAGGCCCTGAGTTGATCCGCAGCACTGAAAACCAAGCAGACATTGCAAGGAGCAGAGGTGAGCCAAGTGGGTAGAAGCTGCAGGGAGGCAAATTCCAGGTTAATCAATGGTGAGGAAAAGTTTTAATCATGGGCACAATCCAGTAATTTAGCCAACTCTTTGTGACTGTCGTTTCTACCTGGGCTTGGACTGTTGAATTTGAGATCCCTCTATGATTCTTTGATCAGGGCCTCAAATCAGTGCAGTGACAAAGAAGCAAATGCCCCCCTTCAAACAAAAATGAACATTTCTTCTTTTGAAGTTCAATGTGTTAGGCACTAATGGTCTATACTATTGAAACTGATTATGATTTCACTTCTCATCCATTCCTGTAAAGGGAGGGTATTGATTTTGGTGAATAGCATGGTACTTCCACCTTGGACAGTAAAAATAATAATTAAAACCTGGTCTTTGTGACAGTTAAAACATTCTTATATCACTGTGATTCTCCGTTGATTTATTTTTTGCTATTTGTTTTTTTTCCTGCTTGTACTATTTATAAATCTTAAATTCAAGTATATTTAGTTAAAATAATTTTGTTGTTGATTGGGCCTGGCATGGATCTTAGTCTTTTTAAGCTTCTAAATAGCATTGGTTCTCTTTCTGACCTGTTCTGTTCAGTGCAATAACCATGTGGCCTTAGAATGGTTAGGGAACATGAGGTGACAAGTGTCAAGGGAGCCTTCCCTTGTATATGCTGCAAGGCCTCCAGGATCCTGCGTGCTGCTGTTCTGGTGTGGCTTGCTGGCTGCTGTGACTGCCTGGTGACCACAGTTGCATCATTAATTGAGTTTCTAGTATCTGTATGTAAAGTTTACCTTTTCTGTTTAAGTGCCCTTAAATTTTCATACTATCATATTTATTCTGCAGATGATTGAGCTCACTGGCATGTTTCTTTTTTGGGTGGGGTACGAGGGTTGAACGCACCACCTTGCACTTGCCAGGCAAGTGCTTCTGCAGTTGAGCTAAATCCCCAGTCCTTCACTGGCATGTTTTAACATTAGTCTTACTCTCCTGTGTCACACTAAAATTCCTTACTTTGATGGTTGCTTTTTAATCTGGTTTTCTAGACATTACTTGCTTTTTTCACAAAACTAGAACTATTAGGATTATTGAGGAGTGATTCACTTTTGAACTGTTAAATTTCATTGATTAAAATAACATTCTGAAAAGTTAGTAAAGCTTTTTTATCAATGTTTCAACATCAAATCACTCAGCCCTATATTACTGTTTAATGGTTTTTAGACACAAGTTATCTGCTTAGAGAATGTGGCAGATGATTTATTTGAATATATATTTTTATGCCTTTTGCTGCTTACTAATATTTTAAAATATGTGTGATACCTAAGTGATATGCATGAATATAATTAAGACATACTGTACTTTAATCTTTCTAGACATATCTTGATTAGATACATCTCATCATTTATAGATGTATACAAGATAACTTACTGGTATTAAATAGACTCTGTTTTATACTATTCTTTCAGGAATGCAGGCTTTTTTCCAGCTTGTTCTCCCTTCTCCAGTCCAATGAATTTTTTTCTTTTTGAAGTATTACATTGTTTGTTGTAAACCCTATTCCCGCTTCCTTTGTTGGAAGTTTTGTCTTCTGTACTTCCACTGTTAGATTTAGTTAAACCTGAAATGTAATGAAAAGACAACACTAGACTTTATCATCGGGGAAAATATCTTGTGTTTTGAACAGTTCTGTGTGGTCTTGATGGAGTTCATTCCTGTCTATTTAAAAACTTCCTCACTACAGAAAGAGAGGTAATAACTAGTCAGCATGTTGAGATTGCTAAGCAGGTCTTAGCCTAAACTAGTGGTTGTGAACCTGTGCATGGCATGTGTGCCACAGCTGGCTGTTTGTGATCATTGAAAGCTCTAAAAGGTTTGCCATCACTGAAACCACCTTAGAAGGGAATATGAATCCAACTTCTGACAAAGTTCAAGCATCATTCACTCCTGTTTGCTGTTTACCCATGCTGAGTGTTCAGCCTAGTAGCTGTGTAATGACTTTGTATATAAAAATCAAGGCTATATTACACTAAAAAGAATGCCCACAGATTACATATTTAGTAGGAAAAATCAAGGTACACCAATATCAAACTTTGTTATGTAAAATGATTTAATATTAACATATAATATATCTTGTGTGCTACTCCAAGGGTTCTTAGAAACACATAATTTAAATGATGAATTTATGGGTTTCTGGCATATCCCGCTGTGAGCTTTTGTTTTATTGGTACTTAACATTTTCTAGCAAAGTAGTTTTAATTATTGGTAATCTTTTGGGTACCATTTGGGAAAAAAAGAAAAGAAGTTGGTCTTGGTGTAACAGAACTGATAGCCAGAGAAATTGAATAAATGGACATATTAAACAACATTATTTCATTTTAAAAGAAATTGTATTATTTTGGAATTTGAAGGTATGATACTTTATGCCGTGGCTGGTATGTATTTTAATTTATTCATGTTTTTAATGGAGCAAAGTGTCCAAGTGACAGTTCGGAAGATAGTAAAGTAAGTGATTTTTAAATAATTTTCTATGTGACTTTTTTACCTGAAGTGATTTATTCTTCATGGCAAATAGTTGCTTTCTATAGAATAATATATATTTTCTTTTAAAAAAATTTACATGTAAAGAGAGATTATAGTAAACATTTAAAATCTTAGGTGGTTGTTTATATTTATGGCTTAAGAAAGCAGTACTGTTGGTTCTGTTTAACAAAGATTTGCAGAAGGTAAACACATGTATTTTGCTGATATGTGCTGTCCAGAAAAATGACTAAATTCTCAACAACATGTTGCATTCTTATATTGTAGAAATTCTGTAACTAGTTTATTTTTAATTTTTCCCCTTGTTGACTGGTAATATAAATACCTGAACACCAACTGAATCATTTATATATTAATGTTTTAAAACCTATTTGAAAATATTCATAGAACAGTTACATTTTGATGCAAGTTGCTAAATTGTATATAAAGGCAAATCTATATATTTAATAAGTGAAAATTATTATTTTATTACTGAAATTTATTTCCAAAGCAAATTTATTTTGTAGGTATGCACTTAGAAAATTTTGCATTGTCTCAAAAGCAGAGAATAACCCTGTCTTGTGATGTGGTCACCCAAAAGCCCCTAATGTTAACATGACATGTAGGAGGATTTTGAAATTGTTGGATAACATTTTTGTTTTTACTTGATTGGATAAAACAAAATTAAGTTGGAGGCCACTGTATTTTCTGAGTGTGAAGTTTCCTTTGTGTTATCAGGGCCACCTGTATGTACTTTATGATTTAATGTTCTGTTAATAAAATTTGTCAGTGTCTTGTCTTTTTCCTCACTACATTTGAGATTAGTCTCCTGTTTTTCTCATTCTCAGTGGTCACAGTTTTACAGAGCAAAAATATTTTTAGATATTGAAGATGTGTGAGTTCTGTGTAAAATGAATATGTTAGTAACTTCCATCTGCCCATCAAATAGGCATTGGTTATGGTACGAGACAGTGAAATAGATGATAGGTATAAAAGCATCTTATCAATACAAATCAAGAAGAAAGAAGAAAACTGTGAACTTCTGATATTTTTAATATAAAAATTGTGTTTTCAATGAACATTTTCTTGCTTACTTTGTGTTAATGTTATCATCTCTGATTTTATGTTCATGCTGATATAAGATCTAAATTTTCAAGATGAATATAGCAATTTTGTAGCCTATTTTTGTTTTTGAGAACAGATGTCATCTTAGAAATTGTATTTTGAGTGCAAATAAATCATCCCAGTTTGAAAGTCAACATGTTTTATATTTCATTCCTTAGTATTATAGAATTCTTTGCATTATTAAATACATTTTTAAGTTGCCAGAATTTTTTCAGGTTTCTGTATTTTCATATGTCTACAAACAGTTTACCTACAACTCTAATTGAATTTTTATTTAAATAAATGATATTTGATGAAATCACGCAAAAGCTGTGCTGTGTGCAACATCTCTTTTGCTAGTTTTTGTCATGTGATATAAATTGAGTATTTGATGCTAAGACTTTATGCTTCAACTTAGCAAGAATTATGAGAGGTCTTCTTTGTGCTTCTTTGGCTGAACTTTGAGCATGAAGAGAGAAATGGGATTGTACATTTGTCTCAAGGGAGGTAGTGCCTTCTCATTCATTATTTTATAGTTATTTAAATTAGCTACCAGCATGTCCAGTTGGAGGAATCTTCACCATTCATTACACCAAGTACATACTAGTCTTTGGGAATCAAGACATCTGTATTTAAGGCTGGAATGGGCTGGAACATTCGTAGCATGTCATCACTTATCCTCTCTGTGCTTGCCAGGCCCTTCCATAAAATGGAGGCAGTTCTCCTCTATCATTCAGCTCTAAGGGTAATGGAAAGAACAGGTATTCAAGAACCACAGTGGGCTAATCTAAACCACTGGGTTGTGGTTTCCAATCCACAAACCAGTTCCCTTGGCTAGAATTCAGTCATTGGATTCACAGTAATAGAAGAGGAAGAGAAAGGCAGTCTAGCTGTGGGTGTAGGAAGAGGAGGAAGTGGGTGTGGTGAACACAGCCTTTGACACTTCCCCATTTAGCCCAGATCCCCTTCTTTCCTCCTCATCTTTTCCTTGTTCTTTGGTATAAAAAGCTTGATATGTATATTAGTTACAATTTCGGTGGTTTGAAGATACTCAGCTTGAACTTTTTTAAACAACAAAGACTTACGGAGCATTTGCCAAATAGCTGAAGAGCATCTTGTGGAGTCAGGGTGCAAGAAAGTGGGAAAGCCCCAGAAGTATCTCAATACTCTTTTGAGACCTAGAGAACATTTCTTCTCCATCTCTCTTTTGGTACATTTGTGGTATGTGTTTGGCAGGTCAGCTTCTGCTAGGTCACAGTAAACAGTCTTATTTGTCTGTTATGCCCCATCTCTATTCAACTCCAGATTATCCTCATCCAGGTCCTGGACTGCCAGAGTATCCACCTGTCTGGAATGAGGGGGAAGGGAACCAGGTAAATGATGTGGGTCTTAAGAACACATGTTTCCTAAACAAATCACAATTTTGTCTGACTTTACATAGACATGGAGGTGTGACACATGTCTGGGGGAAAGTACAAGAAATAGAGCCTTTCTGGTTACCAGATACCTGGTTCACTTTCCTTCCTGTGCACAGAATACATTTTACTCTGTTCCAAGGACTATAACCTGTAGTCCCTTCTACGACATGCCTTATTATCTTATTTCAAATCCAAATGTGACTTCAAATTCCTATAGATGCCGTGAATTAAAAAGTTTTTTCTTTGTGCAAAATTTATGTATTATTTGAACTGAGGTAGGATAACAACTAAAATAAACACTCACCCATCGCATAAAAATAAGCAGGGAAACATTACACTATCAGTGTGGCATTCTGAAACCACATATTTTGAGACTCCCTACTTTAATAGGGGATGTGTCTCAGGCCTTGTCCCCATATTCCTGGGAGGACGGTTGTCATCCATTGTATTTGATAATATCTACTTTTGCCTTCTGAGAGAGTTTTAATTTTTAAAAACAGTTTAAATCACATGTGAAGTGGCTGCTGGGAACATTGCCCTCCTCACCCTTTTCTGCCTCACACAGAGCTCAAAGGATCATTTTTAAGTCTCAAAAAGTTTCAGGGTAGTTTATTCTCCAACAGCATAAATCAATCTCAATCTCAACCTCAATCTCCCTCCCTCCCACCCTCCTTCCCTCCCTCCCTCCCTCCCTCCCTCTCTCCTTCCCTCCACTTATTTTAAAGAGGAAAAACCAGAAAAAAATTGCTGGCAGGGCTATGGGGAAAAAGGAACCCTTCACTCTTGGTGGGAGTGTAGACTGGTAAAAGCACTGGAAATCAGTGTGGGGATTCCTCAAAAAACTAGGATTAGAGGTTCCAATTCAAAAGACAATTAACAGCTAGGATAGGGGAAAGGAGAAAAGGAAGGGAAAAGAAAAATATATGTATATATATGATAGCTAAGATATTATATTACTAATTTCTATTGTTTGATTGAAACAAAGTTTGTGCTTATGTTGTGTGATCAATTTTTCATGCCTGTATCCTGTAATCTGAGCAATTACTTTAAAGATAATAACATGCAATATGTTTTTTTATCATTGTTAATCCCCTATTAGCTTGTTTTGAAATTCTGTTTAGTTTTTTTTTCCTCTTTAAAAATAAAAACAAATAGTGGACATTTACTATTTTTATTGTGTTTTTGTAGACTCAGCCTAAGGACATAGAGCTCCTCTGGCAACACTGGGAAAGCGTACAGCAAGTGCACCATGTGAAGCTGCCTTTTCCCATGCCGCCTCACTTTCTGCTGAGACAGCAGTAATTTAAATATGATTTTGGTGCATTCTCCCCAGCTTTATGCTCAGCCCCCAGAAATATTTGTAAAAATTCAAGATATGGAAAGCTCAGAACTACTACACTAAACCACACTGTAGGCCAGTACCCATACACTAGTTGCTAATTATCATTGGGAAGCTAGATCCTAACACAGCAAGGAAATGAGGAAAGGACATCCCTTGGTTCTTGTGTCTGATGAAAGATTCAGAACACAGTAGGCAGTTCTAAAGAGTATAGACAGAATTTATTATAATTAATAGATTTTTCAGAGCAGTTGATAGAACACACCAGTGAGAGTGAAAGCAGGCAAGTGCCAAGTTGGTAGCTAGCTGCCCCAAATTAAAGCTCAGCCTACATTTGCACAATTAAGGGATAGCATTTGTCTTTCTCTGAGGTCCCTGTTGTGACCACCTTCGGAGGGAAGAAGGCTCCTGTTTACTCCCTAGATAGAATGCTTCCATTGAAGTTTTTGAAATCTTGAGGCCTTTTTCAGTTCCTCCTCCAATGTCTGGACGTGTATGGTCCCTCAAGTTCATCTACATGCTCCAGGAGGCTATGTTCTCCTTGGCTGTAGTTTGAAACTATAGCATTAGATGATACATATAGCTAATGGTTAAGAAAACAAAGGAAATAGAAAACACCGCTCTTTTTTTTTCCATGTTGTCCCTAGGCACCTGCTGTAAGCCTGGGCTAATGTCTAACTCCTGCCTAGCACAGTGGCTGAGTACCATCATCTAGTCCTAGAAAGGAGTGAAGTAGGGTAGCTAACACAGCATCACACCAGTGAGCCCGTCTTCGTGCCACAGATGAGCCAGACTTCCTCAGATATTTCTAAACATAAGGTCCACAGCCGCATTCATTGACAGGAACATCATGCAACTATTTTAAAAGAACCTTTCCTCTTTCTGACCACTGGTCAGCTCATAGTCAAACTGTGCCTTAGAAAGATGACCTGGCTGAGAAAGGATGGTGGGGAATGTGTTCTTGCTCATTCTGGCTGACAGTTATGTATAAATCTCGGATGAGAGTTAAAATCCCCAGAATCTGAAATGTCAGAATACACACATTTCCCAGTAGATTAAGAAACATAAATATTTACATTTTCTCAGATATACTGAATTTGTAAAGGAATATAGAACAGGAGAAGAAGGTAGGGAAGTATAAAGAAGGATTTGTTGAATAATTATACTGAAATCATTTTTAATGTTTTTTTTTTTCCTGAAAGGATTTTCTTTTTCAGAGAAGCCATTTTATGTGCAAATGAAATACAGTTTAGCTCCACAGCTACATTGGCTCCATTACTGCTTCCTTTGTTCCCATGTTCAGCCAGTTTGCCAAACAGATGTTTTGCCAAATTAAGATTGATTTACTTGGTGATGGAAGACAGATCAGGAAATAATCAGTGTCCTAGAACTTTAAATAAACCTACAGAAAAATATAGTCTCCATATTATTAAAATGACTTTGCTTTTTTCTGTTTAAAAAGAAGTGCTCTGCTTAAAACCATTAATAATTTATTAACATCTCTAGTAAGTGAAGGAAAGGAGAAAAATAATATGGAAACTTTCAGGACTAGAATAAGCTCTTGAAATTGGAAGTGATCACAAGCACAGTAATTACTAGCTTTATCCTTATAGATTTGTAGTCATTCCTTTTCATGTTATTTTTGGCACACTGGCTATGGTAGTATGTCGTAATGTTGATATAACTGGTTTCTCAGAAAACAAGATTTGTGACAGTTTGCTCCATTCTGCTCCAAAGACAATCTGAAGCTTTCAAAGTGAGGCTAAAAATGTACACAAATCTTCTCTCTTGCAGCTGCTTCTTGTATAACATGTAGGATTTCCTTAATTAAAATTTGAGATTTTTTTAATGCTTGGTCCCTCCACTCCCCCCTCCCATCAAAGCTCAAATGATACTCTGCCTTTTTTTAGATATATGGGAGTCTTCAAAAAAAAAAAAAGGCCCTAATTGTTCTATCAAAAGACCTCATTTTAAAGTTTGTGCTTAGTGTTATTCATCTAGGTTTTATCTAACCTAAATTCTAACAAATGCAATTCAGCTTTCATGGTGAAGAGAACATATAATTAAACTCAAATCATAATTATTAATGAAATGTCACAGGCACTTACTGGGGTCACCTTGTAAGCCTCCAGTCACATGGCTTTCAACGTCGTAAGCTGAGAACTCCCAACTGTTTAATCAACTCTCTCACCCATATTCTAGTCATTTATCCAACGGCCCCCACATCATCTTAAACCTAATAATGATCTTAAACTCATTATGTCCAAAAATGACCTTTGACTATCCCTCCTACACCTGCTTAGCCAGCCACTTTTCTCATCTTAGTTAGTGCAACTCCGTCCTTCCAGCTGCTTAGGACCAAAGTTCGGACACCACATTGGTCTGAAGCGTCATCGCTCTTGTCTAGATCCTCACACCTGGATCCCTGTCTCAGCCTCCTGTCCCCCTGCTTTTTGCCCTACTCTCATCATCACAGCCAGGGAAATACTCTCGGTCTGCTCCTGCCACTCCATTGCCATGGTTCCTTATTTCACTCGGAGTAAAATTCAAAATTCCTAAAGCAGCGCCATTATTTGGTATTTGCCATTGGAAAACAACTCTCCTAGGGTATCTTGGTTTTCTGCACATCTTCAAGGAAAAGCCACCAACTAGCTTTGTGTTGTTCTAGGCCACATCTTCAAAAATGCTTAGATGGCAAGTAGCTAGGGAAGACAGAGATGTAGTAATGTCTCACTTTGGAGAAGTCATTTGTTTACCCTCCAGTGTGACAAAGATAAGGTCTCCCTCTGGGAAAAGGGCAGGAGAGTTGGCTTGCAGTGTATTGTAACAAAATTCAGGTTCCCTGAGCTTGGAGTTCTCTAGCTAGGACAGGAATCCACTGGGGCTGCAGCATCCACCTGTTCCCTCTGTGTCCCTTCACTCCCTTCCCGTCAGCCACATGATCTCTTTGATGCTCTTGAGCACACTTCTTTCGTAGTGCCTTTGCCTTGGTTTGTTTTATGCTTGAATTTTTGCCCTGAGGTATCATTTAGCTTTGTCTCCCCTCTGTCAATTCACTGCTCTAATTTCACCTTCTTAATGAAAGAGACTCAACCATTTTATTTGAAATTGCAGCTGATGCCCTTCTCTAACTCTGCATTCCCAGTTCCTTTACTCAGTTTTCTTAATTCTGTTGCACTTATCACACTGTCTACAGATGATATGGGGCTCAGTGAATGTTTCCTCAAAGAACCAAATTAATATTTAAGTTTATGAGGTCACTTGCCATTAGCTTACAATTATGGAAATGTCGTCATAGATGATACAGTTGTGTTCTAGTAACACTTATAAATAGGTAAGTAAGATATATAACAGAAGTTTGATACGCAAGATCCCTGAAAGTAAGAGTATAGGTATTTTGGAAAACAGTTTGACAGTTCCTCAAAATGGGAAATGTAATATTACCATGGCTCACGAAGTTTCTTTCTAGGTACCATATAAACTCAAGAAAACAAAAATCATATATTCACACAAAGACTATACAGGTTCCCCCCAGCATCATTTGCAACAGTAAAAAAAAAAGCAGAAATGTCCTAATATCCTCAACTACTAAATACGGAAAATATCATGCATCAAATACTATTCAGGCATAAAAAAGAATAAAGTATTTGTTACATGCTGCAGTTTAGATAAAACTCAAAAGCACTATGCTTAACAAAGGAGGCAAGATACAAAAGACTGTGCGTTTTATGGTTCTATTTATATTAAACACCTGAATAGGCAAATCCATGTGGACAGAAATTATAGTAGTGATTGTCAGTTTATGGAAGGAGGAGGAATCAGAACTGACTGTTAATGAATAAATGGTTTATTTTTATTTATTTATTTTCAAATGGTTTGTTTTTAGAGTTATAAAAATATTCTAGAATTGATAGTGGTCATGGAAGTAGAACATAGTGAATATACTAAAACCCACTGAAGGACACACTTTGAAGGTGACTTTTATGTATGCATATTATAACTTTTTTTTAAAGTACTGGAAATTAAACCCAGTGTCTTTGCCCACTAAAACACATCTCTAACCCTTTTATTTTTTTAATTCAGAGACAGGACCTTGCTGAGTTGCTAAGTTCCCCAAGCTGCACTCAAACTTGCAGTCCTCTTGCCTCAGCTTCCCAGAGTGCTTGAATTATAAGATGTGATCCCACACCTGGATTTTTATAACTCGTTTTTAAAAGAAATATGTGTCAGAACTCCAATAAGGTATCATTTTGCACAAAAATGGTTAAAATGCTGACACTGCCAGATGATTGATGAGGACATAGAGAAAGAGGAGTTCTCATGTAGTACCAGTAAGAATGTAATAAGCATAGCCCATTGAAGACAGGTAGTTTCCTAAATAAAGTATTTCATATGTGACCCAGAAATTTCACATCTGATTACCTAGTCAGGAGAAACAAAAAATTTGTCCAAAGACCTTTATGTGGATGTTCATGATGTTATTCATCAAAGCCAAAACAGAACACAAATAGCCATCACATTATGAATGAATAACCATGTCATACACAATGGAATCCAAGTCAAAGAGAAAAAGGAACTATGAATATGTCAGTTTTAGATGAATCTCAAAAATATGCTAAGTGAAAGAATCCAGAAACAAAAGACTATGTATAGGATTCCACTTACATCAATTTTGTATAACAAGCAAAACTCCACAAACAGGTGTGTTAGTCTGGGTCTGGAGCTGGGATAAGGATTGAAAGAAGCACAGGAAAGAGCTTCTAGAGGAGTAACAGGCCAGGAGTTTAGCTCAGCAGCATAAGTGCCTGCCTGGCAAATGCAAGGTTGTGAGTTAGATTCCTGGTACAAAAAAAAAAAAAAAAAAAAAATTTAACTAGAGGAGTAACAGTGTAAAATCTGGGTGGTGGTGATGGTAGCATTAAACTATTTAGCTATTAAATGTAGACCTTTGTATTTTAACAGAGTATATTTTAAGGTATTTAAATTATACCATAGTAAAGGTTTTTGTATGTTAAGCCAGTGTCCAATTTGTCCCCTGTGCCACTGCAAAGTGTATCATTCCAGATGATGGATGATCAGTGGCTCCACAATCCAAAACAGTGTTCACTAGCTGATCTTACATGCACCTATACCACAGTGCAGGCAAGGAATGAAATACTGTTATTTTAAACCACTGAGACTGGGTTTTGTTACCACAGCACCAATACATTGGTTCCAAAGATAGTATTAACTCAGTATTAATTTTAGACAGGTAAGTTGCTAAGAAAGCAATGCTTAGACACACTATAAGTGTGATATTCTGCCACATGATATGGAAATGAAAAGTCAAAAACCACATTAAAGAGAATTATGAAAAAAGAACTACATTGTTTGTATTTTTCCCTTTTCCCTTCCTTCTTTTCTCCTTTTCACCCCTCCCAATTCTTTCCCTTTGAGCAGTTTCTTACTCTTTCACAATATCTACTTTAGATTTTGGATCTTACTTTTTCAGTATCCTATACTAGGAGACACTGTGATATTTACAAATGTGAGTCTGATTTATTTCACTTATGAGTATGGACTCAAGTTTCATACATTTACCTATAAAAGCCTCACGTTTGTCCTTGTTTATAGCTGAGTAGTGCTCCACTGTGTACAAGTACTACATCTTTTTTATTCATTCTTCAGTTGATGGGCATTTAGATTGTTTCCAAGATTGGGCTATTACAAATTGTGCTGCTATGAACATGGATGCACATACACTGGTATAGTATGATGTTTTCAATTCTTCTAGGAAATACCCAGAAGGTGAATAGCTGGATCAAATGGAACCTCTAGTCTTAGTTTCCTAAGGACTCTCCAAACTGATCTGTGAGTTTTCTTTTCACTCTGTTGGTTTCTTTTGAGGTGCAAAAATTTTTTAATAAGATGAGATCCCAATTGTTGATTCTTTGAAGTATTTCTCATGCAGTTAGGTTTTTGTTCATGAACTCTCTGCCTACCCCTATGTCTTCAAGATTTTTAACTACTTTCTATTCCAGTAGATTTAGTGTTTCTGTGTTAATATGTAGATCTTTGTTCCACTTTGGCTTTAGTTCAGTGCATGGAGTTAGACATGGGTCAAGTTTTAGTCCTTGGCATGTGGAGAGCCAGTCTTTTTAGCACCATTTATTAAAGAGGTTGTCTTTCTTCCAGTGAATATATTTAGCCCCTTGTCAAAGATAAGGTGACTGGATGTGTTTGTAGTTGTGTTTGCATCTTGTATTCTGTCCCGCTGATCCTTAGTTCTGTTTTTTTTTCCAGTACCATACTGATTTTATCATAGTAGTTTTGGAATATAATTTCAACTCAGAGACTGTGATGCCACCTACCTTGCCTTTGTTTCCCAAGATTGCCTTTGCTATTCTAGATCTCTTCTATTGCCAAATGAGTTTTAGGAATATTTTCTCTAGATCTATGAGGTATGCTCTTGGTATCTTGATCAGAATTTCATTAAATCTGTATAAGTTTTGGGAGAATGACCATTTTCATAATGTTGATTCTTCCTATCCATGAGCAAGGGATATCTTTCTATTTTCTGCTTATCTTCTTTGATCTCCTTATTTCAGAGTACTGTAACTTTCAATGTATAGATCTTTTACTTCCTTTGTTAGATTGATTCTTAAGTATTTCATTTTCAGGGATGCTATTGTGAAGGGTGTCATTTCCCTAATTTCTCTCTCAGTGAGTTTGTTGTTTGTGTATAGGAATGCTATTGATTTTTGAGTATTAACTTTGTATCCTGCTATGCTACTGAATTTGGTAATGAAATCTAAAAGTCTTTTTGTGGAGTTTTTGTGGTTTTCTAAGTAGAGTAGCATGTCTTTTGCGAATAATGATAATTTTACTTCTTCCTTTCCTATCCTTATTCCTTTTATTTCTTGCTCTTGTCTAATTGACTAAAGTTTCCAGAACTATATTGAATAGGAAAGGTGATTCATCCACTATTTTTTTTTAAAGGAAATCCATGACCATATAATTGTTAATGGTGACATTGTTGGGTAGAATGTGGTGACAGAGCACAGATTCTCAGTAATTGCTATTAAGAATCTGTATGCCCCATTTTATTATGAAGCAACAAGTCCTTGCCAGTTCAACAGACTCTTTCACATTTAAAATCTATTTTCATGGCTGTACAGTCAGATTTGATATTGCTCAATAGTTAGCTATTCTGTTGCCAAATATCCGACACCTACATATTAAAAGAGGAAATAGTTTATTTGGCCCACGATATCAGACCATGGTCTGCTGGCTCCAAGGCATAAACAAGGGTGAAGGGTGTGGCAGAGCAAAGCTGTTCAGTTCTCAGAAGCCAGGAAGCAGAGAGCAGGAGAAACAGTGTCAGAGAAAGGGGCCATGGGCCAGATGTAGTATGCAAAGTCACCCCTCCATTGACTCACCCAGACGTACTCAGAAGTGTAGTTTACTGTTTCTCTAGGCAGCTCTCAAGCCAATCAAGTTAACAGTCCTACTTAACTGTCACTGGCTTTCATTCAATAAATGTGCAAACCCACCCAACAATTACTGTTTTCTTTTCCAAACTGATTTTCTATATCCCTCCAATGACACCCAAGGCTTAGTGTTCATTTCTCCTAAAAATGGTCCCTAAAAGTCTTCCAAAATCTCAGGGAGCATAATTGATTTGATTTTACCTCATTCTTCTCTTATTTGGTTTCATCCTAAATCTGGTTTCTTGATTTGTTGGAGTAATCTTCTGCCCTCTAAAGCAGTCTGCAAGAATTAGTCCAAAGGAAAGTGTCTCTTGTTCCAAGACCAGCAAGTTTTCCTTCTCCAGAGGGCCTCTAGCAGCCAGCCAACTACCAAATGTCCTCATTTCTGCTATTTGTTAGCTTTTCCAACCATAGCACTAAAAACCCTGAGTTTTCAGCCATTTCAGCTTTTTTGGCCATAACACCTACCTTGGGGAAGATGGGGAGATGAAGCTAGGGCTGTTTCTTTTCCAGTCTTTGCTGGCCATGCTGCTACAGAATGATACTGGTCCTGTTTAAGCTGGCAAGTATGTTAAGTTGGGCTTCCAAGCGGTTGTCTGGATGAGTAATGGAGGTTGTGCTTCCTTGTTTTGGGTTGTGGTTTGGACATTTAGTAAAATCTTAAAACAGGATTCAAAACAGCTAATAGATACTGTATTAGACCTTGTCCCCACACTCACATTTATGGAGGTAAATCTTATTTCCATTTTTCACCAGTTGACAGTGATGGATAGAGGGAAAGCTGGCAATTTCCAAAGGTTTTTTTATCCTATCTTCAAATCCCTGGATTTAGACCTTGTAGCGAGCTGGTTATTGTGGTGTCTGTTATTTTTGTTGTGTTGTTCCAAGTAACTGTATACTTTTTTTCCTGCTCTATGATGTTTTATTTGTTTCTGTTATACTAAATTGTTCGAGTATATGACTATATGACTATGTACCTACTGAAATAAGGCTTTAAGATAGTAGGCATTTATACAAAATAAAAAAGATGAAATAGCTATTTACAAGAAGAACTCACACATACTAAAGTGAAAGGTTGAGGAAAGAGTTGAAAGTCAGCTAGAAAATTCCACTCTTTATTTGGGGAAAAGTTCTTCATGCAGCACTTCCTATCTACTGCCAATGAGCAGTGGGTATTTCCTAGTTCAGAAACTTATTTTCTGGGTTGTCCTTATTTCAGAGAACCTAGATCATCAGATAAAAGCTCAATAAAACAAGATTTATTGCTCTTTAGCTCCACCCTTGACTCATGGGAAGAGGGGATGATAGAAATAAAGAAAATTTCCAACATTCACCCTTCAAAGCCAGAAACTGCAGCATAGAAGTCCACGTGGGAGGGTGGCTGTCATGCTACAGAGTGCAGAAGTGGGCACCATCAGAATGGCTAGGCTCTCTTTAGCTGACCACAAGGGATACAAATACAATGCCCAAACCCTAGTTTCACTCATAGTTAAGTAAAATTTCACTGACCTTAAGTGAGATATATCTTAGACTTTTTTTTCTCTTTTTTTTTTTTATTTTGCAGTAGTGGAGACTGAACCTAGGACCTTTATATGAAATATTTCCAGGCCCAGGGATTTAGCTCAGCGGCATAAGCATCAGCCTGGTAGGCGTGAGGTCATGAATTCAATCCCCGGTACCAAAAAAAAAAAAAATTAAAAAAAATTAAAAATGAACTATATTTCTAGTTCTTTTTCATTTTTTTTTAAATTTTAAAGTAGGGTCTTGCTATGTTGCTTAATTTCCCAGAGTGGGCATGAATTTATGATCCTTCTATCTCAGTCTCCAGAGTGTTGGGATTGTAAGTGTGTGTCATCATGCCTGACAACACGTTAAGGCCTATCAGTCTTGATTAGTTCAGAACCTAGTCTCTTAGTGAAAAGGAAAAATGACATTATCAGGTAGCATTTGCTTGGAATTCCAAGATGACACAAGAGTTTGCTTTCCTTTAAGTTCATTAACAGTATAAAATGTACATGTGTGCATTTTATGTGCATCACACAAGTGCACAAAGAAAAGGTCTCTGTCTTATGCAAAAATATTCTGATCATCTCAAGATTGAGTGGGCCACTGTGTGGCTTTCCTACCATTTCACCCTGGCATATTTCTCCATGAGGTTTATCTCATGTAGTGGCTGGCCCATCAGACATTTCCCTTTTGGTTTTAGAGAGTAGGGTAGATGCCTAAGTCCCCTTTGTGAAGCCTTCTGCTGTATTTCAGACACTTGGTTCGCTCCAGCTGGGACAAACTGATGGATGCACTCTTTGAAATGTCAGTGGAAATTTGATCATCAGAGAGCGTGATGGCTACTTTTCATTGTCCTGAAGGATTGATTTATAGCAACAATTTGTTGACGTGGGGGCTTTCAGAACTTTTGGTGTCTTGCAAGCATTCTGGCAAAGCATGGGCATTCAATATGTGTGGAATGAGCTCAAGGATTACTGGTATCAGGAGTCTTTTCTTGGATTTACTCATCTTAGTGAATTTCACATTGTATTGTCTTCTGGAAGGACTACATAGAAGAACTAAAAAAGAGAAATCTAGAAGATATGACATGTGACTAAGCCATGGTGCAGAGAGGGAGGTGAAGACAATGACCAGGCAAAATGGTTTTGCAAAGAAGGTGAATGGGCTAAGTGGGCCCTTGTGGAGATTGATAAAGAGATAAAATAATGATTCTCTTGATCCTCTAGTGGCTGTTTGAATATTAGTTAGGGTTCAGTAGAAATTATGTTAGATACTTTAAGAAGAAAAGATTTAATATGGGACGTTAGATCTTGTAAAATTTTAGAAGTGTTGCTGAAGTAGGTTCTAGATGAGGCCTCTGGGAGTGACTGGAACATGAAAATGACTCACCAAGGAATATGATCAGCAAGGTAGAGAATTAAGTGATTATCACATTGAACTTTGAATTTAAACAACAGCAGCAAGATATAGTACCATACTGTGTAGCTTCTAATTCTGGTATTAGGAAGTTGCTTGCTCTCTAGGGTGATGCAGCAGAAAATTGTATGTCCACAAAGTTGCCTGTAAAAAGTATCCTTAAATTGCATGAAGAGGGTGTCTGTCTCACTGGTGTCTCCAAATGTCCCCTTGCAAACTCTAACTGAATTCATGTGCAGATCAGAGTCAGTAAGTATGTGTGAGAAATACAGTTTTTTTCTTTAGCTTTCAAATTTTGGTCCAAGAAGGCACAGTGGGAGGAAGTTGGCTGTAAATTTGTCTAGGATTCAACACATCTCTTCCATGGGCTGGTTCCCTCAGCCTGGAGCAGCCTGGGCTTACCTCGCAAGGTAAGAGGATGTAAGCTCGGGAGGATAATCCTGGACAGGCATGCCTAAAATAATTCACCTGCACAGAATATTCAGGCAAACGGAGGAGCTCACATGACAGCAGGAATAGGGCTGAGGTAATAACTGCCACAACATAGCAGCTTCCAACTCGATAAATGAGAAGGCATAATGAACACCTAAAGTTTGAGGGTTGTTTCAATAATTTCTGGTAACTTTCTTTATATTGGAAGTCCTTGCCTTGCATTGCTTTTTGATAGTACCTTTGAAGGAGGTATGTGGGCTGCTGTTGGAATGAGGTTGTATGTTTCCAGATGAACTTCCTTCCAGAAGTGTCCATGGCTTTGGTCCTTGTGTGGACTTTCTCATAGGTGTCGACAGGCAGGTGGGGGAATGTGCAATTGAAGGTTGACTTCTCCTTAGGCTTGGAGCTTCCTCTGGTGGTGCTGGTGGTTTTAGAACCAGTCTCTGCCACAAAAAATATGCAAGTGGTGGTGGGTGACCTGATGGGAATTGATGGTTCCAGTACTCAAAAATGATGTGTTTATGCATTGGTTTCTTCTAACCCTAGGAACTTCCTCTCTTGTTGTTAAAACTTAGCCCAGAGCATAGGGCAGAAAGTCATGTGATTACAGCAGGAGGGTAGCTTTGTGCATGATGTCAGTGCTTGCTTTTAAATCTCTTGTAGCTTCTGATTTTCATGAGGAAGAAGTCCAAGCTCCCTATAGAATCTCTAAGGATCTGTTTAAACCGGACCCCAGCTAAGCATGATTTTGATTCTTTTTCCTCTTTCTTTCTCAGTAGGTCCCAATCACTCTTACCTTTTTTCTTTTTCTTAGTACCAACTTATGTGTGCTTCATAGCTTTGGACTCACTACTTACTGCATGTAACCATTAACTGTGACATGTCAACTTGACTTGAGTAAGAACCACCTAGTAGGTTAGTAAAGAAGTTCTGAGTGTGCGTGTAGATGACTGACATGTAAACCCACAAGCTGGATGGGGAAGATGCCACAGATGTGGTGGCATCAAAACAATAGGCTTATAGCCTGGATGGAATAAAAAGGAAAGGAAACAACAGTATTTCTGTTTTGGAGGGGCAACAAACTTCGCCATTTCCTTTGGACATTGGTCTCCAATTTCCTCTGCCTCCTCTTGCAGACTCACACTGCTGACTCTGCAGTGAGCTTCCAGACTGTCGGCCTAAGAGTGGTGCTGTGTCCCTGATCCTTCTTGCTCTACAGCTTCCATCTTGGGCTCCACAGCTGCTGGGTGCTTGTTCTCAGGCACACAAATGTCTGTTAAAGATTCTTTTGCCTCTGACACTGTAAGCTTGTGCTCCTCTAGAGAATGCTAACTGATACACTGTGTCTGGAGTTGTCATCCCTTAGGTCTTTGCTTGATTAACCTCCCTCATTAATTGAGTTTAGCAGTTACTTCCTTAAAGAGTAGAGTATCTTGTTATTCCCTCAACAAGAGGTAGGTGAGTTGTATGTAAAAAAAGTCACAAAATTTAGTAGTAGATAGAGTAGAAAATTTGAATGAAAGAAGAAAGACACCGTATTTCTGGACAAAAAGATAAAATATGAGTAAAATATCAGTTTTTGTCAAATCAATTTCTATCCTCAAAATAATGGTAGCATGACAATCAATTCTAAAGTTGAGAATAAGCAGGCAAAAAGAGTTGATAAATTAAGAAAGTTAAAGATGTCTTGCCTGCAAGCTAATAAAATATAAAGTTGCTAAAATTAGAAAAGTTTGGTAAATACACAAACAATAGAAAATACAGTTTAACTGTGCAAGAGGATTTGTTAGACAAGCTTACAGCAAAAGAAGTGATAGGACAGTGGAACAGATTAGAGAGCTCTAAAACCAATCCTCATGTTTGATATATATGATGTATGTGTATGATGTACATAAGTTAATGTATATGTCTGATGCAAACATCACGCTGCTGGAAAATAAGTTATTAAACAGAAAGTGTTAAGGTTTCATTCCTAGATACAGATTCAAGAGAATTAAAAACACAGGTCCACACAGAAACTTGGACATGAATATATGTAAACAGCGTTATTATAATGGTCAAAAAGTAAAAACAGTCTGAATGTTCATTAACTAATAAATGAATAAATTATAGTATATTAACAAAGTGGAAGGCTACCCAGTTGAAAACTTTGTGAAGCACCGATTCATATTACATAGATGAGTGTTGAAAATATACTAAGTAAATGAAGCCAGCTTTAAAAAGACACTGCATACTATATGATTCAATGCATGGCAAGTTTTATGTCATATGCCCTTGTCTTGGTCTGTTTTATGTTGCTGTACCAAAATGCTGAAGGCTGAGTACTTTATAAAAAAGTGACTGTTTTCTGCATTGAAAGAATGTCTAACTACTTACTGAAATGACCCAGCCTTTTATGAAGGATGTAAAAGGGAATACCTGAAGGAAAGGGAAATTTTCAGAAGAACTGGAATTCTGAACAAGAAAGGGCTACAGAAATTTCCCATAAGCACGTAGGTAAATATTTAAATGGCAGCCAGGAACTCTTACATTTATCAAAGTTATCTGAGGTATAAATTACCTGAAATAACCGGGTGGCTCATGCCTGTAATCCCAGCACTCAGGAGGCTGAGGCAGGAGGATCGTTGTGAGTTCGAGACCAGCCTGAGCTAAAAAGTGAGCTCAAGGCCAACCTGAACTGCATAGAGAGACCCTGTCTCAAAAAGACAAAAAGAAAAAAAAAACCCCTGAAATAATAGATTCAAGATAAGAATGTGTATTTGTTTTATCCTAATTATAAAATATCAGTTTTATATATAATTAAGACCTTTATTTCAAATTTTAAGTTTATTAAATAAAGATTAAGGAAGACCTTTTTTGGACTCATGATCCTGGTAGCTGAAGAGTCCAAACCACTTGGCACATCAGATTCCCTTACCCTTGGCCCTGGCCATATCATACTACACGGTGGAGAAGCAGAAGTGCTTGCATGGGAAAGGGTGTGTGTGTGTGTATGTGTGTGTGAGCATGCAGGAGTCTCCAAGGGGCACTTGCTCCTGTGGGGACACAGTTGTGCAGGAGCCATTTAATCCTTTCTAGGGTGGCACCTCCGTGATTGAATCCTCTCTTTAAGATCCACTGCCTGCTGACCAGCACACGGCCTTTTGGGCACACACTCAAACCATATCTAAGCTATAGAGCATTATATTTCAATCAAGATACACTGAGAAATTGATTATATGGATAGCAATATCAAGTTAGAGCATACAGTAAAATAAACCCAAGTGAACTAAATCATTGTTTTGATATGCATGAATGCTGAGCTGTTGTATGATGTTTGTGAAGTTTTCACATTTAAAAGTAAAAGGTGGACACTCACAGGAAAATAGAAGGTTTCACTACAAAAGTGGAACATTTTTATATGTCAAAACATGTCAAAATTAAAAATCTAGGATGACATTCTTCAAACATAAAGTTAATAGTTTTAATGTGTTAAAATCCCAATAAAGGAAAAATTCTAAGGCTGGCAGAATAATGTGCACATAGTCATTTCATGAAGGAAGAAATATAAATCAACAACATATGAAAAATGAAAGATAAAACTTAAAACTATTAAGCAGTCCTACTAGACTAGTGGGTATTTAGAGGTATTTTAAATATAAGATAATATTTTCACCCCCTGAATTATTGAAAACAAAACATGGATAAAAATCTATGACTGCATTGTGAAATAGGCCATGCTTTGCCATAGACATTGTGTGCTTCATTAAAAAATTCCAATGTGCATGTTTCTTACCTTTTGATTTAATTACTAAAATCTATCTTGACAAAAATTTGTTTTAGAGTAAATAATGTCCAACACGTATAGTAGATAGATATTGTAAAATGGGCAGAAATTGTTCAAAAGGAAAGAGGAAGTAGGTGGAGGAAAAGAGAAAGAAAGGGAAAAATACAAGATGGTTACACTACTGGTTTCTCTCAGTTCCTTGAAAAGGAAGGTTTGTGCTTACATTGTTTGGAGAAGTTTTTATGCCCGTATCTTGTACTCTGAGTAAGAACTTGGAAGATGACTATGTGCAATGCATAATTATTATTAGCCTCCTATTATTTTATGAAATTTTAAAACTTTTTCCATAAAATAAAAAATACATATAAAAGAAATTCATTTTAGTTTTAAAATCAATGTATAATTAATTTTGCACAAAATTTAATATAAAGATTCGACATGCTTTAATTTTACATTATCATATACTACCAATATAAAACTCGTAGGATACATTTCCTAGAAGCAGTGCTGGGACTTGTCAGGAGTGGTGGCACACACCTGTAATCCCAGCACTCTGAGGCAGGTGGGTTGCACGTTAGGGCCCAGGCTGTGTGACTAAGTGAGGCATTGTCTCAGAGTAAAAACTGAGGAATGGGCTGGCGGGGTGTAACTCAGCGCCAAGGCCCTGGGTTTGATCCTGTTTTTCCTATTTGTTTTGATAGTAGAATATGATAATCCAAAGGCAGTCCACAAAGGCGCTCATTTCTTACCCAGATCCTCGGGGTCAGGAGAAACCAAGGGAGGAAGTTGGGAACCTGTCACAAGCTGTTCTGTGTCCTTCTTACCGCTCTTCTTTCTCCCATGTGCCTCCCTACAAGCCCACTGTATTTCAAAGTTACTTGGGACCCAGGAAAATTTAAAGATAGTTTTACACTAATGTAAGAACACTTCAGGAAAGTACGATTCCTTTTATTTCTCAGGGAACATTAAATTGTGCACAAATAAGCATATTATTGTTTGATTTTCACATTGTCTTATTGTGAATGGGTTGTGTGTTTTTCTGTGCTACAAACAAAATTCCAGAATCTAGCTTGACATGCCTAATTCTACTCAAGTAGTTCTGAGAAGATACTGGTAATCACGGTGTATGTGAACATGAGTACAAAGTTTGGGAAAATCAAGAAGTGGCCTTTTGTCTACTCCTCTTTCTTACTGTCTAGCCCAGGCTGCATTAGGATAATAAGGCTGTTCTATCAGAAACTGTGCTAATTAGTGGCAATTTCTCAGCATCTTTAGACTGCTTCTGAAAACTAATTACTGGGAACCAGAGAATGTAAGCGAATACACACCCTGTGGATGTGTAGTTAATAGACACACCTCTCACGGGCACTGATGGGATAGGCCTCTTAATTTCCCCAAAGAGGATCTTCTGGCTTTCCCTTCCCCATCTTTTAAGTTTTCCTTTTTTAACAGCTTTGTTAATTTAGGTTAAGTGGTTTGGTTGTCATGGAAACCAGTATTCCTCTCAGGCTGATTGTGTCAAAGGCATCATTAATCTGTTTTCTCAACTGCCTCTTCCTCATCCATCTAATTGCAGCTCCCCTTCCTCCCGCCTCCCTTTGGATGACATCATTTTGGACATTTTTAGGACACCATATGTGAGACTCAGTGCAGTTTATTTTCTACTCAAATTCCTTATCACTATGTTAATTGTCATATTCCTGCCCTGCTCCCCCAGGAAAAATGAGGGTTTCCCAGGTGGGGCTGCACAAAGTCTCCAAAGGTGAGGTTGACAGTCTGAATTTCAGGTGCCTTAGGTACAGCTTAGTACTAGCACAGGAGGTTTTCAAAACTTTGCTTCTCCCTTCATCTCCTGAATTTTCCTTTTAAAAACAGACTTTTTTTTTTCCTGATGCACAGTTCCAACAATTTGAAAACAGACTCTAAATAACCAACTTTGACATCCTGGGCAGCATGGTCTGAAAGCCTGAGAGCCCGTCCCGTTGACCAGTGAGGAAGAAGGCTGGTTCAGGAGCAGGTTGGACTGGCGCTTGCTTATTGTCTTGTCCTCTCAGACAACACTCAGTGCTCTTTGTGTATTTTACCTTGCTGCCCATTTTCATACAAACCTACCCAGCAAGAAAAGCTAGTGTGACCCTGACAGTGTGTCTCCAACTCTGGGAAAATTCTCAACTGATTTGTTCCACCTGACTGTGAGTGAGACCCTTCCTTCACCCCTGCACAGTGCCAAGATTTCTTCCCTATCGTGGTGACAGGCACGTGAGCACATCTGGCTGCACAAGGGGCACGACGAAAGGCTCAGGACCCACCCACACTGCTCCCTGGGCCTTGCCATGGCAGTATTTGTGCTTGTTTATCTTTGTGTGGTGCTGAGGATCGAACCCAGAACCTTACATATGCTTGACAAGGGCTCCACTGCTAAGCTGCACCCTCAGACCATGGAAGACTTTTTTGATAATTGTTGGTATTATCACTTTCCTTTTGGAAAAACAAATCTCATTTCTTCCCTGCTTAAAATAGTTACTGTTTAATGGGTTTGGTGGTGCTTAGAAGCTTGGAACTAATGTCTACTTAAATTCAGTCAAGCAGCATTTACACGCAAATCATGTATCAGAATGAACATTTTCATTTCATAACAGTAGATACAATGATATATTCCTTACATCTTTGAGACAGTTTCTCAATTCTGAACGTTCACATCCTTTATTCCTTAGACATTTGTTATAGTTTCACTAATTACATTTTTATCTATTTATTATAGAATACATATCATTTAATCTGCCTAATTTGAAAGTATATCTCTTCAAATATGAGATACTTAAATCATATTTCTTATTTTTCTCCCCAGCAGAGGGCCTGACACCTAATATTTAGTGGAAGTATTTGTTGAATAAATCAATGTGCACTTAGGATCAAATCCCTTTGACTTATACCTAAATCAGCTTACAATAAGAAAAAGTGCCCACTAATCTTAATCACAAGCAATGATGATTGAACTGATAAGCTTCAATATAGTAACTCTTTAAGAAATATTTCTATTTTAGGTGAAAGGAATGAAGCAAAGTGTAATAAAACTTAAGTAAAGCAAGTTGGTGGCTAAGATTTAGCTTCTGCATTTTTTGTTTGTTTTGAGATGATTTTGCTATGTAGTTCAGGCTAGACTTGAACTCACTATGTAGCTCAGGCTGGCCTCAGACTTGTGATGATCCTCCTGCCTCAGCCTCCTGAATTCTAGGATTACAGGTATGCACCACCATGCCTGGCCAGGGTTACAGTTAGCTGCTGCAGTTTTTTTTTAATACCAGGAATCGAACTCATGACCTCACACTTGCCAGGCAGGTGCTTATGCCACTGAGCTAAATCCCCAGCCCCTGCAGTTTTAATTTTAAAAAATTTAGTGTTATCACTGGGTGTGAGGCATGAGAGGGACTAGAATGATGTGTAGCTCTCTGCATGGGCTCCTAGGAGGGAGTTGGTAACAGACAGCTGATCAAAAACTCACAGCAAGGACAGATTTTATTTAAGGGAGGCCACTGGCTCTAAAGTGCTAGAGCAGCAGCCATCTTACAGAGTAAGAGGTTTATTAAGGTGTGGCAGAGAAGGTGGGAGGTGGAATCTAGCTGTTCTGAGATCAGGTCATCTTAGTCTGAGGTCACTGGTCTGTTTTATATTTTCCTAAAATTGCCCGTGCTCCTGGAGTTGAGGGCCTCTTGGTCTGCAATGATCAGTTCTGTAAACAGAAACCAGGCCATTTAGAGTATCAGTATTGTTCTGACGCTAAGAGAATGTGAGGAAGGGCTAGGACTCATGTGAAGATGTGCTCTGTGCTTTTCCTTAGAGGTAATATCGGGGTGAGCGGCTTTGATAGGTTAGATGGAGATGGGGGAGTTGACTTGAACATAACACACTGAACTCTGAACTAGCGCCAGTGCAGAATCTAACTGGACCTTTCTGAGCAAAACACGAGGGGGACGGCTAATTGTGGTGTCAACTTGATTGGACTAAGAAATACCTAGCAAAGTAGAAAAGTACACTTCTGGGTGTGTCTGTGGGGTGTTTCCCGAGATGACTGCCATGTGGGCCAGCTGACTGAGGGAGGAAGAGCCATCGTGACTGTGGGTGGCACCATCCAGTAGGGTTGCAGCCAATATGAAAAGGAAGGAGGGAAGAAGTCAGCCTGCATTTGAAAAGCTCCATTCTGCCTGAGTGGGTGCATCTTGGAACTGCATGAGCTGTGGAAATCAGAGTCATACCAGTTTCTTCCCAGGAAGTTTCCAGGCCTTCAACGTTGGACTGGTGTTGCATCTTTTTTTGGAGTTTATTTTTATTCTTTATTTATTTTTTAAGGCAGAATCTCATTATGTAGCCCAGGTTGGCCTCAAAGTCCTGGTCCTCCTGTCTCAGTCCCTGGAGTGCTGGGATGATAAGTGTGTACCACCATACCTGGCAAGAAATAATTTTCTATTCACAATTTGGGGTATATCCCAGGGCCATGGTGCAGCATCCTTAATCTCTCTTGTTCTGCAGTTTCCAGCTTCTTTGACAGAGCAGCTGATGGATCTTCTGGTTCTTCAGGAAGCAGATGACCATGTGGATTCTCCTGTCTCTGATCCTATAAGCCACCCTAAAAAATCCCCTTACACAATTGCATATGTATTACTTGCTTCTATTCTATTCCTTCTTTTCCTCTAGAGAACCCTAACCAGTACAAAGAAGGAATCTTTAGGTTATATATTTCTCAGATAGCTAAACCTTTAGGGCATATATTATTGGAAGCAAAGTGTCTGATATAATTTAAGCAGGAAGCCTATGATGGTTTAGATCAAGATGTTCTTCCAAAGCCTCTTGCACTCAGAGATGGGGCTTTCTGAAGATGACTGGGTCATGAGGGTGCTGTACTCTCAGTGGATTCATCCACTAATGAGTTCAGTAGCTGGTAGGAGATGGGGTCTGGCCGGAAGTGGCAGATCATGGAGGGTCACGGCCTAGAAGAATAAATCTCCTTCCCCAGTCCTCCTTTCTCCCTCTGCTTCTTGGCTTCCACAACATAAGCAGCTTTTCCTTGGTTATGCTCTTCTTCCGCGCCTTGGAACTGGCCAACTGTGGGCTACACTGTGAGCCCAAAAGTAAACCTTTCATTTGTGGTTATTGTTTCTCAACAACAGATGACTAAGACAAAGCCCTCTCTCAATGCTATTGTGCATTGCAGGTAAATTAGGAGAATAAGAAACTAGTACTTAGGAATTAATATTGTATGAAAAGCAGCATTAGTATTTGTGAGAAAAGTTGCTGTTTTAATTAAGAGAAATCAAAGATATCTTTGTATCTAGGAAATCATTCATTTCTCTGAATTTTTTAAAATTAAAGAACATTAAGCCAAAGAACCAAGTTAGTTCAGTATCAGTCACACTGTCTCCCCGTCCATTGATTATTCTGATTTTTATGCTTTCTGGCTTCTCTTTGCACATGTATCCTATTCTTCTGTCTCCTGGCCAACTTAGGTGGTGTCATCATTGATCATGCCTCTTCAGAATTTTATTGTGTATAGTTACCTTGTGGCCTATGCCTCTACTATATGAAATATGTCATATTTAACCTCTAGAAGAAAAAAAGGTTATCTCCCAAATCCATAATTCTCAGGAGATAATGCTTATTGTCTATGTCATTTTATTTATTTATTTGGCACTGGGGATCGAACTCACGACCTTGCGCTTGCCAGGTCTATATCATTTTAAAAGTCATGGTAGCAAAGACTCAGGACAGGGTGACCTGGCCTGCCACTCATGTACTGGGTATGTTAGAGAGACACCATAGAGAAGATCATGTAAAACAAATTTAATGAGCACAGTGCTCAGGACTTGCAAACAAAATCATATAAATGAGAATTTCTTTTGTCATGATTTATAGTGTAGTGAGCAACAGAATAATTTGAACAGAGGTAATTAAATCTTACTGTTTCCAAAATCCTTTTCCAGAAGTCATGTAACACCTTTGTGTTTTCACCAAGTATTTATTGCTGAAAATACAGGTTCTATTTCCTGTTTTAAGGAGCTGCAGTAGGACATGGAAGCCACCAGATGTCACTAGTGCAGGTAGCACTCTGTTCCCTAGTTTCCATCACCAGAAATATTTTACTAACCCTTGATGATCTCCAAGAAACCATCAGGACTGTCTCTTGATGTGAGGCCACAGTGTACAGGTGAGTTTGGTGTTTTATCTTTAACAGTCTTCACAGAGGGAGAATAAGGTTTAGAAAAGCACTTACATCCAAATAAGCTTGCTTCCAAGTGTCTTAAAAAACCATTTTTCTATACATCAATATTGGACTAGCTGAGGAAGAAATCAGGAAAATAGTTTCATTCACAATACCTTAAAAAAATACCTATGGGCCAAGAATTGTGCCACGTAGCTTGTAAACCCAGCGCTTGGAAGGCTGAGGCTGGAGAATCACCATGAATTCCAGGCCACTTTGAACTATGCAGCAAGACTCAAAAAACCAAAACCCAGACCAAACCAAACCAAAAAACCCCCAAAACATACAAACAAAAAACAAAACAATCCCCCGCCTAGGGATCAGTCTAACCAAGGAGGTGAACAATTTCTACAATGAAAAAGATTGATTTTAGAATGCGCAACACTGTACCTACAGCTATAGGAAGTCCCCCACCCCACCTTAGGCAATTTACCTACTTTTCACCTCAGAGGCACCGACGCTAAATAGTGATTTGGTTTATTGTTGGAGATGTGAATGGTGGAGTGACCTGAGCAGGCCACAAACTTCCCCTCACACTCTCAATCGAAACTACCACCTTGCTGAAGGTTCAATGCTGTTTTTCTCAGGTTTTGCCATGTTCAGTATCCAAGTTATTCCAAGTATTCTCCCATTTTACACATACAGTGAATATGTAGTTCCTGTCCTTTGGATTTACATGAGATGTTAAAAATTTCATTTCTCTGCCTGTCTCATGGTTGGGCCCTTACATCTTCAGTGCAGTAGACTGTGGAAGTGAGACCCTCGAAGACAGTCTGTAAGGACCTGCCCTGGATGAAAAGCTCTTACTTGGGCCTCTCTGATGATTAACCAGAGCATGTACTTGGTAACCATGGCTCAGTATCTATGGCCTTTCCTTGAAGACAGATTAGCCTTGTTGGAATCCTAAAAAGTCTCCATTATTTCCTTATTCCGATTAGGCCTAACATCAGAAAAGGCTTGACTATTGAATTGCATATTGAATTAATTTATTCATGTTGCCCCTTGAGACACTGTGAATAACTCCTTCAAAATGCTAACCTCCCTCTATTTCTTTGAGAAGACGTTTTGGAGGACATGGGAAACTTCTCTGCAGATAGATCTGTGATTCTAAAAGGCATATTCCAACTTAGGACAAAAGCTAATTTTCAATATGTGTGAAAGTTTAGCTCACAGACAGGATGAATAAATTCATAGCAGAATTTAAGAAAAATCCTTTTGGAGGTTTCTCCTTGATTTACGGGCCTTATAAATATAATTCCTGGAAGACAGTATGTAGGATTATGGAATTTATTTTGTGTGTTTGCCATAAGGATGAAATAGAATTTTGGAATTATTGGGGCCAGGCAAAAGGGAAATTATATAGGCTCAATAGATGAAAAGAAATGTTGAAAAAGTACTCTAAAAGACATATCAGGTAATAAACCACCATGGCCAGATGGATACACAGCTGTATTGTACAGAACATTCAGTTATAAATTACTTCTAATTTTAGAAAGGTTTATAAGCTTGCTTTAAGAAACATAGAAGCTTCTCATTGTTCCAATTTTGCTGGCAGTAGAATGGAAATGTATAGAAATTTTTAAATTCTAAAAACAAAACAAAACAAAACACCTAAACAAAAACGTGGCTATTAGATTATCAAAGCTATTAAACAGTACATGTATCTTTTTTAATCATTCTTTAAAATTTTATTTTAAAGAGGGTAAAATTAAACATAACAAAACAGAACATAAGAAAACAATGTAAGAGACACAGATTTCAAAGCAAGACAACCAGAGATCTTCACTATCTATCATATTGTCTGTTGTTTTCTTTCAAACAGTTGTCCACATCTTCACATACATGAATTGATAAACAACAACATAGTATAAAACTGATCAGAAGAGGATGATGAAGGCATTTTCGGTGTGCAAGATCAGACAATAAGGAAGTCAACAATGGCTGCCATAGTGTCTCTCATTCTCTTCAAAATAGCTGTCCATACCTTCACGTGTGTTGAAATTAAACAAAACAAAACAGACTAAAATCACTCTGAACAAAGAATAATAATATTGCTGGATTTCACATCATGACACTATGGAATCAGCACCAGGTAGCTTAGTGTCTCTTTTTCTTCAAAGTAATTGATCATTTCATCATGCATCATATAATCAGTTCTCATAAACTGTTTAGAAGTCCTACGCATGCATGAGTCTCTACATGTATATCTATCCTTTCTGTATTAGAGGGAAAAACAAAACAGAACAAGACAAAACAAAACAAAACAAATTCCTAGTAATACACGAAATGAAAAAGACACATGAAACCACAATACAAGGTGATCTACAATGGTTACTATGATGTCTCCTGTTATCTTCAATAGAATTGTCTATATCATCAGGCATAGTATAATTGAACATAGCAGTACATAACAATATTAATAAAAACAAAACATTGGAGACATTATAAGACTTCAAAAGCAGGTAATAGTCAAACCAGAGTAGGTATCCTAGTGAATCTTGTCATCTTCAGAGTATTTCCCTATACTCTCAGACTTGATGCTATCAATCATAACAGATTCGAATAAAATCAGTCAAAACAGTGATCTAACAAACCAGATTAAAATAAGATCAGAGTCATAATAAGACAGTACAAGTAATACAGGGCTTCAGATTAAGTTAATAGGAATTTAAAGATGGTTACCATAGTTTATCCTACTATTTTTGGAATAGTGTCTATACCCTCAAATCTAGTACAAGTAGACAGATTGGAACAGAATATAATCAAACTAAACAGAGCAATGAGAATAATGTGGATTTTAAATCCTGACACACTAGTAACAATGTCCTCTACCTTCCTTTTTTGTAAAATTCCTCTCCTTTCACTTTCACAGGGTGCATTGTACATTTTGGGTCCCAGTAACTCCTTTAGTTTTTAGTTTAGGGGAGCAACTCGCTGTTTACCAAAGTGGTTCCAAACTTTTTAACCCCTGGGCTTGATCTTAACTTGTATTCCTTTACCTACAAAAGCCTCTAGGCTTTCCTTTCTTATAGCTGAGTAGTTCTCCACTGCACAAAAGTGTCATGTCTTTCCAACCTATCTGCAGCTGCTGGATGAGCTGCCCCTATTTCTCTCTGGTTTCCTGTCACATAGAGTATTGTTTTCTCATATTTGACTTTTGGTCCATAAACTCTTTTTCAGGTTAATTGTATTTCATATTCAGAGAATCTTGATGGACTCTATCTCCTGATCTACTCTGCTTGTGTCTCTTTTTATAGCCAAAAGAGACACAAGCAGAGTAGATTTTTGTCTCATTTCTTTGTCTCATTTCTGCTATGCTATTTTTCTGCCATTGGTTGTCTACTTTTCTCCTTCATTCCACAGTCTGCCCTGTTCATTGAGGCCTCTCTGCCACTGTTCCTGAAATCCTGGTGTTTTTTTTTTCCTCTCTCTAGTATATCTTTCAGTATTTTTTGTAGGGTTGGATTGGTGGTCACAAATTCCTCCAGGTCCTCTTTGTCATGGAAGTATCTTGTTTCTCCATTAATTTTGAGAGACAGTTTTGCAGGGTACATCAATCTGGGTTGGAGGTTATTTTCTTTCAGGGCTTGGAATACTTTGCTCCAAGCTCTTCTTGATTTGAAGGTTTGTGTCAAAAAGTCTGTCATGATTTTGATGGGTTTTCCTTTATAGGTGGTGTTTTTCTCCGATAGCTTTTAATATTCTGTTCTTGTGATGAATTTCTGGGATCTTATATGTTATATATATATGTCTGGTTGTAGATCTGTTTTGGATGTAGCTGGCTGGAGTTCTGTATGCCTCATACATCTGAATATCATTTCCTTTTCCTATGATTGGGAGGTTTTCCTTAATTATTTCTATGAATAGCCTTTGCATTTCCTTTGTGTTTACCTCTGCTTCTTCACTCACATTTTTTATTCTTAAGTCATAGATCCTCTTATTGTCTTCTAGGCTTTGTATTATTACTGCTCGTTTCCTTGTTATTTTTAAGAGACCTTTCCTTTCACAATTGCACATTGCAAACCTATCTTCAAGGTTTGTTAATCTATATTTAGTTTCTTTCAGGCAATCTTGCCAGCTTTCAATGGAGTTTTTAATTTCCTGGTAATACCCTTGAATCTGTTTAATGTATTCTAGGGTTTTTTTTATATTCTTCATCAAAGACTTCTCTCTTTTTTCTGTGTTCCTCCATTCTTCCATCCATGTCTTCTTGAGAGGTGCTTAGTATTTCTTTTATTAATCTTCTTATATCTTGCTTTACTTGTATTAGTATTTCAATTTTGAGTTTGTCTATATCACAAAGATATTCCTTTATGTCAGCTGATGCTGTGTCCCATATTGTATGTTTGCTGCCCTTGATCTCTTCTGTATTTACCTCTCCTGGACCCATATTCCCTGGGTTGGGGACTGGAGGCTTTTTCTTATTTCTTTCTCTTGTCATGTTTCTGGTTTCTTCCATACAGGTGTATGGTGGAGGTCCCAGCCCCTTTCCATATTGGTTATGGTTCTTCTGATGTGTGCTGCCTAGGGATTGCTGCCCTCTCCAGTTTGCTGTTGGTCACTGAGGTACAAGCAGGGGCAGTGTAGGCTGGCCCCTCCCCTCTGATCCAGTCAACCAGCAGGGGCCTTCACCATGTTAATGTGTGCCTTACAGATGGAACCACCTCGGGACAACTTTGGGAACAATTTTGTCCCTGGCTATTGGGTCCTGGCCAGGGGCATAACCCAGCCCAAGCAGATCCCACCAGTCTGCTCTGGGCAGGCAGCAGCCAACTGAAGTCACTGCCATTCCTTGTTCATGCTCGTCCTGCCCAATTCCAATATGTCATCCAACTGGTCACCCCCATCCCGCAGGAGGACCAAATTCCGAGCACTCACCACAGGTCAGTGCAGGTCTCCATGCTGGCTTTGTTCCGCTCTGTTCTTCATTGGCTCACCAACCCCTGACTTCAGTGGGACTGCAGCTCCAGTGAGAACACCGCAACCATGAGTCAGACCGGCTCTAGTGAGAGCACTGCGACCTCGATTCGGACTGGCTCTGGTGAGAGCGTGTCTGGTTCCAGCCTTTGTCCACATTTTTCTTTTCTTTCTTTTTCTTTCTCCTTAGTTTCTTCCTGGGTTGTGAGAATCCCTCTCCTTTCATCTGGTCTTCTCCATGGTGGTAAATTGTGGTGTCTGAGCTGTTTCTCTCAGAGTGGCTCTTTACCTTGCTACTTATTGACTCTCCATCTTCTCAGGACCCTCCAGTGCATCTATCTTGATCAAGTAGATTTATTTCATGGAAGTTTTCTGGAATTTGATATTTACCACTTAGTAATATTAAAAATATAGTAATACATCATTGAAAAATAAGCATGAATAGAGGCTTTGCCTAGTGAATTGAGCTGAAAATGAAGCATGAATCTCAAAGAAATAGTCACTGAAGGCTTTGTAGAAATTTCAAAACAAGCCTGAGTTCACAATATATATTACTTTTTCATTTCCACAAATATCTGTGGAATAATCATGGGTACTTCAAACTATTTGGCATTTTACATATTGTTAATGGGAAAAGTTTGTGTCTAATACTGTGCTTAGTAAATTATAATATGTTCATATAATAGATATTGTGAAATTATTACAATTAATATTGAAAATTAACACCAAAAGATGACTTTCATATGTCACTCATAAAAGGAGGCTCTAAAGCAGTCTATTGGGGATGATTCACTTTTGTGAAGTAAAGGATCTGAAGTGTCCACCAGGGGTTTTGTTAGAACCAGTTAAACATTGAGACCTGAGACTATCTAAGGAAACATCTGGCCCTGGCTGCTGTAGAAGGTGTCACAGAGTAAACACTGTCCATCTGCAAGGCTGTGCCAGGTGTTCCATGTCAGCAGGAGTCTTTTCAGGTGGACAGAGCTGGCGCAAGGAGGGATAAGACCAGGCAGCCCTTGGAAGCCTCATACTTTACAGTGTCTAAACACATCTTGTGACAACTCAATAGACTTCCAGGTTCACATTCTATTTATCAAAGTCACCACATTCAAGAAAACCCACTCTTGCAGTTCATTTGTAGTCTTTTCTGAACTGGATGCAATTTATCAACCAGGGACCATCTTCATCAGTAAGTAATGTTGCTTCATATCATAGCTGGCCTTTTCAGCTGTGGAGCAGTCAGGAATTGGGGTGAAACAGAGTGACAACCAGCCCTTAGAAATATGTGATGACAATGTAGTAAGCTAGAGACCTAAAGAGAGGCGCCTGGTCTTCAGTGTTGTATTTTCCCCCATGGGGCCAAACTCCTCAGCAATTTTTCAGGTCTCTAAGAGAATAGAGCTGGAACATTAAATAAAGTGCCGATATTCATGGAAAAGGACTTTTGACCCTTTACCCCCAGTGTTTATTCTATTAACCTCTATTCACTCTTTCTGGATCTTTTTATTTGTTCTTGTGGATGCAAGTTACTTTCTTATGTCATTTTCGCTTTACTTTAGTGATTTGACTGGAAGTTCATTTCCTCCCCAGAGGCTGCAGCCTTGGTTATGCCCACAGTCATTCTGGGATGACAGTGATCTTAGCAAGATTGGCTACATGACTCTATTTCTGTCTCTGTCAGCCCAGGTCTCTGGCAGCCCAGGTGCTATGTTCCATAACTTCCAGCTGACTGACTGCTCTGTTGTTTTTCGTAATGCTATGGGACATGAATTTTTATTGCTCCATAATCCTTTAGGGCTCTTCAACAGGAATAGTCTTTGAGGACTCTCTTTGGAGTTTGTTTTGACCCCAGAGTGCTGTTCTCAGCCATCCTTTCCCCTGGTTCCCTCTGTTAAACTCCCACTTAGTGGTCTACAATTTAACTTACTCTCATAAAGCTCCCAACCTCCTTTTCATTCATAAAGTATCTGCGGTTTTCAACAGTGCTCTTGGATTGACCTGCATTGTATTTTTTTTTATTTAAAGAGAGAAAAAAAAAACAGGTAAAGGGTAGAAATAATACAGAATTTCAAAAAAAAAAGATAAACAGTAAGAAATCACTAGTTGATAAATTACATATTGTCCTCTTAGAAATAGTTTTTGTTCAAGTTACAAAATTAAAGCATACAAAGTAGACATTCAAACAGTGAGACTGCAAGCAGCTATGCATGCATGGGTCTCTACATGTATTTCTATCCTTTCTGTATTAGAGGGAAAAACAAAACATAGCAAGGCAAAATTCCTATAAAATTTTGTCTATATTCCTATAAAATTCCTATAAAAACATGAAACCAAAAAGTCATATAAAACCGCAGTACATGGTGATCTACAATGTTACTGTGCTGTCTCTTGTTATCTTCAATAGAATTGTCTATATCATCAGGCATAACTGAATATAGCAGTATAATTGAATATAGCAGTACATAATAATATTAGTAAAAATAAAACATTGTAGACAGTGTAAAACTTCAAAGGCAGGTAATAATCAAACCAGAGTGGATATTCTAGTGAATCTTGTCATCTTCAGTGTAGTTGTCTATACTCTCAGACTTGATACTATCAATCATAACAGCTTTGAATAAAATCTGTCAATACAAAACAACAATCTAACAAACCAGATTCAATTAAGATCAGTCATGATAAAACAGTGTAGTTGCCTATACTCTCAGACTAGATACTATCAATCATAACAGCTTTGAATAAAATCTGTCAATACAAAACAGCAATCTAACAAAACATTTGGGGAAATTGCAGTGGTCAGCACATCTGCAGTGCAATGTATAAGCCTCGCCCTGGGAAAACCACCTTCGTGATCATGGTATCTCCCCTGCCAGGTAAGTATCTGCATTGTATTTCAAAAGGACTTGGACTTAACTGTATTCTATTTCAAATGGCATTCTTTCAAAGAGAGATTCTAAGATTTCTGTTCTTATGTCTTAACTTTTGAGAAAAACATTTATGCCACGGATACTGCACTTGGTGGAGGTCCACCAGCCTGCTCCCTCAGAGCTACACTTCTGCTCCGTGGGCAGGGGCTGAGCCTGTGGCCTTCTCAGTTTACCTTTCCTCAAGTCGTCTCTTTGCCCACAAGTGAGCTGGAAGAGGAGTGGTTAGGTGGTAGGATAGAAGAAATAATGATGGATAGAAAGGAGAAAAGGAAATAATTTAAAAACTGTATTTTTTTTTTTAAAGTGCAGCTTCAAGACACAAAATGTCACAAAGTTATAGTGCCTTCTTCCTTTCCATGAAATTCTCTCAAAAAATTCTGAAGAGTCTTAAAATAAACCTGTAAATTGGGAACTGGGCCCATGCTTTCCCCCTATAAATTACTCTTCCTCCCACAGATCTCTATCCTCAAGGAAACAGCATCATGAAGTAAGCAGCGCATCTCAGCTTTCACCAGTGGTAAGTGGCTGGCATTCTAACACGGCCTGGCAAATGGTGGCCCAACAGAGAGTCAGTATATACGTCCTGCACCCAAGACTACACAAATACATCCAGCTCCAGACCATTTACTTCTGAGTGTGTACATTTTTTTCCTGCTAATGTGTACCAACTCCACATAAGGAATGTAAACATTATGTACTGCAAACATGTACTAGTAAAGGTAACATTTTTCCCCTGTGTTTCCTACAGATGTATCCTGAAAATTGTTTTTCTGTTTTGAGAATTTAGTCTGTGGGTGGGGTGAGTTGAGGTTCCCATTTCCTCTTTGGGAAACTTCTTTAGACCCTATCTGGTGACATATTTGTATCTATATAGTTGATAAGTGGAGAGTAGAGTAAGACAGCACTAGCTCTATTCTCATTTTATTTTATTACTTTTTATTTAAGATTAAAAAGACACAGAAAAGAAAAACAAACAAGCAATGCAGACAAATACAATAATGGTATGGGTTTACAAAACAAGATGATAGGAACCCATACCAAATACAATAATGGTATGGGTTTATAAAACAAGATAATAGGAATTTGACAATGGTTGTAATACTGTATATTGTTACCTTCAAGAGGATTGCTTAGATTAACAGATATAGACATGTAAAATTGATCTAAACATATGAGTATTAACTGTTCTTTTCTAATAACTAATACAATTAGCAGTATAGTCAGTTTAGCTATCTTTTGTATGTATATGTACAAATGTATGTCTTTTTCCTTTTCTCTTCCTTCATTCCTCCTTTCTCTTATTCTAATTACCTTTCCTCTTTGAACAGTTTCTTACTCTTACACAGTATTCATTGTAGAAATATTTGCAATTTTTTTTTGTACCAAGATCAAACTCACAACCTTGCACTTGCCAGGCAAGTGCTTATGCCTCTGAGCTAAATCCCTGGCCCTCTATTCTTACAGAATAGAGCTTCTGCAGCACAGCCTAGGGGATGAGAAGTGCTCGTGGACTGGCAGCCCCAGATTTTCTGCTTGGGAAAGTGGATTCCCCCCAGGAAGTGGATGACCTGTGTTCTTGGCTGCACCAGGTTTATGCTTCCATCATGCTGAGCTGTGAGAGGGTGAAGTTTTCAATTCTTAATGTTCCTATGGCAATTTAGCGGATTTTAAAAAATAAGTATTTCCCAGTTGCTGTGTGTACCCAGAGTCTGGGCATGAGGAAAGCACGCTACGACTGAACTACATTTCTAACCTGGCGTAAATATTCTTATTTTGCTTACCTGTATTTTTGGCATGAAATTTGTTTTGAAAAATATTTACTAAAAGAAGCAAATTAAAACAAATCATTGTTCATTGTTGGCTGAGAAGAAAGGGATAGTGCCAGGCTTGCAAACCATTTTGTCCCTTATAGTGAGCAATTCCCTAGAAATAAAGATGACTTGGTCAAATCTCATTGTAAACATGTAAATGGAAGATCTCTTCACAAACACTCATGGCATTCACTGGTGGGATAGTTGTCAACTAATTCTTCAGTCTTTGTAGTATAATAAGATATTCCTGATCTGTCTAGAAATGATCGTGTTAAATGAACCAGGAGGCTATGGATTGATGGGCAGGGCTGTCTGGAAAAAGTCACATAGGCTGTGTAACTATATGCATATGTTTTATAATAAATAGTTTTCTTTTGTAAAAGTGATTACTACTTATTTTAAATTTGCCAAATGAGCAAGAGAGGATCTGAAAAACTGTTTTGGAGATCTTTGGCTATTTATTGAGACTCAGTCTCAAAAACAACAACAAAAAAACCCAAACCCGATATTTGCCTGAATTGCCCAATTAGTCAAACAGAGTCATCAAAACCCCTGCCAATTGCACTCCTTATCCTAATGCCACAGTTGGTCCTGTAAATAAAACAAGAGATATTCAGGAGAAAAATACCATTATTTAAGGGCAGCACTTCAATGGGGTTTAGAAAAGAAAACCGTGTCAGGAAGCACTACCCCTAGGTGTGTTATTATTTCCACGATTTCTTGGGCTATGATGAGGGAGTGATCTACTCCAGTGGAATTGTTACAATCATCCACAAGAAAGACTGCAGGTTTCAGCTTCTTTCCATTTATGTGAAACACTGCTCTTGTTGATAGAATTATTCTGTGTAAAAAAAACAACAGCCCCAGTATACTAACATCTTGTGTTCAAAAGTTAGTTAATGCAATTTGGATCAGAACACATCTTTCCACATGGAAAATGCTTTAATTTCTGGCAAGTCAGCTGAGAGAGTTTTAATAGTATCTTTGTTATTTGCTTCTATGTCATAATGGGTCTTATGATATATCTGGAATCTAAAATTTCAGTAACATATGGCATATAGATGGCAGAAAGCAATTTCATGTTTAGATGCAACTCTTCTCTGTTTTCCCTCTGTCCTTGTTGTCTGTACCCCAATAGAAAGGCAAAGAGGATGAATAATATAAAAAAATTACCCAACATTGATTATAGATACACTTTGTTCTAGTCATTGTGCTAAGCACTTTTTTTATTTTAAAGAGAATTAAAAAACATAAAAACTAAACAGAATTTCAAAACAAGATGATAGGAAATTAATAATGGTTATTATGTTGCATATTGTTGTCTTCAAAACAGTTGCTCAGATTACTAGATATAGGCATGTAAAATTGATCAAACAATATAAGCATTAACTGTTCCTTTCAATGAACTAATAGAATGACTTGTACAATTATCTTAGCTATCATATATATTTTTTTCTCCTTCTTTCTTTTCTCTTTTCCCCAATTCTATTTGTTCTTTCCTTTTGAGCAGTTTTTTTGTTTCACTTAAAAATATATATTCTATCTTTTGGATCTTATTTACACTTTTTGTTTCTTACACTAGAGAGACAATACAATGTTTACACATGTGAGTATGATTTATTTCACTTATGAGTATGGTTTCTAGTTGTACCCATTTACCTATAAAAGTCACAAATTTATCTTTCTCTACAGCTGAGTAGTACTCCATAGTATAAAAATAGCACATCTTTTTTATCTACTCCTCAGTTGATGGGCATTTTGGGTTGTTTCCAAGATTTAGCAATTACAAATTTTTCTGCTATAAATACGAGTGCACATATATCACTGTGGCATGATGTTTTCAATTCTTCTGGTAAAATACCCAGAAGGGGAATAGCTGGGTCAAAATGACCTCTTATCCTAGATTTTTGAGACTCTCCAGACTTATTTCTATAGTGGTTGCACCAGTCCACACTCCTACCAAGAGTGAGGAAGGATTCCTTTTTCCCCACAGCCCCACCAGCATTTGTTATTGGTTGATTTTTTGATGTTAGCCATTCTTTCTGGAGTGAGATGGAATTTCAATGTTGTTTTAATTTGTATTTCTAGAATGATCAAAGATGTTGAACATTTTTCCATATATTTTTTTGCCATTCATATTTCATCATCTGAGAATTATATGTTCATCTCATATGCCCAATTTTAGGTTGAGTCTTTGAATTTTGGGGGCCTGACTTTTTAAATTCTCTATATGTTCTAGATAGAAGTCCTTTGTCTGAGTTATAATTGGCTAAACTTTTTTCAATTTGTGGATTTTCTTTTCACTCTTTTGGTGATTCCTTTTGATGGGCGAAAACTTTTTAATAAGTTGAGGTCCCAGTTGTTGATTCTTTGAAGTATTTCCCATGCAGTTTAGTTTTTGTTCATGAACTCTCTGCCTACTCCTATGTTTTCAAGATTTCTACTTGCTTTCTCTTCCAGTAGGTTTAGTGTTTCTGTTTTAATATTCTGATCTTTGATCCATTTTGACTTTAGTTTAGTGCATGGTGATAGACATAGGTCTAGTTTTAGTCTTTTGCATGTGAAGAGCCAGTTTTTTCAGCACCATTTAGTAAAAAGGCTATCTTTCTTCCAGTGAACATGTTGGGCCCCTTTGTCAAAGATATGGTGGCTGAGTATGTTTGTAGTTGCATCTGCATCATCTATTCTGTTCCACTAATCCTCAGTTTTTGTTTTTTTTTTTACCATTACCATGCTGATTTTATCACAGTAGTTTTGGAATATAATTTCAAGTTAGGGATTGTGATGCTTCCTGTCTTTCTTTTGTTGCCCAAGATTGCCTTTTCTATTATAGGTCTCTTATGGTTCCAAATGAATTTTAGAAATGCTTACTCTAGATCTGTGAGTTATGCTAATGGTATTTTGATTGGGACTCCACTAAATCTGTATTGCAGTTTTGGGAGTATGAGCATTTTCATAATGTTGGTATTTCTTACTCATGAGCAAGGAATGTCTTTTCATTTTCTGAGATCCTCTTCAATTTCTTTTTCATAGCAATATACAAATCTTTTACTTCCTTTGTTAGATTGATACCTAAGTATTTCATTTTTTTGGATGCTGTTGTAAGGGGTGTCATTTCCCTAATTTCTCTCTCAGTGAGTTTGTTGTTTGCGTATAGGAATGCCATTGATTTTTGAGTGCTCACTTTGTATCCAGCTATGCTAATGAATTTGGTAATGAATCCTAGAAGTCTTTTGGTAGAGTTTTTATGGTTTTCTATGTAGAGTATCATGTAATTTGTGAATAATGGTAATTTAACTTCTTCCTTTCTTATCCTTATTCCTTTTATTTCTTGCTCTTGTCTAACTGCTCTGGCTAATGTTTTTATAACTATTAAATTCCCTCTGAACACTGCTTTCATTGCATCCCACAAGTTCCTGTAAGTTGTATTTGCACTTTTGATTGTAGATATTGTTTAATTCCTTCTTTCATTTCATCTGTGACCACTTGATTGTTCAGGAGACTGTTACATAATTTTCATGTTTTTATGGAGTTTTTGTGGTTTCTTTAGTCATTAATTTCCAATTTCATTGCACTATGGTCAGGTAATATGCATGGGATATTTTCAATTCCTTTGCATTTACTTAAGCATGTTCTGTGAGCTAGTATATGGTCTATTTTAGAGACTGTCCTGGGTGTAGCTGAAAAGTATGTATATTCTGATGTTGTTGGATGGAACACTTTGTAAATGTCTACTAGGTCTCTTTTTTCATCAGTTTGCTTCAGTTCTGGTATTTCTTTGCTGATTTTTTGTCCGGTTGATCTCTCTCTCTCTGTCTCTCTGTGACAATGGAGTTTTAATTTTCCCTGTCACTACTGTGTTATTGGTTACTTGATTTTTCATGTCTATTAATATTTGTCTATATAGTTGGGTGCTCTTATATTTGGTGCATATATATTTATGATTGTTAGCTCTTCCTCTTGACATTTTCCCTTATGCACTTGTTAGGGGAAAATTTCTTTATCTCTTTTCATCATTCATGGTTTGAAGTTCTCATTGTCTGCAAACAGAATAGGTGCCCCATGTTTTTTCTGGTTTCCTGTTGCATGGAGTATTATTTTTGCACCCACTGACTTTCAGTCTATGAAATTACTTTTTGAGTTAAATGTATTTCTTGTATACAGCATGTTGTTGGATTTTGTTTCTTGATCCACTCAGCCAGTTTTTTTCTTTTGATTGGTAAGTTGAGGCCATTTACATTAATGGTTATAACTGATATGTATTGGCTTATCTTTTTTTTTTTTTTTTTGTCTTTTTGAGACAGGTCTCTCTATGCCATTCAGGCTGGCCTTGAGCTCACTTTGTAGCCTAGGCTGGTCTCGAACTCACAATGATCCTCCTGCCTCAGTCTCCCGAGTGCTGAGATTACAGGCATGAGCCACCACGCCCGGCTATATTGGTTTATCTTTATCATGTTATCTTCCTGCCGTTGGTTCCCTACTGTCTCTCTCTCTCACTGTTTAATTACCTGTCCTGCTTGGTGGTTTTTTTTTTTTTCTGCTGCTGTTCTGGGAATTGTGGTCATTTTCATCTCTTTCTAGAATATCTTTCAGGATATTCTATATCTTTAGATATGCTTGGCAATTCTTTCATTATAGTTGTAATTTCTTTCTTTTTTTTTTTAAGCTTGAGAGATTATTTCTGATCTGATTTCCTCTGAAGCCTCATGGAGTTTTTTCTTTAGTTGCTATCATTTGAGAAATTCAGTGTGTGACTTCCACTGTCTTCTATGTCAATGTCTCCTGAACTTGTTTTGGGTGGGCTGGAGGTCTGAGATTGCATTTTGCTGCTTCATCTTGACATTTTTTATTTCAAAAAAATTTTTTTTATTTTGTTTTCTGTGGTGATCCTTGTGAATTTTCATGGTAGGTAGCAATATGACTAGTATCAAGGTCTCTCTAGGAAAAGTATGTTCTTCAAGGATATCATCAGTGTGTAGGGGATTTTTGGTCTATGTCTATTCCAAGATCCTACCTTTCCAGTTAATTGAGAGTGGAATGTTGGTTTCTGTTTGGCTCAGTCCCCAGTCTTTTGGTGTAGGGTTGTGGTAGGATTATTATCCTAGAGCTTCCCAGTATTATTGCACAAGGAAGAACAACTGATTACAACAGATGTGACATCCTAGCTACAGTAGAACAATTAGCAATAATGATAGTATCAAGCACAGTTTAGAAATTGACAAACTGTGGTAACTATTGATTTTGTACTTTAGACCATAAGAGCAAAGTCTATAATTATATAACAGAGCCAGTCATAAATTAGGGGTTGGTATGCAAAGTATTTCCTCTTATTAGAGTGGATTTACCCTGGGTTTGTCTGGATGAGCCAGTTGCTGAGTCCTGGGTGCTTTCTGTGCTGGTTGCCAGTTCTGTGGTATAAGGGAATAGCCCAGGCACCTGAGTTCCTCAGGTTGAGGTTCCCTGGGTGGCAGAGAGGTGACAAGCAGGGTTTCTCCCTTTTTGCATGGTTTACCAAGGTTTCCCTGGTAGTGGAGAGGTGATCTTTTCTTTCTTTCTTTCTTTCTTTCTTTCTTTCTTTCTTTCTTTCTTTCTTTCTTTCTTTCTTTCTTCTTTCTCTTTCTTTCTTTCTTTCTTTCTTTCTTTCTTTCTTTCTTTCTTTCTTTTTTCTTTCTTTCTTTCTTTCTTTCTTTCTTTCTTTCTTTCTTTCTTTCTTTCTTCTTTCTTTCTTTCTCTCTCTCTTTCTTTCATGTACCAGGAATCAAATTCAGGACCCTGTGCTTGCCAGGCAGGCACTCTACTGCTGAGTTATATACCCAACCCCAAAGCACTTTAAGTGGATCTTCTCATTTAATTTCCATGATTTCTCTTATTTTATATATGCACTAACAAAGTATTGAAACAACTTGCCTCTCCAGTACAGCTATAGGAGGCCTAAGGTTTCCAAACATGCTGCACAGCTGTAGCCATGTTGGTCAAATATTATTTCCTTGGTAAGAATCTCCTTGTCTACCCCCTCTTCCCCTCAGACTAGGCTTGTACTTATTTAGGCTCTTTCAGCCCTGAATGCAGAGCCCTTGTCACTCTTAAACAACCATATGTGTGGTTATTTAATTACTATCTCCTCATTCTACCAGACCTTAAGTATCCAGGACTACACCTGTCTTTTAATCTATCCCCTAAATAGTAATGCCAGGAACATATCATGGGGCTTAGTTAATATATTTAAAATGAAAAAGGTGGAAATGTGAGAGCATTGCTCTTATGGGAGCAGAGAAAGAGGTGTACACGTGGGCAGAATGGGGGCTTTGGTGTCTCAGGTGCAGAGCTGAGTTCCAGTACTGACACATATGAGGGGGGTCACAGTTGGGTGGAGGATGGTGGCCCCGGGTGCGTGTTAGGGTCACTGCTTACTGGTACAATCCTTATGTCAATCATTAGTCTGGTTGATTTTTAAAAAAGATAATTTCCAAAGAGCAAGAAGTTTACTATCTGTGCAGTGATTCTCTACTCCACTGGTTCCTTTTTTTTTCTGAAACAAGGTCTCACTGTGTAGCCCAGGCTGGCCTTAAACTCACAGCTATACTCCTGCTTTCACCCCTCAAGTGCTGGGCTTACAGGCGTGCACTACTACACCCAGCTCCACTGACTTAATTGAGGATCATTTGCCCACCCAGACCTTGATAAACCTTCAATGATTTCTTTTTGTTTTTTGGGGAAAGTCCTTAGATATCAACCTAAGGCCCTCAAAATCTAATCTCTTTTCCTAAAACTCCCACTGCAAACTGTCATCTATAGCCAGTGTCATTTGCTCCTTGAGCCCTGTCCTTATGGTGACTTTTCCTGCCTCTCTGTCTGTACCTAAATGACTTCCACTTCACATGCTCTATTTGCCCGTTGGCTAAACCCAAAGTACCGTTTAAAACCCAGACAGACCCGCTCCAGACTAGCTGGGCCCTCCTACTCAGAGGTGTATCCTGTTGGGGTGGTGCCAGGCTGGTTGCTTGCCTTCTGCTGCTGTGTAAATCTCACCCGGGACACAGAATTACCAGTTGCTTTTTCCTTATGGCCATCTTTTCTCCTCTTGAAACTAGCTGTAGTACTGCATATTCTTCAGCAGGTGGCAACCTTCGCAAACAGAATTCAGACGATTTTGTTCGCATACCCACAGCAGTTACCTCAGCCGATCTTGTTCGCTAATTAGAAACATTTGCTTCCTTGGAGTCACAGAAATGTTCCCACTATTATTCTGTTTTGTGAGAGGAAACAATCTGGGTTGTTATTTAAGTGATTCCATTTTGCAGCCCTCACGTGCTTGGAAGATCAGAAGACAGCAAAACAATTCTCTTCATTATTTCCCCCCAAAGAATAAGGAGGAATTATGCTTCTTTTTATCAATTTTGACATGTTGTTTTTAGTTTTTCACAAGATGATGATAATGTTAAAATTTTTATACAGGGATCTTTATCATTAAAGATAATGGGGTGGAGGGAATGTTTTTAAAAAGGTAAGGCTAGACTGCTATTTGAAAACAAAGACACTAAAAAGCTAGGAATATTGCTCAGAATTATGTCTCTAGTTAACAAGAATATTTGAAAACTTGAAATGGAGAAGTTGATAAATAATATTTGGTACATAAATATTTTCTGGAATAATGACAAGGACATGTACCTAAGACTGCTCTTTCTGAGTTTATACTTTGACTATTTGTGGGCGTTGATTGACTAAAGGCATCTTGGAAAATACATACCTCATTTTCTTATTGGTACCTCCAGAACTTTGTGTTTCCAGTTCAAATTTTATTTCCTGTGATGGTTTATGGATGGCCCAACTTCTAACGTCACTTTTCCCTCGAACTGCCTTCTCTTATATGTACAAAGCAAGTGTAGTATCATGAGGTTAAATTAAGCAAGCAAAAGGAAATATCAACTTCTAAAAATACATTATGTTTTTTCAAGGAACCATTGTGGAAAACCATGTATTTATTTTAATGATGATTTAGTGACCAAAAAAAAGTTTGAAATTTCTCTTTTGGTCTTATTTCAGAGCCTATTGTAATGGGGTAACATCTGTTATGGGGCCATTCTGTGGAGCTTGAGTTCTGTGTCTGTTTTTGCATTCTGGTGCTGTTCAGATGTTGTTTATCCTGTGAACTTTGTATCATCATAGGAATAGCAGGTACCCTAATATTTTGTCCTCTCATCTCTCTCCAGACAGGTTTAAATATTCTTTCATTTGATTATTCAATATAAACAATCTATTCCTTAAAGTTTTGATGTCTGATTTTAGAATGAATGATTCCAGTGTCCCCATAGTCTGTGAAATAAGTAGTATTTATTCAAGTTCAGTCGAACTTACCAACCTCCAAGTTCACACTTTAGAGTTAGAGACATATTTTTATCTAGTTGGGAGGAAACTGGTTAAAAAGTTATACAACCGGAAGAGTTTTAGGGAGGTGAAATTATTCTGTACGGTACTTTAGTGGTGGCTACAAGTCATTCATTATACATTTATCCAAACCTACAGAATGTACAACAGTAAGACTGAGTCCTCGTGCAAACTATATAGACTTTGAATGATAACAATATGTTAGTGTAGATTCATTAGTTGATTCTGCACAAACAGTTAAGTTCTGCTCCAAATGTTCCACTCTCAGCAGAATGTCCAAACTTGGAGAGACTGTGCATATGTAGAATAAGGGAGAGTGCAGAAAACCTCTGTACCTTCTGCTCAGATCTGCTGTGAACCAACAAAACTGACCTAAAAAACCTTTTCAAAAGCTTACCATCAACCAATATAAGGGAAGGAAAGAGTTAGGTGCAGTTGCACGTGCTTGTAATCGCAGCTACTTGGGAGGCTGAGGTGTCAGGATTGCAAGTTCAAGGCCAGCCTGGGCAACTTAGCAACCTAGCAAGACCTCATCTCAAAATTAAAAAAGAAAGAAGGCTGGGGATATAGATCAGGGAAAAGCACCTTGGTTCAACCCCAGTTCTACCAAAAACAACAGCAAAAGAATCTCTTAAGAAAGAAACTATAACCCCACTGAATGTGTATGTGTCTTTTCAGTTAAAACAAAGACTCAGCCTGTGTTTGCATCCTATCAGAAGACCAACTTTCCTTAAACTTGTCCCTTTGTTCTCCCCAGTACAAATTTCCATCTCTTACACATCCCAAGGGCTGGGGACTTGCTGAGGCTGATAAGCATATTTGTTGGAATGACTAAAGCTGTGTATTTATGAGAGAACTATGAACATATTTTTAGATAAAGGTTCATGTGCAAAGCCTAAAAATGATAAAATAATGTATGGCTTTATTAATGCCCAATTCCATTCTCATGAAGAGGTTAATGAAAACTCAGAGCCAGGTGTTCTAGGAAGCTCTGTGTTTCTGTCATCTGTCCTATCTGTCCTCATTCTGCTCCAAGAGATGGGTGGAGATTCATTCATGTCACAACTCTTGATATTTGTGGAAATCTCTTCCTCTGTATCTGTTCCTATTCTGAAACCTCTATTTAGATATGCTCATTTATACATTAATGTTGCTTAGGCATCGAAATGATCCACAATCAAATGGGATAAAAACTTAGAAAAAGAAATAGTAGCCTCTGTCCTGTTCCTCTGGTCCCCTGTTCTAGATCTCCCTGGAAGTGATCACCTTCCATTTAACAGCATCTAAATGTCCCTTTTGCTATTTATTTACCTATTTATTGTAATATCTTAATCAATATGTATATTCTGGTACTTTATATTTTTCCAGTAATGGACATTACTCTGTGATTGTGGTTGAAGTTTAGGTCTTTGCAGTCAAATGTTCTACCCCTGAGCTACACTCCTATCTTTAGGACATTTTTCTCTTTCTTTTTCTGTCTCCTCACCCCCACAACTTGCTCAGCTCCTGTCTTGGTCGTCATGATGTAGTTACATCCAAAGTTTTGATTAGATCAATGCTCAGCATCTACATTATAATGACCATTCAGGTTGCTCATGGCAGACACAAGTTATTTGATGATTGCATCTCCTTTTTGTGCAATCTTTTAGTCTTGATGTTAATAATTGTTTTAGTTTGTATTTGCTTTATTGTGCATGCACAGACAACTTTATTTCTAAATGCTCCAACAGATTTGTCAAATATCTGTTAATATGTTTAAAAAACACTCAAACCAAGTTCACAAAACAAATCTGTGGTCCATTCCTTCCATTCCTTCTCCCCATCTTCTCCATACCTCTGTCCCACTCTCTCCTTCTGGATTATTTGCTCATTAGATCTTCAACATGAAAGTCTCTGTGAGGCTTCTCTGGCCTTGAACTCCATTTCCTAAATTTCCTTTCCCTTTCTTTCCATGATTTTTTTTTTAAGCACAGCCTATATTTGACAACATTTTCTGAGTTTTTGTGAAGTCTGAAATGTCTTTCATATCACACCTTAATTAATTAATCATATGGATTGTGCTAAAATTCTTGGTTAAAACTCTTTGCACTTGCCAGCCTTTGCTAATGCAGGTTTGATATTGAGAAATCAGATTCCTACAGTATAGTGACGGTAGTTAGTAATATACTGTATACTTGAAGTTGGCTAAGAGAGTAGATGTTAAGTATTTTCACTATATACACATATGCTTAAAAAGTAGCTATGTGAGGTGGTGGATATGTTGATTGGCTTGATGATGGTAATAATTTTCCAAGGTATACTCATAGCAAAAGCTTATCTCAAATATATACTTTTTTGGGGGTGATACTGGATATTGAACCCATGGCCTTCACATTGGGCTACATTCCCAGTCCCTTTTTATTTTTTGAGACAGAGTCTTGCTAAGTTGCCCAGGCTGGGCTCAAACTTTCAAACCTCCTGCCTCAACCTCCCAGAACTCTAAGAGGCAATGCAGTACATTTTTTTTTTCATCAGATATACCTTAATAAAGCTGTTTAAAAAATAAATCAGATGTTATTCCAGCTCTCATTTTCATTATATGTTACTATTATTAAATTGGTACAGTCCCTCAGGATTTTCTGTTTATTTATGATATCTAAAATTCGTTGGTGATGGGTCTCACTGTGGACCTATTACGGTGTGACCTTGTGGGCTCTTTCAACATGGAGACCTATAGATTTTTACAGATCTGCAGCTTTTTTTTCTTTTTCTTTTTCTCACTATGCAGGTCAGGCTGGCCTTTAGCTCACTTTGTAGCCCAGGCTGGTCTCGAACTCACAATGATCCTCCTGCCTCAGCCTCCCGAGTGCTGGGATTACAGACATGAGCCACCACGCCCGGCTTAGGTCTCCAACTTTTTAAATTTTTTTTTAATTTTAGAAGGAATAAAACAGAACAATAAAATGAAACAAAGCAAAACAGTGAGAACACAATATTGGATTTCAAAATTAAGACAGTAGGGTCTACCTTAGTTACTCTACTGAGTATTGTTATCCTCTAAATAGTTGCTCAGACCACTGGCTTTAGGCCTGCAAAGTCAATCAGCAATACAAACTTTAGGCTGTTTCTTTATTTTCGTTGCCATCATTTCAAACTATACTTCTCCAAATCAGCCGGCTGTGGGAGGGTGGTGGTGGTGGTTCTTTTCTCCTGGTCACCTCCTGCAGGCTCCGGGAGGGGGGGGTGACTTCCATCCTAGCTCTCCTCCTGGCCCTGGTCGCTGCTAGCTCACAGCAGGGGACAGGGGAATGTGACTTCCATCCTCGAAGATCTCCAGTTTTAAAAATTTTTTAAAATTTTCTTTTGTTGGTTCCTTTCTGTTTCTTTATTCTTTGTATGTGATGCTTTTGTTAACTGGATCATGAGCCTCAGTTCTAATTTTTGATTAGCACTAAAAGTCAATTGTCATTCTTTATTTTTTAATTAATTAATTAGTCTTTTTGAGACAAGGGTCTACTATGTAGTTCAGGTTGGTCTCGAATAGCCTAAGCTGCTCAAACACTTGCAACGATCCTCCTGCCTCAGCCTCCCAAGTGCTGGAATTACAAGTGTGCACCACCATGCTCAGCTTATGCTTAACTTTAAAAAAATCCTGTATACTTCTGTCCTCAGCTTCTTCATTTTACTCTTTTTATTTGAATTTTTAAAAATTTCAGACAACATATTTTCAATTTCAAAGAGCTGTTTATATTGATTCTTAATACATTATTTCATTCTTATTTTATGGATACAAAATCTATATTTAACTTTTGGGATATTAAGAATTGTATATTGATTTTATCTTCTTTTTTTCTGCATTTATTTTGTTATTTGTGCAGTAAATGATTTTTAAATGCTTTTATGTTTTTCACATGTTATGCTGAGAATTATAGCTGTGCATATGACAAATTCTCATTTGTGGAATGTTTATCTAGGATTGTTTTACCCACCATTCACAGGAGACAAGAATGGTGTAGGGAGGTCTTCGGAAGATTGCAAGATGGCCAACTGAGTGGCGGCACTGTAAGAGAGCCTCTCTGAGGAAAAAAAAATAAAAACAACTCAGACGCTGGAATCTGGCAACGTGGAGAAAGCCAGACAAAAGGAGAGGAATTCTCACAACCCAGGAAGAAACTGAGGAAAAAGAAAAAGAAAAAAGAAAGAAGCATGGACAGAGGGCTGGAGCTGGGCAAGCCCCAGTCACTGTACCAGCAGGCCTTAGAGTCAGGTGACTTACGATCGAGCTGAGATCACAGCCCTGCCTGGAACGGGCGTTGGTGAGCTCCAGACCCTCGGCTGGAGGAGGCGCTGAGACAGGGAGTGGAAACAGCCAGTCCAGCTGCATGAACTTTGGTGAGTGATGGAAACTGGATTCCCCAAATCAGGAGGACTCGCTGGGTGACATTTTGGAGTTGGGCAGGGCCAGCTTGAATCAAAACCTGAGGCAGCATCCACTGATGACTCCTATTCCAAAGCAGATTGGTGGAATCTGCTCGGGCAAGGCCACGCCCCTGGTTGAAATCCAATAGCCAGGGACAAGGCTTTTCTGGGCCAGTGGCATCCCAAGGGAACACACAAACTTGTTGAAGCATAAACTGGTTTACTGGCATAGGGGGAGGAGCCAGCTTTCAGCGTGCAACTTGCAGATCCGCAGCGGACTAGGGGGCGGTACTTCCCTAGCAAGTGTGCTGCAGAAAAAACTGTAAGCAATAGGAAAGGCCCAGAGACCTCCACCACCCACCTGTCTGAAGGGGGCCAGAAACATGAAAGAGCAAAAGGTCCCCAACTACGGAATCAGAGAAAGTGAGTCTAGCAGAGGTAAATGCAGAGGAGGTTGAGAGCAGCAAACCTGTAATGTCAGAGACAGCCTCATTGGAAATAAAGAAATACCTCCGTGACCTCATTGTCAAATTTAAATCTGAAATTCTAACTCAGGTGAAGCAAGATATAAGAAGATTAATAAAAGAAGTCCTGGGTGATCCTCAAATAGACACAAATGAAAGAACAGAGGAACCCAGAGAAAGGAGAGAAGCCTTTGATGAAGAATATAAACAAAATCTAGAATATATGAAACAGATCCAAAGAGAATATCAGGAAATTAAAAACTCCATTGAAAGCTGGCAAAACCTTTTAACAGAAACTAAAGACAAACTTTCAAAACTTGAAGATAGATTTACAAAGTATGATCGTGAAAGGAAGGATCTCTTAAAAATAACAAGGAACCAGGAAGCAACGATACAAAGGCTAGAAGATGACAAGAGGATTTATAACCTAAGAATAAAATATGTGAATGAAGATGCAGCAACAAATACAAATGAAATAAAAAGTCTATAATTAAGGAAATAATTAAGGAAAACTTCCCAAACATAGGTAACAGAAGTGAAGTTCAGATAAATGAGACATACAGAACTCTAGCCAGCTACAACCAAAACAGATCTACACCCAGACATATAATAATCAGGATCCCAGAAATCCATCACAAGAACAGAATATTAAAAGTGGTCAGAGAAAAGAAACAGATTACCTATAAAGGAAAACTCATCAAAATCACAGCAGACTTCTCAATGCAAACCATCAAATCAAGAAGAGCTTGGAGCAAAAATATTCCAAGC